>JZKD02S1919581.1:1229184-1246997 GCA_000966675.3 Picea glauca | reverse complement strand
GTCACCGTTATATTGTGTTGATCTCCTTATTGGTCTCCCCTACCAACAAGACCGACACGCAATGTATCATGCCAAGACTCATCAGTACAACCTTCAACATACTGGGCACACCTATGTACTTACTTCATCATCCATTGCTTCACCACCGCCGTTAACCGATACCATAGCCCCTCACCATGTTATCAATACCAACACGGTATCTCTATGTTTGACCCGCTATGTTCAACCCGCAAACCTCACTAATCCGACAGCTCCAACCCTACTTCCTCTTCTCTGAGAATTTACCAATGTCTCTCAGTTTTCCTCAGCGCACCCAACCCCTCGAGCCCTTTCTCCATCCATAGATATCATTCATCACACACCATTACCCAATGCTACAACATATTGACTAGTTACCCAAGACACTATTGAACGACCTTTATTTATCACTTACCATTATCTCATCCAAGACACACTTCAATATCACTATCCCTTACCCTAGATTTCCTCTCAGTTTTCTTTGGGGCCCATGCGTAAATAGGGAGGTCACCTAGTGAATTACCAATCTAAGACCCTCTCGACAACTAAATTTCATTCCTGCCACTATGTCAAAGAATTCCACCTCTGGATGTCGGATTTGCAGAAGTGGCACCCTTAAAATAGAGCCACGCCCTCTTCCACATAATTCTTACCTTTCGAGATCTGTCTTGGATTTCAATATAGGATGCCCACAGAGATGCCTTTCATTTTGACTACGTTGGGATCAACACATCAACACCGACAAAAATAGGTTGATCATACTGGTGTTCATAATTTATCACTAGAACACATTCGAGTCACAGATTCCTTTCCAGTAACACCGGATCATGCAAAGCACCATAATGTTTCATATTTGGTCGGAAAACAATGCAAAACTAGAGAGACAGAGAAACTGGTTGACATTCTAGATAGTGCAGCGACAGTTCCTTCAATGGGTGGCGGAAGAAGGGATACTTCTGCATATAAATAGGGATGAATTGGACCAATAAGGAAGGATGACAACCTTCCTTATAGAGCGCACAACAAAGTACAAGTCATTTGCAGTAAGAAAGGAGAAAAGTAGAAGTATTGCTATGTTAGTTCTCTAATAGTTTTCAACATAGTTTTAATCAGTCCATTATTGTAATAAAGCATTCGCCTGTCTAAGAAAATAATGGCAATGTCTATTTTAGAGTAGACTTAGTTGTGTCATAAAACTATGCAGGAAACTTCTCTTGTGAATCCGAATGTAGAGAGAATTGTTGAAGAAAAGCAGTATGTACCAATTGTAGAAAATTGTTTTGAATGTTTAAAAAGTGAAAATACCCTCTAATAAAATGATGAATTTTTGTTGACCCTCTCTCTTCACTTATCTTTTCTTCTGTGTATATTTTCTCTTGTCTTTTTTTCGAGAGAAAGAGTGAGGGATTCGTTGCGTTTTTATGTTCAGGCACATGAAAGGAGAGACTACACACCAAAGGGATTGGTGTGTATCTCTGTTCTATATAGTATATGCATCCTCTACCCATTCTCCCTTCCAAATAATCTGTCTATGTATCATCTATGCATTCTCCCTTCCAAGTAACCTATGGGAAACACGTAGCACAAAGAAATATCTACCATGTTAAGGAGAGGACAAAAATTCACTTACATAGAGATTCCTTTACATATTCCTCATCATTGGGTACCTTAGCACACACCTCTGGGTAGAAGATCGTGTTCCATTTTCCATTCGACACCCTCAACTCAGATCAATTAAGATCCACTTACAAAGATATTCCTAGACGTATGCCTCATAATTGGATACCTCACTGTACATGTCTGGGTAGCACATCGTGTTCCCTTTTCCAGTCGACACCCTCAACCCAGATCAACATGTTAATGGGGCTCTGTTAGAACCAATCTGGATCTACAACGTGGACATGTTAAACCCACCAAAGTCACCCCAAAGAATATAAAAAATGGCTGACACATGTCCCACCACTCTATCACATATTCCTTATCCATTAGTTCTTGTAACTGAATTTTTAGTTCTGTTAATTCGGGTAGGCTCATATTATAGGGTGCGTTAGATACTAGGGCAGATCCAAGTATTAGATCGATAGAGAAATCTATCTCTCTCCTTGAAGGTAGTTCTTGTATTTCATCTATAAACACATCTATGAACCCACGTAGGACTGCAAATTCTTCTAAAATTTGTTTTCTTTATTCCCTTAGGAGTTTAGTTACCTGTACAACATAAATTTGGAAACCATTGTTCATACATTTCTTAAACTGCATGGCTAATATTTGCCTAACCGGAATTGTTTTTTTGATCCCTTGTACCGTCCTAACTGTGTTGTTTTCATATCTGTACACAAATGACTTTTTGTAACAGTTTAATATCACTTTATGTTTATATAACCAGTCCATTCCAATTATTAAATCATAAGATCCCAAAGGTAATATGTTCATATTTAACTTTGTACTTTTACCATCTATGCTTAGCTCACAATCAGAAATAAAATTTGTTACTTTTTTTTGGTCCCTGTTGTTAATTGCACTAGCCAAAATTTATCATGCTTTACTTTCTTTAGCTTGTTCAATTCAACTAAAATGAGAGTAATATAACTCGGACTAGCCCCTGGTTCAATTAATATAAAGACATTGTGTGAATGAATTTTACCTTCAACTTCCACAATAGTGGATTGATGATATACTTGTCTTCCATCGAGAGATGCATTGATTTTATGCACACTTCTACCAACATATACAAATGTCGAAGCCTCTTGAAGGTTATGGAATGAAGTTCTTGCTGTGGGATTTAGGCATGGACAAATTCTCCTCAAGTGAGTTTCTCCACATTCCCAACACTTCAATGGTTCCCTCGTGTTGTCCCCAACCTTCTTGAATCCCATGTTAGCTGGTTTGTTTCCCCCTTGGTTATTTTGTGTATTAGAATGGTAATGTTTCCTTTGGAAACCTTTCAACATATTAAGGAAAGGGGATGGTTGGAATCCTTTCTTACATTGATTCAACCTGTCATGTTTCTTATCTTTCCATGCTTTGGGAATTTCAGATCTATGTTTGTATTGATCAGAGCACATCTGATCCTTTATAAACAACTCATTTAAAGACTTGGGATTGTCAAATTTAATTATTTCCTTGTACGAATGCGATAGACATCTCAAGTACCTTTATATATTTACCTTGTCTTCTTTGATGTATGGTACAAACCTCAACAGATATAGAAATGTATTTATTAGATCATCCATGGCCATTTGTCCTAGTCATAGTTCGTAGAATTCCTTAGTTTTTGTTTCATAACAACTTTATGATAAGTACTTCTTCTTGAAATACGTTTTAAAATATGACCATTCCATTTTTATTTTCTTTCAATCCCTTGGTTAATTTCAGGTCTTGCCACGAGTTACTAGCTTTTCCTTTTAAGTTATAAATGGCCATAATTACTTTCATACTACTAGAGTAGTTATAAATATGGAAGTATTTCTTTATATATAGTAACCATGCTTCAGCCTCCTCCCCAGTCTTTGATTCTCCATCAAAGGTGGAAGGTTTTATTTTATTGAATTCACCTTCTAGGTGATCCACTTGTTTTCTTTTCCTTCCTGTAGATGTTTTTTTTTTGTCATCTATGTGTCTTCGAAAGAAACATCCTCCTTTTATGTTTCATGAAAAGAAATGTTAGAGGACTTCTTGATGACCTCTTCCTCTTTTTCATTGCCCTTTGGAAGTTTCTTTGTTACTATATTGCGTAGCATTATTTCATTTATTTCTTGCTAGTCTTTGTGTGCTTTCTTCATATTCTCGTTATCTGCTTTGAACCCTTGTAATTCTACGATGAGGTTTCACATCGTTTCCAATAATTGAGTGGTTGAAATTCCTTCACTCTTATGTTTTGTGTCTCTAGGAATATCTTTATTTGGATTCCCTTCAGGTATGTTTTCTTCTTTAGTCTGTGTTGACATTTTCACAATAGACAAATTGTTTTTCTGTTTCTAACAGTAAATGTGTTTGTTAGATTTTCTTCAAGGAAACATTTTTTTTTTTTTTTGAATTATGGTGCTTCTTTGAGGTCCAAGTGTTGTAACCTACAACTCTTTTACCATATGTAATGTACCCCAAATTTCACTAAAAAAAAAAAAATTGATGAGGGGAATAACAACTAGAAATTATCGAAACCGTCGTGACATACAAAATAATCCTCATAAATTTACGTCAATTTTTATGCACATAAAAGTGTTTCTCTACTAGATTAACATCATGTATGAGGTTTATCACCAAATGATAACTTACTGTTAGTATTCAGGAAAACATGACATAGTCATCTCATTGGATTTATTCAAAATCTATTCATCTTGCTATTGCATTAAATTTCTAATTATGATTATTGTTATGAGCGTACTAGGACTATTTAGGTCCAGTATTAAGTTTGAATACAAAACAATTTGTGTTTTCAACGAACCCATGCTAACCATATTCAATAAATTCATAACAATATCCCCATCCCACTACTATAACCTATGCTATGCATAAAAATATATGTTACATAAGTCAAGACTTAAATTAAGAACTACGACTATACTATTATAACCACTCTAGTTCATAGTCCATGATCTAGGGTACAATTGTCCCCCTACTAAGCATGTTGCAAAGTATAAGTGAGATTAACATACGATATGTAATATAGTCTATGTATGAAGTTATACCAGGTAAAGTTATTATCGATCCGGCATAGGGTTACCTGTCCACTCAACAATTAAGTGAGATTGAAATGAAAAAATAAGTAGAATCCAAGTCAGTCCTGAACCCCGACGAGTGTTTGGTATTGGCATTTAAATATAGATAAACTACATTAATGGCAGACTGACCAACCTAGTACCCTCTAGGCCTGCCACTATATTGAACTACCCACTACGACCTCAAAACTTTGGATAACCCACATGGAAAGGAGTGGGGTGGCATACCCGAAGGTCCTCCCATCACTAAGAAGTTAGAGGTGCCATTACTCCTTCATAACTAATATCTTAAGTCTCATTTTTCTTGGCAATTTCTCTGTTTACACTTTGCGTCTGACACTCGTATTCAAATTTGTTCTGGAATTCAACTATGTTATGGCCCTTGGCTCTGTGAAGTATCTCCACAGGCATGGAGAGTACTCTATTAACCTTCTTAGATAGTTTTATAAGGGTTTATCTATTTTCTAGGGTTTTCTTTATGGTGGTGCTTTGTGCAAATTATTTCTTGAAAGTATTAGCTTATGTCCAAGCAACGCAGGTTTTTTGCAAAACAATACTCTAAGTATAAAATATAAAAGTACCATGTCCATTAGCTTCTTTTGCAAATGTAAATACAATATGCTTCCCGTGGTCTATCTCTTCCATCTAAACAACCTTGTGTTATCTGTGAAAGTTTATGTGTATAAAAGAAAGTCTCTCTGATTCAATTATATATATATATATATATATATATATATATATATATATATATATATATACAATGCTTATTCTCTGTGATGTAATTTTTTTGTCTGTGCATTGTGCTTCTCTGTATAATATGTTTTTAGTATAACATATGTTGTTCTCTATGATGGAGCTCCTTCGTTTATGTATCACAATTGTAGTATAATGTTTTGGTAACATATATTGCGTTCTTTGTCGAGCAGTTTCGGTCGATACAAAGAGAGATAGCCCCGCACCCTCATCTCAGGTTATTGTGTCAGGAGGGATCGTGAATTAAGAGCCCTGGGTGAGGGTTGATAAATAATCCAGTCAAACTTTTGCAAAAACTAGGCCGTGGTTGTAGTCCGTGAAACTTCTTGTATTAGCTTCAGTATGTTTAATTTTCATTCAAAATCTTCCTATTCGTATTTACCAGTTATCATATTTATAAAACMCAATAAGTGTGGATTGATTACCACAATTTAAAAGTTAATTTTTTCCTCTGTAATATTTCTCTGGATACTTCTWTCCTTAATAGAGATATTCCTTTGAACTGATTGATAATCTAAGTTATTTCAAGAAAGAAAACCTTATTGTTATGACCTCCACCATCGTTAGGTTTCCGTCTATGTAAATAAAGGCAACTCTATTTTATTTGTACACTGTTTCAACTAGGCTTGGGTCTTTAACCTCGCAGCCATGAGTTCCTTACATTTACTTTGGTCCATCTGAACAAGATTTTGACCAAAAGTCCAAGTTTATTTTTCTTGAATAAAGTTCTATAATTCTCCCATAGTCTTTATCATTATCATTCTGGCTTCCGTAAGGAGGAAAATAACTTGCTATTGCTTCTTCTCTGTTAAAACATATGTTTCCCTTAATGATTACAATTCGGTGTTTCTTCTATAAATCTATTCTCTGTATTTTAGATACTTAAGATGTTTAGAGAATATGTATAGGGATACTGAAAGAACAGAGTTTTTATTTATAGTTTGTTATTTTCTTTAAATTTATTAATGAAAATTTTATGCATGGATAAAAATTGATGTTGGGCCCCTTATTATTTGCGAGGGTACCGATCGGATGGTTTCGGATGAAATCCTCCTCCTTCTGGATCGTGGATCAATCACAAGGATTAAAGGCGATATGACATTCACCGAAATCCATGATAAGTTGTGTCCTTGATTTATTTTATTTATTTTCATAAAAGCTTGAATACTAGTGAAGTTACTAAAACCCTTGCTTTACTTCTCTTACAAGTTGGGATAGTAAGTGCACTCAGATGAAGGAATCATTCTACCAAAAAATTTATTCGAGTTCCATGTTCTTGCTTGAACGACCTATGCACACATTAACTTCAGATACATATATTTTCTGTGGAGAATTCCTTAGAGCTTTGCATTTTAAAGCATAAAAGGTTGTGTAGTTTTGGTCTATGGTACCACAACTGTAATGTTTTGGACAATGATCTATTGAATATAATAGTTACTTTTTCAAGACATTTGTAGTTCTATTGTATCACTATCTTTCTGTGGTAATATATACAAATAGAAAATGTATTCAGACTGTTATTCTTTCTATCTAATTCTCAGCATGGTAGAAAATTAATAAAAATACAATCTGAATTTATTCCCTTTTGAAGTATTTCTCTTAAGTGTTTGATTATCTATAGATTTGAACAGAAATCAAAATGCATATCTTTAATGGCCAATAGGCACATAAACATAGTTTTTCTATTATATATATATATATATATATATATATATATATATATATAACCATTATGATTAGTATCATTATACTATGGTAAGATGTAATATAATATGGCTATATAGTCCCTTAAAACCGATTTCACTTATATGTACAATACTCAACATATTCCTAACAGATAACAACCATAAATATAATTTTGAAAATGGAATACAAAGTTGAGATACATATCTGAAAACTGATGTTGGGAAACAAATGGAACAACCACGTTCCACCCAACTGTAGAACAAAACAACCAAAATTACTTGTTCTACTCACCCCCTATCCTGACCATGAGTCCATAAGGGGAAACTGAATGATTCTCCTTAGCTCTAATCACCATCAACAGATCATAAAATTATTTTCCTCACACTAATAGTGCTCATAACAACAAACAATTCTCCATTCCCAACATACTAAGCAGTGTCATGCCTCCGACATATGTAATGTGTGTGTGTGTGTGTGTGTGTGTGTGTGTGTGTGTGTGTGTGTGTGTGTGTGTGTATTCTTGTGCCTAGGTCTTTCATTCCTTCCCCTCCTTAGGGAAATTCATAGCTTTACAAATCCATGATTTTTAGGGGTTGATAGCTGTCAAAATCCACTTCTTCCACTTGTAAAAATCATCCTTGAGGTAACTCAAACATGTTCCCCACTCATGGAGTCATGGCCAAATATTTTTAACATGGTTGTTCCATTTGTCTTCCAAAATTAAATTTATTAAAATTTTTGTCTCATACATGTGTCCGATAAAAGATGACAGTTAGGCAAGTCAAATATTTTCCCAACAGTCATCAAATAATTAATTACATAATCCAAAATTCCAAATTCATATTTTCCATAAATGGAAAAACATCCAAATTCGAATTTTCCAAAAATGGAAATTTATTTCAAAATTCAACATAGAATTTAATTTTCTAAAATTTGAGGATATTACAAGAGGGATTAGATGGTGTGCTAACATAATATGGACATGTCATCTATTTTGAATCGCATAAATTGAAAGAACATGAATGAAACTATGTAACTCACGACCTAGAATTAACAGTTGTGATTCATGCATTAAAAATGTGGTAGCATTATTTAATGGGAATGAAATTTATGTTACTAACCGACAACAGTGGTGTAATTTTATTTTTTTCAGTCAACCATTTCTCAATGCAAGACAAGTGATATGGTTGACCTTTTTAAGTGAGTTCAATTTTGAGATACAACACATCAAGGGTAAGGAAAACAAAGTTGCAGATGCACTAAATCCGAGGACTAGTGGAGTTTATGAAGTAAGTATCAACAAAGCAGAAAATGATATCGAATAGAGAATAAAATCTGCAAGTAGCAATGATGAATATTACATCAAAACAACAACAAAAATGTAAGGAAATGCATAAAATCTCAATAAAACAAATCTGAGCATAGATAAAAATGTAATGTTAAGGTTCAAGAAGAGGTTGTATGTGTTAGAATATAATGGATGTGCTCGTTTTACCATTGACAATACCCTTGTTACCCAACCATAGGCCGAAGCCACCCTCAGAGCACCCTAACCTTGACAGAGAATCATTCCAGAAGCAAACCCTAGGCTAGATAGCCAAACAAAGGGTAGCGCACCTTTCCCCAAGGATAGCACATCAACAAGAGTTGATCAGATAGTCCAAAACCTAACGAAGGGATAGTCCAAGCCAAATGTGATATGCTAGCTATAGAAAATGCAATGGAAGCTCTCCTCAAACATGTGCATAAGACTGGGCACTATAGTGCGTACAAGTTATTGCTTTGCAATTTTGAGACTGCCTGCCAGAATGAGAACTGGCCTCCTGTATTTATACTAATTATGGCTAACTGCCTGGGCCGAATTCTCAATCTGGGTATCTCTATGTTCAGTATATTATTATTTCTTATGGCCGACTTCTTAGCTTGGAGGCTAATAACCTAATATAAATTATCTTCTTGAGCTGAAAAGTCTTCTAGGGTTATTAGCCAACTCATTAAGGTTTCTTCTTGCTTCCCGGAGTATTTTATTCTCGTTAGGTTTACATGTGGAGGTAAATACCTCCCGCAGCTACCATAATATCAACACTCCCTCCTAGCTAGGAAGGTATTATAGGTAATGGTCTTGAGCACAAAACATACCATTCACCTGGTAGCATCAACATAATCATCTAGACTACCATCATCACCATCAGTGTCATCAGCTGCATCATCTCTTGAAACCATACTCATGATCTGAGTAATCAGACATGATGCTGGATAAGTCACTCACACCACAGAGTGATACAAGAGTTGTTATTCTATCCTAGAAGAGTAGATGTTCTGAACCATTTTCCATCTGGGAAATCTTTGTCCTTTAATCGTTCATTTGGTTGGTCATCATTTACCAAACCGTTGATAGTCTTCAAGGTAATCGGAATAAAATAGAACACAACTGTGTCTATCCATAGTAGTACATAACTACAATCTAGTGGTACACTACCACACCAAGTAGAAAACAAGTACTTGATCAGTAACGTATAGTCATGAACAGTGGAACACATCCACCACAATAGTATACATCTACTGTCATACAAACTTCATAACAATCATCTGATATCAACCTGCACATAAACAATGTTATGATATAAACTGAATCATCTGGGCCACTCTTTCACTCACATCTGTGAGATATGAAATAATATCTACCCTCAAAGTAGAACATCAATGATGGGCTATCTGCCTTATTCTTGTCAAATAAGGAAGAATGATTGTTCTGATTTCTGAACCTGGACCATTCCTCACCATGGGCCATTCCTCTAACACTAAACAAAGTGTATCCTGGAGAGAATGAATCTTCCCTAAGGAATGCATGTCCCTAATTGTTGAGCTTGGACCATTCCCCACCCTGGGCCATTCCTCCGACACTAAACAAAGTGCAACCTGGAGAGAATGAATACACCCTAAGGAATGATTGTCCAGGCTATTTCCTCTGTTAACCACAAGAAGAAATGACTATCCTGTACCAACCTCCAAAATGAACCATTCCTCATGTTAACCACAATGAGAAATCGTTGTCCGGCGAGGCGTGTCAGTCTTCTTGAGTAACCCTCGAGAAGAGAGACTTCCCTAGACCACTCCCCATGTTAACCACAATGGGAATTTGTTGTCTATGGTACATCAACAATCTAGACCATTTCCCATGTTAACCACAATGGGAAATCATTGTCTGTCAGAAATATCAATCCACTTTCTGAAAAGGAAATAATCTACTCATCCTGGACCATTCTTCGAACTGAAAAATGATTGTCCATCAATCAATAATATATGAGTGCTCCCTCCCAACCTGGAAGTCATCTCTTCCTTTTTCAATAAGGAAGTCGTCTCCATGAGCTCCAACTTGAGTAAGCAAACTCTTTCATCTTGGATAGAAGATTTACCAAAATGCCTGCTTATCTATGGAGATATGTATTGGAGAACCACTTTCTCCTTTCTGGACTTCATCACGGATAATGTAATGCTTGATTTCAAATGTACTTTGGTCTGGAACACTGCTTTTCTCTAAAGGATTCATGTAGCTCTGATAAATAGAGTTTATCATTGTTGGAAAACTAGAACATATCCATGTGGCACTTCTTCTATCATAATGAGATCTGATCTACTAAGTAATCATATTGATACAATATCTTTGTTATAGAAAATATTCACCATGCTTCTACTATGCACTGGAGGTTCTCCACCAATTTGTCTTCTTCTATCTGCATACAAGGGTCTCTTTCTGGTATGCCTCAAAGTCTTGAGGTTTCTCTTCATACGTTCTTTATTCAATTTCTCTGGAGAACATTATTTTCATTTATCTTATGTAGAACTCCAACTCATGGATGTTGTGGATGATATAATGACTCATATAGAGATATTCTTGGTTTACTAGAATAAGTAATCATCATAGTCTTCTCCCTCCATCTGGGAGAACCTCTAGTTCATTCATAAGTCTTCCATACACTGTTCTTCATCACAACTTTCAGTTCCTCTACTTGATTTCTTTTATTAAGTTCATATTAGGCTGACAATCTTGTGATTCTTGATACAATGACTGGTTGTTCTGGCTTCTCTTTCTTTCTTTGAATCTTCATGTTCTTCCTTGTGTTTAGCTCTTGGATCCATGGAGTAGATTCCATGCCCTAAATATTCCATTTCTTTCTTTCATCACAGGATCACGGATGTGGATGGACAACCAGGGATACTTTAAAGTCTTCTCTTTGAAGAGGACTTCTTCTAAGGTCAGACTGAACATGTACTGCCTACTATCATGGATATATATATATTTTATCATCTTCAATGGATCATAGGATTAGCTCCCTCTTAACACTTGCTTCATGTATGAATACATTCTCTTATTTATGGGGATATATAATCGACTCCTTCCATCTAGGAGAGTCCATGCTTATGTCTACATCCTCATTCCCTTCTACAAGGTGTTATAGGTCTTTCTCCAATTTCCTCTTGATTGTTGACTTCTTTCTATCTTTGCTTCTTCTAAGTCTCTTCACGATGGGTACATGATTTGTTTGACATATTTCATCATGTGTATCATCTAATGATATCCATACTTATCTTATTGTTCTTCCATAGGTATATTTCTTCTTGGAAAACATTATATTCCAAGAGATAGATATACAAGATATGTACAAAGACGATGCAAACAAGATATGTAAAAGAAATAAGAAGAGTAGTGTTACCTTTAGAAGAAGAAGTCTCTTTCATCCTGCTTAGTCTTCTTTGTAGGTTCCTTTTCTTCGAAAATTGATGCTTCGTATTTCTCCTTCCTTTTATTTAGCTTGGGACAATGATTCTTATAGTGACCATACTTTCGACAGTTGAAGCATTGTATTTCTGAAATATATTTCTCTTGATTTGTCTTCTTCTTTGAACCAAACTTCCTTTTGTTCTTGAAGTTCTTGAATCTTGCTATGAAGTATTGATCATTGTACTTCTTTTGGGGTTTCTCTTTTGCACTGATCCTTGATTCTTCTTGAGCACAGCAAGTCCAAAGTTCTTCAAATATCGAATACTCCTTTCTTGTGTTCATGTTTGCGGAAAATGCATCCCACATATTGGGAAGACCATTGAGTAATATGTTTACCAACTCCTTCTCTGAGATGATTTCTTCAATAGCTTGTAGTTGATATATTAACTAATATATTCTCACAAAGTATGATGTTATGTTGTCTTCATCATTCATCTTCATGTCACAGAGCTCATTCTTCAGACTCATTACTTGTCCAATGTTTCTGACTATGAAGAGGTTTGTTAGGGAATCGTACATCTTCTTCGATGAGTCAAGATGGGAGATGTAGGGTATCAAGTGGTATTTGATAGAGTCCACTATGATACTCATGGCATTGATGTCACTATATTTGAACTTCTCCATAGCTGCAACATTTTGTGGTTCCTTCTCTTTTCCTTCTTCAAACTCTGGTTTCATGATCTTTCCTTTCACGATATCCAACATTTTATTCTTGGCAAGGATGAGGTCAATCCTTGTCTTCCACGCTCTGAAGTTAGAAGATCCATCTAACTTGTTCTCTGACTTCATAGAGTAATTCATGGATGCTTTGACTTGGTCAACCCTAGATTTCACCAGAAACTCAAATTTGACGTCTTGGCTTGCTCAGAGTATCAAGGGATGCGCTAGGCTAGGTTGCACTCATCTGTCTAGAAATTAGGTAAATACCTTCACATAAGGTGCCAGAACAAGAGGATTAGGGTTTCTGCAACTGCACCTGCTAGTAACCCTAGTGGAAGTGCTATGGTGACTATTCCTGCTAGAAACCTTAGCGAAAGTTATTCAACGAGTTCAATATCCTTATGACTATGTTTCCTTCCAGGGACTAGACTGAATGAAGGAGGTGTGGGCCCATAACCTATTAGAATATAATTGATGTGCTTGTTTTACCATTGACAATACCCTTTTCACCCAACCATAGGCCGAAGCCACCCTCCGAGCAACTTAACCTTGACAGAGAATCATTCTGGAAGAAAACCCTAGGCTAGATAGCCAAACAAAGGGTAGCACACCTTTCCCCAAGGATAGCACATCAACAAGAGTTGATCAGATAGTCTAAACCCTAACCAAGAGATAGTCCAAGCCAAACGTGATCTGCTAGCGGAAACAACTACAATGGAAGCTCTCCTCAAACCTGCGCACAAGACTGGGCACTGCAGTGCACACAAGTTGTTGCTTTGCAATTCTGAGACTGCCTTCCAGAATGAGAACTGGCCTCATGTATTTATACTAATTCTGGCTAACTACCTGGGCCGAATTCTCATTCTGGGTATCTCTCTGTTTAGTATATTATTATTTCTTCTGGTTGACTTCTTCTCTTGAAGGCTAATAACCTAATACAAATTATCTTCTTGAGCCGACACGTCTTCTAGGGTTATTAGCCAACTCATTAGGGTTTCTTCTTGCTTCCCGGATTATTTTATTCTTGTTAGGTTTACACATAGAGGTAAATACCTCCCGTAACTACCATAATATCAATAGTATGTGCATAAATTTGTTGATTTAAAGATGACAATTCTTAACGAGTTGCACAAAAATCCGTATTCTGGTCATCCAGGATACCAGAAAACGATAATAGCCTTAACGAAACTATTTTATTGGCTTAACATGAAGAATGAAACAATTGTCAACATGTTTAGATTGTCAACAAGTAAATCCTGAGCATCAACATCCGGCAGGTCTGTTACAACCTCTACCTATATCTGAATGGAAATGGAAAATTATTTTGATGGACTTCATCATAGGTTTGCCTAAGAATCAAAGATAAAATGACTCAATTATGGTATTGATTGATAAGCTAGTAAATATGCACATTTATACCTATGAAATCTACTTACAAAGCAATTAATATCGCTGAAATTTTTATGAAAGAAATTTTTAGGTTGCATGGAATTCCTAAAATGGTAATTTCAAATAGAGTTGTCAAATGTACATCCAATTTTTTGAAAGAATTCTTTGTAGGTTTGAATACTAATTTGAATATCAGCACAAGTTACCATTCAAAAACGGATGGACAGACTGAGCGAACAAATCAAATTATCGAAGACATGTTACGAATGTATGTAAGGACAAAACAAACTAAGTGCGAAGAGTATCTTCACTTAGTTGAGTTCGCTTACAACAATGGTTATCATGCATCAACTAATATGAGTCCCTTTCAAGTATTATACAGAAGGAAATGCACAACCTCGATCAGTTGGGATAATCCACTTGATAACATTATGATGGGACCTGAAATGCTACACGAAACGGAAAGAATGGTAAAAATGGTACAACAGAACTTGAAAGAGGCACAAGACCGACATAAAATCTATGCAGATCTAAAAATAAGATATCAATAATTCAAAATTGGGGAACATGTATGTCTAAAAGTCAAAACAAGAAGAAGCTCTCTAAAGCTAGGAAGTTGTTCATATTAAATTAATAATAATATTAAATTAATATTACTAAGATTAACTTACATTAATATTAAGCTAGTGATGCAGGAGCATCTCCAACACATTAAGTGAGCCAGTGCGGAAGCGAAGGACAGTTGGACAAGCACCAACACAAATTTTGAAAATCACTTTGGAAGTTGTTGCGCATTCTTAAATGAGTCATTAAGAAAATGCGCACTTGTATATTGTAATCAGACCTTGAGCCTTTAGCTCTCGTCCTTAGTAGGTAGAAGGCATTTAAAGTAGTTAATGCAGGTAGATATAATTTAATTCTAGATTAGATAGTTTGAGAGCGCAAGAGGGAAATGGGATATAGACATCCTCATTGTGTATTGTAACATTATTATGAAGCATTGGAGCATAGAAGAAGCAGAGAGCTGTGTAAGAACACCCATGTACAGATATTTGGATTAATAGAAGAGTTTGATTCAAATTCATGGTTTGTGTCTATTCTGTTTGTATTGATGTTGAATGATATGCTCATGAATGTTTGCTTCCTGTTATACATTTGCTTTATATGTTGTGTATATGATTTCATGCTTTGAGTTTGAAGTCTGAGAGTGTAATGGAATGAGTTTCAATTGTTTCTTTATCTGAGTGAAAATTCCTGCAAGGAGTGCAGTTGAAGTGTCCGCAAGGAGTGCGTTGACAAGAATTCAGGGTTGCGTCTCTGAAGCTCAGATATTTTTACTCTTGTTCTCATTCAAGCAAAGTGCAGTTGGGCATAGGAGCCGTGCAAGGAGTGCACAGGCCAAGTGAAGCCTCAAGGTTGCGAACCTGACTGAAGTATTTAGAGACTGTTGTTGCAGGTGTGTGCAGAGTCAAAAGGGTTCAAGCACTTAGACATGTTTGAAAGGTTGTCGCAAGGAGTGCAAGCAAGAGGGTTTTCTTAAAGATGCAGAGTCGTGGAAAGGACCAAAGGGAAGAAAACATTCAAGAAGGAGTTGAAGGAAGGAAAGGTCAATTTCCTGGAAGGATTTCAGAAAACATCATAAGTTTGCGTGCAGGTGAGCCATTCTTCACGAAGGAAACTTGGTTCATCTCGCATAAATCGTCAAGGAGGAATGAACGGTCGAAATTCTCCAAGGAGAATTCACGAATCTCCATGGGCCATTGGATCTTAGGAAGGAGCAGGGAGGTTACGACGAAAGTGTCGAAGGGTTCTAAGCTCAGGAGAAGTAGGACCGTAGATCCGAGCCACAAGGGTCATCGGATTTACACGTGAATTCGCATATCGGGGTTTCGTGGGTTGAAACTTCGAAACATTGCAACGGAAATTGCGAAATCGCGATACACGATATCCCAAAAGGCTAAAGGAACAGTGTGGGCCACAAGGGTCAGCAGGTGGATAGGTGCCATGCCTTATCAAGGTTTTGCAGCGAGAAGTCCCGAAACAATTGCATCAGGATTCGCAATACCGCGAAGTCCGAAATGCCGATGGAGTGAAGTCGTTGAATAGTCAACTCGTGCGTGTGTCGAGGTTTTGGAATATCAGAAGTCGAGAGTTGGTAAAGTGAGTTGTTTGATATCGCGACTGGCAAAATCGCGATAGAGGAAACTCTGGTAGGAAATGGTCAACGTTGACTGGTTATCGGGTTTCGAGGAACCGAGAATACAACGTTTGACCACTGACCTCGCGAAGCCGCGAAGTCCGATCCCCCGAGTGTGAAGAGGGGATCCCATGAGTGTTGTTGTGGGTGAAGATTTCCCGAAAGGGAAATAGAAGAACTATTTGAAGTTCATCAGGCCGAAAGGAAGAGAATATCTTGTGAGCGGAGGTGCTTGCGAGCACGTGCTTGTGTCAGTTTGGTATCAGAACCTAGAAAGGTTCTTTTCTTTCTGTAGCAGAGAAAGAAGAGAATTCACCATGCCACCAAGGAGAGATAGACAGTCACCTGATCCAGAGGATAGGGAGATGCAGAGGAGGAGAGGCAGGCAGATGACAGATCGAGTTATGGAGATACAAATGCGTGATCTCCAAGCTAGACTCGAAGACATGGAGACAGCGCAAAGACACACAACTAGTGTCGGGGATCTCAGTGATTCCGAGAGTGAGATTGAGGTTGAACGAGAAGAATAGGTTGCAGCCAAAGATGCATCAAACAAGCGTTTGATCAGAGCTATTGCAAGGATGGGTGCAAGAGCGAAAATGGACATTCTAGTTTATGAGGGAAACTTGGATGCAAAGGAGCTTCTAGACTGGATTAGAGCTCTAGACACATACTTTGACTATGAAGATGTCGATGAAGACAAGAAATTCAAGCATGTTGTCACACGATTGAAAGGAAATGCATCATTGTGGTGAGATGAACTACAAGCTGACAGACGCTGCAAGGGCAAGCAGAAGATCAAGAGCTGGGAGAGGATGATCATGAAGATGAAGGTGAAATGCATTCCCAGGGATTACCAAATTACTCTGTTCAAGAGAATGCAGAACCTGAGACAGAAGCTAATGACAGTGAAGGAATACACTGAGGAATTCTATAAACTTAACATCAGAGAAGGTCATCGGGAGAGCGATGATGAAAAAGTTGCCAGATATATGAATGGCCTGAGATATGATATACAGGATGAGATGAGCATGGTAACCATCCGAATGGTCGAAGATGCTTATCAGATGGCTCTGAAAGCTGAAGAGAAGTTGAGCCGAAAGCAGATTCAGAGGGGCTGAGGCAGAAGCCAGCCCAGAGGCAAATCAGTTGCCTAGGATAGAACTCAGAAGCCCAAGGAGGATTGGAAGTTCGAGTCTGAGCCTAAAGGAAAATGAAGAGAGAGAGGTGGAACCTCACAATAAGGGCCATATGTTGAACAGAGAGGACAGCATACTGAGCAGAGAGGATATTATGCTGACAATAATACTTTTCCTTGTACTAGAGGTAGAGGAAGAGGAAGAGGTGGAGTAATCACATGCTTCACATGTGGGAAGAATGGGCACAAGTCTTACGAGTGTCCATATAAAATGAAGGACATTGGAGAAGCTCACATCGTCGAGGCACAGAGACGAGATGTTGAGGCAGAAGACGCTGAAGGCGGGAGATCGCTCATGATGCGAAAAGTCCTTTTGACACCCGAGAAGGAGGTGGAGAGTTCAGTCCAAAGGACCAGACTTTTTAGGACTACTTGCAAGACCAAGGACAGGGTATGCAAGGTCATTGTAGA
>JZKD02S1919581.1:1160387-1172408 GCA_000966675.3 Picea glauca | reverse complement strand
GGATTAAATCCTTTGGTTATAAGACATTCTATTCACATTATTTTGTATATTATGAAACCTTAATCTTTTCAAAACTCCCACATAAAAGGATCCACATTTTATTTTTCCTATATAACCCCATGGTTAAAATTAAATTATGGTTTGACTTACATTTCACAATTCATAAAATATAGTTTAACTCGTGTCACATCCTAAGTTTATAAAAAAAATTATAGTTTGACTTACATTTCACCTTTCATAAAATAAATAAAACTCTAGAAATCCAAGTTTAACTCGTGGAACATCCTAAGTCCATAAAATGACCTATTATATTTTTTCAATTTTTAATTTAAACAAGTTTGGAATTTAAAAAAACAATCATTTTTATTTTATTCATTATGATTTTTTATACAGCTTTAGTGGGCCTAATGATACAACCTCAATGGGCCTAATGGTTAAGAACATGTGTTTCCTCCTAAGAGGTCACAGGTTCAAATCCAGAGGGGGGTAGGGTATGTATACCTTAGTAGACTTTACCAGTCAAATTGTTGGGCGGAGGGGAGTCCTTAAAAATAGATTATTATTATTATTATATTTTTCCAATTTTTAATTTAAACAAGTTTGAAATTTAAAAAAAAATAATCATTTTTATTTTTTTTCCATTTACCCTCATTTCTAGGATCTAGAGTAAATTCTAGAACTAGTTAACAATAAGACTAAAGCTATTACAATAATATATTTTTTAAAAACTTAACATGTCACTTGCTAGAATTAAACTTTAATAAATAAGATCACAATCATTTCTCCCAAACACCCAAATTAATTTTAATTTAAAAAATATGTAAATGATAAAAATATAAAAAAAACTTTTTTAAATTAATAATGATTTAAAAAAATAAAACTAAAAAAAAATTCATTTTCATTTTATAAATATTATAATTTTGTATTTATAAATTATAAATTAATTCACTTAAAAAGTCAATATGTTATTTTACCTTAATTACATATCAAATTAATATATGAAATGGAGAGAAAAATCCTTTCCTTATTACCATATTCTTTTCGAATTCAAAGTGATTAAAAAAAAAAAAAACTAATTCTCATGATATGTAGTTCTCAAAATACCATGGCATGAAATAATTTGTCACCTTTGTGATGAAGATGAAAAACACTTTCATAAAATACCTTACCTATACCCAAATTAGATCTCAATTACAAAATATTTGTCACCATATCACCTTCGTAACTTTCTAAATCATCAATATTATAATGATCTTGGAACTCTTATCCTAATATTTTTTAAGCATCCAAATAATTTTTATTTTTTTTTTCCACGAAAAAAATTCGTAATTTCATTAAGAGGGTACAAAATTACATACTATATACTGACTATAAGGAAATAGCCAGGTATATAGTGACTTTCCCATATATGGGAAAAAAGAGCATAAATGAAAGAGGCATGAGAGGGCCCAGATTTAGCTTATAAGCCGCTAAACAAAGTTAAAAACATGACAAAATAGACTGAAAAATCCCTGCATCTACAGGAAAATAGTTCAGAAGCCGCATGCCCGAAGATGTACCTCAAAGTGTGGGAACACTGCACGCCCAATAGTGGACCTCAAAGCTCTGACCCAACCTCCATAAAGAAACAAAAAACCCAACAACAGATACGAAATGCATCAGATCCGAGGTCAAATGACCCAACACATGGCCATCAAACCACCAAGAGAGAGCCTCCAAAAAAAACCCAAATCTGGTCAAGAAGAAGATGGAGAGGTGAAGCCAAACATATTCACCCCACCAGATCTTTCACAGACAAGACCCAAAAACTTCGAGCAAGGGAGACCAGAACCGCCTAGGGGGACGAAGCTACCGATAGTCAAGACCATGAGCAGGCAGAGGAAAGCCAAATACGACTAAGGGAGAAACCCTAAACGCCCCAAAAAACCACGAACGAAGCTCCAGATCTTCAACAATGTTGACTAACAACTCCTCGAGCGTCATCCTTCCCCCGAACCACATGCAACAACTCATACCAGGGTTGCCTCCACGTCTGAACGCTGCATCACCAAGGAACAACCAACGACATAAAATTTGATACAGAGCGGCGGCTAGGGTAGACCGCCAGCATCCAAATAACATTCTAAAGAAGTCCAAGTAATCTCCTACCTTTCTTAAGGTTCCATTAACCAATCTTAATCTCAGTTGATGTTAACCACCATCATCATCAAAATATAAAATGGAGAAAATAAACCTTTTCCTTATTACCATATCCTTTTGAAATTCAAAATAAATTTAAACTAAAGTTTGAAAAAAACCACATATTTTTAAATATTAAAATCATTACCTTCACACAGTTATAATTTTACAAAAAAAAATTGGTACAACCTTAAAATCTCAAAAAATCAGAAGTTCAACGAGCCTTAACTGTACCATCAGATACAAAACGGGCCTTAACTGTACTATCAGGTCCAAAAACCAATGTAGTATGGAACCCTATCAATATAAGACTCAAAATAAGGAAAAAACCACTCTGGTACTGAACCCTATAAATATAAATTTAATGCAAGGTAGTTGGGACCAGAAATCGGCCACGTGAAGATGGTAGATATAGATGGTAGATATAGCTGCTCTTCAGACATTCAAGTATTTTCTTCAGTCTTCCCTTTTCTATAAATAAGATAATCACACGCGCCCAACCATCTGTATCCGAACGCATACGGGCCATTTTTGATTGGGGTGGGCGTTTTTAGAAGCTGCTTTCAATTCAAACTTTCTTCATATCTGTACGCTTTCAAAGGTCCCCCTCTTTAATTTCTTCAGTTAGTTTTACCTGGTGTTTGGAGTTTGATTTGTATCTGTGCGAGATTTATGCTGCATTAATATTGCCTGAATCCAATGCAGAGCAGCAATGACGGTGGGTTCAGTGGCCAGTGGGATGGATGTCGAAGGCGTCGCGTTTTCAGCTACTGTGACGCCCCCGGGATCCACCAAGGAACTCGTCCTCGGAGGAGCTGGTAAGGCACTGCCCATGCCCAAGCCGCTCCATGGGATTTCTCACTTCTGTTTACCATAATTCTTCTTGTATTTGCAGGTGTTCGAGGGCTCATGATCGAGGGGAAGTTCGTCACGTTTACAGCAATCGGTGTTTATATTGAGAAGTCCATCGTCCCCCACCTTGCTCTCAAATGGAAGGACAGCACGGCCGAAGACTTGGGGAATAGGGTGGATTTTTACATGGACATTGTCACCTGTAAGTTTGTTATGTCCATAGGCATAGATTCCTCTTGGGGTTTAATATATTCGTAGGTTACGTCTGTTATGAATAGCAAGGAGATAGTTGTTTTTGAGTTCAATCACTGTCTGTGCATACCCAACATACCCAGCATAAACAACAATCTGATATGCCTATCATGTGACTATCATGGAATAGCATTTATACAGTATAAAATCTCCTTCTTTCTCTTGGGAGCTGCACCTCATGGCTGCATCACAACTCCACACACAGTTCCATGAGTTGAATTTGGGTGGAATTTCTACCAATAACTTGGTATTTGTCCAATACTCTGGTTTGGCATTTTGATTAAAGATAGATATCCATGGATAGTTGATCTTGAGTTCTTGGGGTTTGACATATTTGAGATTGAGTTCCTGGGGCTTGATAGATTGAGGTTAAGATAAATCTATCCTATTTTTTTTTTTGGACCGTAGAGCACTTTGCTTCTGTAATTCTGAAATGAGGTGACAGTGGGAATCGGAAACTTGCAGGTCCATATGAGAAATTCACGAGAGTAACACTCATCTTACCGCTCTCGGGAGCTCAGTACTCTGAAAAAGTGAGCGAAGGTTGTAAGGCAGCTTGGGAAGCTGCAGGCATATATGGCGAGGCTGAAGCCAAGGCGATCGAGCAGTTTAAGGACATTTTCCAGGACCAAAATTTCTCCCCTGGTTCCTCCATTCTGTTTACCATTTCGCCTACCAGGCTAGTGGTATGTATGATCAATATCTCATCCTGCAGAATTCATAGTGCCTTGTTTCCGTCTGTCTGTGTAAGGATGTTGATTAATTAGTGGGTATTGGCAGATTGCATTTTCTAAAGATGGTTCGATTCCCGAGAAGGCCGCAGCAGTGATAGAGAACAGGATCATGGCTGAAGGGGTCCTCGCATCTATCATTGGCAAAAGCGGTGTATCTCCTCCCGCCAAGGCTTCAATCGCGGATCGGGTCTCTAAACTGGTAAATGCCTGAAAATAAAATTCATAGTATGGGAATATATGAAATTCTTGCATTGACACAGTTTGGGAGATGGAGTGATCCTTATGTTTGTTTGTGTTTGTGCATTGGGTGTGTTGGATTCGGACAATAACACACACCCATATGAACTTCAAGGTTAAAAGTGAGGATGGGTATGTAAAATACTAAAATCCACAAAGAATATTGGAATATTGAAATCCCCAGATTCTCAACTATGAAACCTTGAGCTTCTGAACATGGAAATGCATCTTGCTTTGATGGATGCCATTAGAAAATCCTTTCTCAAACGCATATCAGACCAAGATTTAGATGGGTCTATGCTGGTTATATGTTCCATATAGTAATTTATGAACTCCACTGCAAGAAGCAGAAACCACCCTCCCATTTTTTGGCTGAAACAAGATTGAAACTCCCAAGACCTATTACTTTGGGGATCCTCAGGTAAATTCTAGATAGGAATATTGAAATCCCCAGGTTCTCAACTTTACCTTGAGCTTCTGAACATGGAAATGCATTTTCAATTGATGAATTCCATTAAAAACCCTTTCTCAACCATATATCAGACCAAGATTTAGATGGCTCTATGCTGGTTATATGTTCCATATAGTAATTTATGAACTCCACTGCAAGAAGCAGAAACCACCCTCCCAATTTTTGGCTGAAACAGGATTGAAACTCCTAAGACCTATTGCTTTGGGGATCCTCAGGTAAATTCTAGATAGGAATATTGAAATCCCCAGATTCTCAACTTTACCTTGAGCTTCTGAACATGGAAATGCATTTTCAATTGATGAATTCCATTAAAAACCCTTTCTCAACCATATATCAGACCAAGATTTAGATGGGCATCTGCTGGTTTTATGTTCTTTATAGTAATTTATGAAACTCCACTGCAAGAAGCAGAAACCACCCTCCCAATTTTTGGCCGAAACAGGATTGAAACTCTTAAGATCTGCCGCTTTGTGGATTCTCTGGTAAATTCCTCTATGGGAATATTGAAATCCCCTGATTCTCAACTTTGAAACCTTGAGCTTATGAACATGGAAATGCATCTTCTATTGATGAATTCCATTGAAAAAACCCTTTGTCAACCACATATCAGACCCAGATTTAGATGGGTATACGCTGGATATATATTCCATATAGTAATTTATGAACTCCACTGAAAGAAGCAGAAACCACCCTCCCATTGAAAAAAGCCAATGTCAACCACATATCAGACCGAGATTTAGATTGGTATACGCTGGTTATATGTTCCATATAATAATTTATGAACTTCACTGAAGAAGCAGAAACCACTCCCATTTTTTGCCTGAAACAGGTTTAAAATTCCGAAGGCCTGTCGCTCTGGGGATTCATAGGTAAATCCTATATAGGAATACTGAAATCCATTCATAGGTAAATCCTATATAGGAATACTGAAATCCCTAGATTCTCAATTTTGAAACCTTCAGCTTCTGAACATGGAAATGCATCTTTCTTTAATTGATGAATTCCATTGAAAAAGCTCGTTGTCAACCATATATCAGACCCAGATTTAGGTGGGTATACACTGGTTATATTTTCCATTTAGTAATTTATTAACTCCACTGCAAGAAGTAGAAACCACCCTCCCAATGTTTGGCTGAAACAGGATTGAAACTCCTAAGACCTGTTGCTTTGGGGATTTTCAGGAAACTCTATATAGAAATGCGCTTAAAATCAAACTTGAATTATTTGTTGTAAACTTCCATGGATCTTCGAATGCAACTCAACCAACAAAAAAGAAACACCTTTGTTAAAGGACATGCGGACCCTTTCTCAATCACATATCAGATCAAGATTTAGGTGTTGGTTATATGTTGAGTTCCCTATATTAATTTATGACGACTGCAAGAAGCAGAAACCAAATTTTTGACAGAAAGAAGATCGAAACTCTTAAGACTCGTCATTTTTTGGATTCTCATGTAAAGTTCATACAGGTATGGGATGAAAATAAAACTTGGGCCAATTGTAGTAAACTCCAACTGCGTTCTGACCCAACCTAGTGGACAAGAGTAAAACTCTTGTTAAAAGGCATGCTTTGGGATTCTCATGTAAAATCTATACAGTAAAGCCTTGAAAACCAAACTTGGACTAGTTATAGTAAACTCGACCTTAACTCAATGGACAAAACTAAAGCTCTCTTTAACTTTTTGTTAAAGGGCATACTCTGAGATTCTCATGTAAAACCCATACAGGAATGCACTGAAAATTTGTAGTAACTCCCACAGCTCTATGACCCCAACCCAATGGACAAAAGTAAAGCTCTTTGTTAAAGGGCATGCTTTGGGATTCTCATGCAAAGCCCATACAGGAGTGCGCTGAAAATCGAACTTGAACTAGTTTTAGTAATTGCAATTTGCCACCGTTCTATGGCCCCAATCCAATGGACAAAGTTAAAGCTCTTTGTTAAAGGGCATGCTCTCCATTCTGTGCATATGGGAATCTCACTTCATGAATTGTGTATCTATCACATCTTAACAGCCATTATGGGCTCCTTGAGGGAGACCAAGTTTGTAAGTTACCAATAAAAAAGCAAAGCCCATTTTACACTTATTCCTTGAATGCAGCAAAAGACATATTATAGGGTACCTAGGAACAAGTATTTCCTGCAGATTCATCGATTTATCCATGCGCAAACTTCTAATGAATTCATTTATTTAACAGTATTTTCCTGAGCTGGACCACTGTTTCGCTACTGTGCTCAATGGCGTGGAGCTTGAGGGCATTGCATTTCCACCCACGGTTCGACCCCCGGGGGGCACAAAAGACCTCGTACTGGGAGGAGCTGGTAAACAGCTTTTGAATTAAATTTTCTTCTGTTAAAGAATTGGTTGTTTGAATTCTTAGATTGTGAGGAGGATATTGCAGGAGTTCGACAGCTGCCGATCCAAGGCAAGGTCATCACGTTTACGACAATTGGAGTTTACATCGACAGCGCCATCGTTCCTTACCTCGCAAACAAGTGGAGAGGGAAGACGATCGAGGAATTGAATGATAGTTCAGATTTCTTCATGGACATTGTTACCTGTAAGCAGTTTTAAATTTCTACTTTTGTACTCTGTTAACAAACTAAACCCTTCTAAAACCCTGTAATAACTACCACAGACTAACAGTGGCGTCTGGAATACCTGTGCAGGCGAATACGAAAAATTCACGAGAGTCACCATGATTCTCCCGTTAACTGGAATTCAGTACTCTGAAAAGGTCACCGAGGGCTGCAAGGCAGCATGGGAGGCTGCAGGAATATATGGCAAAGCCGAAGCCGAGGCCATCGAAGAATTCAAACAGGCATTCAAGGATCAGAATTTCCCTCCTGGATCTTCCATTCTCTTCACGATTTCGCCCACAGGCTTGGCGGTACGTAAGAGCAGCTTAATACATTTTCATTGATTGTTGATTATTAGCAATATTGTTGGGCATTTTGGCTGCTTCCCTGTTAGCAGGTGACTGGTTTGAATCCCGAGTCCCTTTGATTAAAGTACAAGTCTATGCCAACAGACTTCAGACTTAATGCCATCCACTAATTTGGAAAAGAATGGCATTCTTGGGTTTCCGGCCAAATTTTCCCCCAAAAAATTAAAAAATAAACAAGAGCAGCAAGATTATGTGAATTTTTCCCCAAAAAATTAAAAAATAAACAAGAGCAGCAAGATTATGTGAATTCTTTGAAATAACAAGATTATGTGAATTTTTTTTCGTTTTCCATTGATTGGGTAATCTCCGAGAAATCGTGTGGGCAATGACAGATTGCTTTCTCCGAAGACTGTTCGATTCCGGAGAAGGGCAGAGCAGTGATAAAGAGCCGAGTGCTTGCGCAAGGAGTTTTGGCTTCCATTATTGGAAAACATGGCGTATCTCCAGCAGCCAGAGCTTCATTGGCGGCTCGGCTCTCTCAAGTCTGGACAGCAACCGATTGAGGAAGTGCAGGAATGAAATCTGGCTGGGATGAACTCCATCATGGTGAATAAAGCGGGGTTCATTTAGGCACCCGTGATCAAATTTCTGCGATATGGTGAATACTGAATTCAATGTATGCTTCAATTTTTCTGTTAAATGTTTTGTTTATTGTGTCAGAGCTATGAACCTCGACTTGCATTGACACCATGTACACCAGATATTGTATCTGTATGGGCATCAATGTTTTCACTTCTTTCTATGATTTTATGAGAATAATTTGTACAGCATATATTTTTAATATGGCATCCAATTAACCACATTATTTCAAGACTATTGCATCCAGAGAAGCACTTACATTGGGAAGAGATGAGTCTTTAACACAATAGAAATTGCAGTGCTTCACAGAATAAATCAGAGCACGACATAAGAGAAACATTGTCTTGACAAATTAGATAGCAAGTCGACTACAAATTTATATCGGGGGAGGTAATGTGCACCAGGAATATGACCACTTGAAGTCATATTTTCCAACGAACCCACGAGGGAAAATGTCATTTAGGTGCA
This sequence comes from Picea glauca, assembly GCA_000966675.3. Classification (NCBI taxonomy): domain Eukaryota; kingdom Viridiplantae; phylum Streptophyta; class Pinopsida; order Pinales; family Pinaceae; genus Picea; species Picea glauca. Next base: position 1,163,690 of record JZKD02S1919581.1, on the reverse strand, counting down.
TTTATAAAGATTTTTTTAAACTACAATCTTGTATAATTATGGTTTTAAAATTTTAGAATTTTTTTTTAAACTACAATCTTCTATTATTATGGTTTTAAAAAATTAATAAAAAATTTAAAAAGCAATTTTAAATTGAAAAGTGGGGTTGTAAATAACCTTTCTCATTTTTAGTTAAAATTATAATTTATTTAGGGGTGGCAGGTAAGGGGCTTCTATTTGATCCCTAAGGACATAGATGAACTTTCTATGTATGGGGGCTAGGAAATCTAACCAACAATTTAGCTGAGGCAATCTTAAGGCAAGCTTGAGGCAAGCTTTTTATGTATGGGGGTTAGGAAATCTAACCAACAATTTAGTTGATGCATATTTGTTTTGGATGGGTTTGAACCTAGTTAAAGAAGAAATGCAAGGGGCTAGGAAATCTAACCAATAATTTAGCAATAATTTAGCTGAGGCATATTTGTTTTGGATGGGTTGAACCTAACTAAAGAAGAAATGTACGACAAATTTTAGTTTGTGGAGACTCAATGATGATAATAAGAACAATAATCAATCATAAGATGCTAGAAAACAACTTTCTAAGATCATTTTTTCAGAGAATTATTGCATTAGCCTCATGGTTCAACAAGGTCTCATTTTTCCACATCAAGCATGAGCTTTAACTATCAAGCCAATTATTGGGTCAAGGTGGCCTCATCCTTTAATCGGGGAATAATGTTAAAAAGTGGGGTTGTTCAACCGTCCCCCATTCCATAGCTCATGAATTGTATCTGTCACTTTACATTAATGGAAAGCAGAGGGAGGGCAGAGTGTCACTTTACATTAATGGAAAGCAGAGGGAGGGCAGAGGTAGCTAGAATTGGGGGCTTCAGTGTAGCCCCCCTTTTATAATGAAATATATATTGTTTCTGTTAAAAAAAATTACAATTTATTTGCAATTATTGGTCTTAATAATTAATTTTGTTATAATATAAGTTCAAATTCAAATTCAACTTCTAAATTAGAAAATGGTGTGAGTAGTTTACATTTTTTAAAACTTACAATTATAATATTTTTGAAACCATGGTCCAGTATAGTTTCAATTAAAATATTAAAATCAATCTTCAAATTGAAAATGGTATTATCAATAGCCCTCTTTTTTTATGGGCTTAGAATTGCAACATGTTTGAAACCACGGCTTTAACAATCGATATTGTTACAATCAAAATCTTAAAATCAACTTTTGAATCGAAAAGATGTGTTATTTGTATCATTTTTTTACTTGAAATTTTAACATTCTATTTGTATCATTTTTTTTACTTAAAATTTCTACATTTCCTAAACCATGACAAAAAAATCAATACCATTGCAAACAAAATAAAAAATAAAAAATAAATCATTTTTTTAAATGATTTTGTTTGTAGCAGTATTTGTTTTTGGGCCATGTTGCAATTTTAAACCCAAAAAATGGTGCTACTAGTAACACATCTTTTTGATTCGGGGGGCGATTTTGAGATTTTTGTTACAACAACATTGATTGTTAAGGATATGTTTTCAAACATGTTGCAATTTTAAACTAAAAAAAGGGTGTTACTAGTAATGTCACTTTTCAATTCAAAAGTTGATTTTAAAATTTCAGTTACGATAGTACCACTTGGTATTGCCATGGATTAAAAAATGTTGCAATTTTAAGATCGAAAAAAAAGAGGTGCTACTAGTAGCAACACTTTTTTAAAAAAATTATCAGGGGTTGATTTTAAAGTTTTGGTTGCAACAATAATGGTTGTTAATACCATGGTCTCAAATAAGTTGTAATTTTAACCATGACAAAAAAGGGTGCTATTAGTAGTACCACTTTTCAATTTGGAGGTTGATTTTAAAGCTTTTGTTAGCAACATTATAGAACATGATTGCATAACATTAGAATTTTAACTTTTAAAATAAAATGGTATTACTGATAATTGCACTTCTTGAAACATGGTAAAAACAACCATTAAACACAACCTTTAAAAAATGAAAACTCTGAAAATCATGTTCTTATCGAATTGGTAACTATGTTTTAATCTACTTAATTGATTTAACTTTAAAACTTATTGTTCTTTCTATTAAGACACTACATACATTGCTTAAGTAGTCAATCCATCAATAAATCTAATCTATTAGAGTAAAACTCATATAGTAATGAATGAAACATGTAGTAATAAATGAAACTGATAAGATCGTTATTAATGTACACTTCCTTAGAGATTCATTAATTATTTTTGATCTAAAAATGAAGAAGACTTGAAAAACTTGAATAATTATTGCAAGTGAAATGTTATGTGTTTTAAAGCAACCGGATCAATTTGCAACACATAATAAATGATTACTTATGTAAAAACACATATAGACAGCAGCATAAAACATTGAACATCAACACATAAACACAACAACTTGATAAAGGAGTTCACCCCACTCCGGGCTACATCTCCTGGTCCAGCTTCCAATGGATCATTATTATTAAATTGCTCAAAGTGCTCAAAAACATGCCTTACAATGCTCAAAATGACAAACTGACTGCTTCAATGGTTCTGCAGCGTCCCAAAACCCCTGTCTGGGCTCTTTCGGCATCTGAAACGATCGAAAAATGAAGAAGATAGCCTTCTTGCAATCTCCCTCTTCAACTTTGATGTCTCTGGTTCTACAAATCGCACCCTTGTGCTTCAAACCTGGCTCACACGTTCATTTAAGCGTAAAAACTTGACATCGGGCGCAACCGTGCCAATGGTGCAAACCGTAGGATGGTTAAGGCGCCTCCAGCCCCTAACCGCCTCGACACTCGGTCATATGGCCCATGCGACCAAAGGTTGAGCAAAACGGTGGTTAGTCGTTGTATAACTTCCGTGTAACCCCCGCGCGCGGTAAAACACCGGTCAAAACGGATTACATACGCGCACATTTAAACTTTGGTATAATCAAACCCCGCGCGTGTTTTTAATACATGGTTTAGAACAATGCAATGTATTTGCAATACATTGCAACATAATACAATGCATAAACTTTGGTTACACCGCGCGGATATGTTATATATAACATATGGTTATAACATATGTTTTGTATGGTATGCAATATGGGTCGGGGCTAAGCCCCGGCCCGCCCCCTTTTCAAAACAATACAACCTTCAAACATAAATATAAAGGCGCCAACCCATATGACAAGGAACAATGGGCGGCATAGTGGTTAGCGGAGGCTTTACAAAGCTTGGGTTATGGGAGGTCCAGGGGTCGAACCCCGTGGACTCCCAAAACAATTTTACATATAAACATAATGTCCAACGAATGAGCG
>JZKD02S1919581.1:1148781-1160377 GCA_000966675.3 Picea glauca | reverse complement strand
ATTGCTCAAAGTGCTCAAAAACATGCCTTACAATGCTCAAAATGACAAACTGACTGCTTCAATGGCTCTGCAGCGTCCCAAAACCCCTGTCTGGGCTCTTTCGGCACCTGAAACGATCGAAAAATGAAGAAGATAGCCTTCTTGCAACTCCCTCTTCAACTTTATTGTCTCTGGTTCTACAAATCGCACCCTTGTGCTTCAAACCTGGCTCACACGCTCATTTAAGCGTAAAAACTTGGCACTGGGCGCAACCGCGCCAACGATGCAAACTGTAGGACGGTTAAGGTGCCTCCAGCCCCTAACCGCCTCGGCACTCGGTCATATGGCCCATGCGACCAAAGGTTGAGAAAAACGGTGGTTAGTCGTTGTATAACTTCTGTGTAACCCCCGCGCGCGGTTAAACACTGGTCAAAACGGATTACATACGCGCACATTTAAACTTTGGTATAGTCAAACCCCGCGCACGTTTTTAATACATGGTTTAGAACAATGCAATGTATTTGCAATACATTGCAACATAATACAATGCATAAACTTTGGTTACACCGCGCGGATATGTTATATATAACATATGTTTTGTATGGTATGCAATATGGGTCGGGGCTAAGCCCCGACCCGCCCCCTTTTCAAAACAATACAACCTTCAAACATAAATATAAAGGCGCCAACCCATATGACAAGGAACAATGGGCGGCATAGTGGTTAGCGGAGGCTTTACAAAGCTTGGGTTATGGGAGGTCCAGGGGTCAAACCCCGTGGACTCCCAAAACAATTTTACATATAAACATAATGTCCAACGAATGAGCGACACATGGCGCCCTCGGGTTGGGCCACGTGTCCTCACATTATTCGCCCAAAATGGACACGTGTCAACACCGTATTCGCCAACAAACAACCAACCAGTAATTGCCACGTCATCAAACTTCCACATCATCATGATGGTACGACCCTCCACGTGGCCGTACGGACTGTACGGACAGGTACAGTCAACATCCCAAATTTTTGCCTGTTTGGCTTGGTGGACAGATCGTGATATCTCCTCCATACGGACTCTGTTTGCGAAAGTAAATATACCGCCGGAATCAGGAAGATGAGATGGACACAATGGCACTGTTTTCGTCGCATTCCGAGCACTTTGAAAATTGAACAAAATTTGATCCCCTGATCAATTTTTTACAAAATTTTAGTTTCTAGTTTCAATCTTAGAATTCCACATTTTCAATTCAACAAGTGAAGAGGGGTATAAAGTTTTGATCTACATACATTCTAAAACGCTGAAAATACTATTCAAAATGTTGAGTTTCAATAATATTGTAATTTCTATATTTTTAGTAGGAAATTCAGTAAATTTATTTCCATTATCAAGCATCTTGAAGAGGGGTTCAAAATTAAGTTTTAATATTTTTTTTTGTAAGGATTTCTATTCAAATATTAATAATATGTAAAGTGTTGTTTGCCATACTCCAAGTTCCAACTGATAAGAAGACTAACACGCAAAACCAAAAGGATCCATGATTGTTTTCTTGCCCATAGAGGGAAACCATGCCAAAATTTAAAGTTAAACTTGACACCTAAAATGTCCTGGAGCAGCAAAAGGACTAAGAGTCTAAATAACAAACAATCTAGATAAACATAGCATAAATGTTTGAGATTTTGAACTAGAAAATACTCAAACAAAGTTTGACTATGAAAACCAAAGATCAACATTCATCAAAAGGGGGCATCTGGGGAGCAGGCAAACCAAAATGGGTCATAGGGCTCGTAGCTGAAGAAGACATGGTATGTAGACGACCAACCAGAGGAAGCAGGAAAGAGCCTACATGGCGCTTGACAAGCCAATAAACCATCGTCACGAGCACATTGTTATGCTCCTCCAATGTCTCCATCCTCTGCTGAAACTACATGAAATCTTGGTCCTTTGGAAGCATTCCCAATGCAACCATTGTCTTAGTATGCCAATAGAGTTCTAGCATTATGTAGAATTTAGAATCCCTTGTCCTGGTGTAGCCTAGGCCAGGGATGATATCTCCCACCTGTTCATCGACCTTTGTGTCCTCCATGTAAGCCTAGACCAATTTTACCTCTTCTTCTAGAGTTGGCATGGTAGCTTTATCATCCAACATAAAAAACTTGTTATAAAACTCAACAACCTCAACAATGGCCTTGGCTGTGCGGGTTTGACGAACAGGGGAATGTCTAGAGCGTATTCTACAAGGAGCCATGGGAACACACGAGAGGATAAATGAAGCAAGCCCCCCAAAATCACAAACATAGTCCCAATGCTTGAACATAATACACTAGAGATCAAACATACACTAGAAACTAGGAGCCATGAAAGCCATAGATCGCCCCTACTTCAGACTTAACCTCTAAGAATCATCTTGCAAATAAAAGTCTCTAAATCCTTTGTCGTCATGAATGACAACTTAATTTTGTGTAGTGCGAAGAACAACCCTCTCGTATGCCCGATTTCCTTCTTATCCCACAGTTCGCTCCTCACCATATCCTCCATTGTCTTTGAAAAGTGGGAGATGCATGAGTGAAGAGATATCTCAAGCCACCACCCCATCATATGATTGATCCTCATGTTGAACAAATGACACATGATCCAAGAAATTTAATATATGGTAAAATTTAATTTTTCATATATTTCACTTTTATTCATTTTAAATATTTATGTTAAAATATTAAAAAAAACAAAAACAAACAAAATAAAACTAAGTCAATTAGATAACACAACCTAGTAGGTGGGGTGGAATAAAGGAGATGGTGTTAATAATATAATGACAAGAAGTCAATTTGGAAGGTGAAATAAAGGAGATGAGTTTGGTAAGATAATGACAACACAACAATGATAGTAAAAACATCAACAACATAAAGAATATCAACAACATGTGGCTTACTTGCCCTACTCCATCATCTGATCCATTTTAAACAATTAATTTTTTTTACCAAGAATCATTAATCCAATAAATCAAATTAAATAACATTTAGGTCTTTGAACATCTAACATTGAATTTAAACAAAATCTAAGCTATAAAATTGTAAATAAAACATAGTGTAATGTTATATTTCATTTAACTTACATATTTTTCGTTAGAACATAAACTATTTATTTTTTATGATTTATATATTAAATTCATGTTAAAGAATATCAACAACATGCGGCTTACTTGCCCTACGCCATCATCTGATATCCACTTTACACAATTAAAATTTCTTACCAAGAATCATTAATCTATTAAATCAAATTAAAATAATATTTAGGTCTTTCAACATCTCACATTGAATTTAAACAAAATCTAAGTTATAAAATTGTAAATAAAACATAGTGTACTGTTATATTTCATTTAACTTATATATTTTCCAGTACAACATAAACTATTTTTTTTTATGACTTATATATTAAAGTGGGGTTATATATAGGTTATAATATAACACATAAAATTATAAATTCATTAAATATATATTATGTATTAAATAATATAAAAATAGAAAGAAGTAATAATTCCATGCCTAAAAATGAAAGAGAATGAATGAATGAGAAGCCTCTTCGATGGGAAATTTATTTTTATAGTATAAAAAATGTACAAGATGATATGACGTTTAAAACTAAGCATCCATGGTATATCTAAGAGACAAATGGTACAATTACAATTAAGGGCCTAACAGACTAATAAAGACAACCCCAATATAATAATAGAAATGCAATATCTCAACATCTGAGGCTTAACATGTCCCTCCCCTTCAAACAAGTGTTGCCCTCAACACTTGATTAATTGTGGATGCTTCTACATGAACAACACATCTTCCCATGTTGCATCTTCTATTGGCATGTTCTTCCACTTGATGAGGTACTCAACAATTATTCAATTCCATAGTTGTGTGATCTATGTTTCAAGTTCTAGTATGATTTTCCCTTCTTCATTCATCTCCAACAAAATATTTTGAATTGGGGTCTTATCACCATACCTTCTTTAAACAAGAAACATGGAAGACCAGCTGAACACATGAAGATGTAGGCAACTCCAATTTGTAAGCCACACTACCAATCCTCTACACACCTTATAGGGACCACAATACTTGGGTGCTAATTTATTGTCCTTCTTTTGATTCTAGAGGGACATTTGTTTATATTGTTGTAGCCTTAGAAATACCCAATCACCCACTTCAAATTTCCTTTCATTAAGATGTTGATCAACTTGTTGTTTCATCTTATTTTGCACTACAACCAAGTTATCTTTCAATAGTTGAAGAACCTCTTGTTGGTGTTCTATGTGATTCTACATTGCTTGAACACTATATTTTGCTCTCAATAGTGATGTGACTAATGGAGAATGATACTCTTAAAGTAACATAAATGGGGAAATTTTGACACTTGAACCATTATGTTTGTTTATTAGATGCAAATCAATGGAGATAACCTTCTAGACACGTGTTCACAGTCTCAATTTGTCCATCAAAGTGAGGATGGTAAGATGAGTTACAAGCTAATTGAATACCCAAATAAGAAAACAAGTTAGTCCAAAAATTACTTGTAAAAATTAGATCTCTATCGCTTACAATAATCTTGGGGTTTCCATGCAACTTTTGAACCATTTCTATGAATGTTGTAGAGAGTGTACTTTCTTTAGAGGGATCATGAGAAAGAGAGAAAAAATGGGAAACTTTCATGAGTTGAACCGCCACTACCATAATGACATTCTTTCCTTTAGACTTTGGTAGACCTGTAATGAAATCCATTGAGACTTTTTCCCAACATTGAGTTGGTATAGATAATGTTTCTAGAAGACCGTGAGTCTTGATTGTCTCTAATTTGTTCTATTGGTAAACAAAACATTTTTCCACAAACTTTTGAACATCAGTTTTAAGGCCTTCCCTAAAAAAATATTTTTTGATCCTATGGTAGGTTTTTAGAAATCTCAAGTGTCCCCCTATAGGAGAGGTGTGTATTTCTTAAAGGACCTTATGCTTGAGTTGGAAATTCTTACATAAGTATAGGTGATCCTTACACCAAAGTGAATCATTCTTCCACAAAAAATTATTTGATGCACCAAGGTCCTATTGTAGTTGTTGAATAAGATTTGATGCCTTCTGGTCCTACTTCCATTCTATCCTTACCTCTTCCACCCAATTATTTTGTAAAATGTAAATAGTACAAAGCGAGGTCTTTATGTTTTCTTCTTTCCTTGAAAGTACATATTTCACCACATTTTGTTTCCATTTTTTGTAGATAATTTCAAAGTCATAACCTTGTATAATTGTGACCCATTTTTGTTGTTCTTTTGAAGATAGTCTTTTTTCCAAGAATTATTTGAAACTATCATCATTCATGATCCATTTTTACATTGAAGTGTCTTCCTATTAGTTAAGTCCAACATTGTTTAACTATATGTAATATGACCAACATTTCTTTCTCATAAATAGGTTTAAGTAAGTCCTTCCTTTAAGTTGGTGTCTTTCAAAATCAAGTGGCCTTCCATTTTGCATTAAAACTGCACCAATTGCCTATCCCTAGGCATTACACTCCACAATAAAGGTTTTTTTGAAGTCAAGTCTAGCTAGGACAAGAGCTCTACACACAGCCTCCTTAAGTTTTTCAAAATCTTGGGTTGCCTCTTGAGTCCAAGGAAAATCCATCCTTTTTCAATATTGTTGTTAGAGTTGTTATTTGACCATTGTCCTTGAAAAAATTGCAATAATATCTCATTAATCCTAAGAATCTTCTAATATTCTTCAAGGTTTTGGGAATTGGCCATTCCACCATGGATTTAATTTTTTTAGGGTCCACCTTGAATCCCTCATGAGATACAATATAACTCAAATATTCCATTGTCATGAACACCAAAGGAACACTTGGAAGGTTTTTCATATAATTTTTTCTCCTCCAATATTTTTAAGACTCTATCAACATGTACATGTGCCTCCCAAGTTTTTTGTAGATTAATATATCATCAAAGGATACTATTTCTAAGCAACGATATGAAAATAGAATTCATCAAGTTTTGAAATGTGGAAGGCACATTAGTAAGGCAAAATGACATCACCAAAAACTCATAATAGACTTAATGTGTTCTAAAGGATGTTTCGGGGATTTCTTCCCTCATTCTGATTTGATAATAACAAGAACAAAGATCCAACTTGTTAAAGAAAATTTCTCCCTACTATTCATCTAAGAATTAATAAATAATGGGAATAAGAAACTTATCCTTAATAGTGATATTTTTGAGCTCTCTATAATATGGAAACATATTCCATGCAACATCCTTTTTGTAAATCATAATCACTAGTGAAGAGAAAACATTTTAGCTAGGTCAAATTATGCCATCCTCTAACATTTTTTGAATCATACACTCAATCTCACTCTTTTGAGTATATCAATATTTGTACTGTCTAATCATAGGTGGTACACTTATTGGTTATAAGTGAATAGCATGATCATTCTCTTGAGTAGGTGGAAGACCTTTGGGCATATTTGCAAACAACCTGGAATGACTATCAATAACTCTTTGGAGATCTAAGAGAATTGAGGGCTTATCTGTTTGAACTTCCAGTGAACACAATTGTGAAATTATACCATGGTGACCATTTTTTAAGAATTTTGTCATGATGTTAGAACTTATCACTTTGAATGATTTCCCTTGGATACCTTGGAGTTCAATTCCCTTTCCTTCTAAGAAGAATCTCATGAATTGTTTTTGAAAATTCAAATCCATTGTTCCCAATGATTGTAACCATTGGACCCCTAATACACATAAAAAACTCCCATTTGTATAGAAATAATTGGACTAACCAATAAGTACTTCCCCCATATTGATATTAATACTATGGAACTTCCCTAACCAATTTATGGTGTCTCTATCTGTAATCATTACTTGAAATTCTAGTGTTGGATGTATACAAAAATTGAGAAGTTTGGATAATTTGCAGTGAATAAAGTTATGGCTACTACCATAATCAATTAACATTGTTACCTTTCTCTTTTTAATATATCCTTCTATATTGAGAGTTTGAGGAGTGTTGATGCTAGCCAAAGCATGACAATATATGGTTGGAGTAGTGGTTGGAGTAGTCTCTTCTATTTCTTGAGAGGATTCCAATTCTTGATCTCCTTCCTCTTCAAAATATATGAAGAATAATTTATTCTCACCAAACTTATGCCCTTTATTGTACCTGTTGTTTAAGAGAAACTTACCCATGGGAAAGCAAGTCCTCTCATTAACCTGATTGAAGTCAATGACAGACACGAGGATATGAAACAATGGATTTACCCTAGATTTGAAGCATACACACTCAAATTATGCTAAGAGAAGATACGATAATATCATACCTTATTATGAAGGTTGTCCTATCATTATCCTTGATGATGCAACTCCTAGATCCAACTCCTAACAACCTTTCCAATCTGTACCTGCACACAAGACAATAAACATAACCTTCTCAAATCTATTGGGCATAAAGCGAAAATCTTATACAAATAGATCTAATCTATTTGCTCAAGGTAAACTAGATCTACTAGATCTACCAATACTTGAATATAAAGTGAACAAAAATGTACAATCCAATCGTTGGACTCAGAAATAACCATAGATCTCTATATTATTAATAATGAAAGAGTACAAAAAGTAAATACCTTGAGACACCATCATTATACTTAGCCTCTCTCCAATAGACTTACTATATTTCACTAGTGTGAGGATGCTCAAACTTTAGATTCATCCCCCATCCCCTTGATTTAGATTCTTCTTATATGAATTAGGAAGAGATTGGATATAGGCTTCATGGCATGTGAGTTAAGTGGATAAAAGTCATAGATAGACTTGATGACATGTGAACTAAGCAATTACAAGTCATAGATAGGCTTCATGGCATGTGAACTAAGAAATTACAAGTCATGCACATGTTCCATGCTCAATTATGAGATTTTTCCAAATCATTATGAACTTTATTCTCAATCATGATATTCTTTCTCAATTATGAACTAATCCTTGTTTCATAATTATGAAACTGTGACAACATAATTATTTCTTTGTGAAATAATTATGATATTTTTGCTCAACTATGTAATTTCAGCCTCATAACATATAATAAAATCCTTGCAAGGCCTATGGTGGAAAATACAAGTATAACACTTGATGTCACAATTGAAATTTAACCCATTTGATCTTTTTTCATCAGTTTGTTAAGGATTCAACCTTATAGGTTGATTGAGGATAGGATTCATAACATGGACCTCTCTATAGGTGTTAGGGAAAACCCTTCTAGTAGCCATATTTTTACTTTCAACTTTCGTTGCCATACTAAAATCATTCTCTTAAGCCCTAAATATTGGCACATTACCCCTTAATTGGGGCATATTACATTAGTACTGTTATTTTATTTATGTTTTCTTGGGTCCATTAGTTGCAATTGTAACTCCTAGTCTCCTATATATACCACGAAGGTCTTTTCATTTAGAATCATCTTGTATTTGTAAATTTATGTTGTGTATACAGAGGTTTCCCCCTCGAAGAGGCTTATTATCTGAAATTATCTATTTGTCAAGGCGTTGAGTACTTATTTTGAGGTTTTGTATGCTATTTTTCTATTTGGTTCTTAACATTTGATATCAGAGCTCATGGTCTCGGGGTTTCACTGCTGCATCTGAGACACTTTGGAATTTTCACTATAATTTTTTCTACGATGTTTTAGAAGGAACCCCTTGGAGGATATTTAATATAAGGATCAAGGTACATGTAGTTCAAATTTCATCTCCTGAGGCCTTATACTTTCAGAGATATAGCCTATGTAAGATAGGGTTCTAGAATCATCCTGAATTTAGCTATCACAAAATTTTCACTATAAAACTTTTTTGTGATGTTTTAGACATTGAAACAAGGAGGATATTCATAGAAATTATCAATGTATCTATGATAAAAATTTCATCTTCTGGGTCATCCTAATTTTGTAGATAAACCCTGTGTAAGATAGGGTAGTTGACTAGTCATATTAACTAGTCTCAAACAAATGTTCCGGGTAAAACAATGATATATTATTCAATGAGTATCAAAATTAAGTGAGACCACTTGCATTGGACAATGGACAATATGTAGTATTTATGGTGCAAGTTTTAGAATCAAATATTAGATAGTGTTCTATTGGCACACTTTACAAGTACGCTCTCCTGCAAAGGAAAAAAATCAGCAAGGTGTGGGGAAGTTACCATAAATCCCACTTGGAACATCCAATTTTGATCAGAACAGTGGCATTGCAGAAAAAATGTATCAAAGAACTACATAATGAAATTTTTAGACCCAGAAGGGAGAGAATTTTGGAGATACAACAAAATAAATATTGTCTAGCAGAACCACCTCGAAATCAAGGTTTAAAAGTGATACTTGGCCAACATGCCACCTAAAAAGGGAACTTATACACCAAATAATCCTTTAGACAGTCCTTCTTGGACTCTTGATGAAAGTGAAGAAATGCGCAAGGACATAAATGATTTACAAAAGAAGGCAGTAACAAAAGATGAATTACAAGAGATGTTGGATTCAACTAAAGCTAAGTTGGAAGAAATAATAGATACTAATATGGATAGCTTAAAAAGGGATATCATGGAAGGATTGAATTTTTTTTTAATAAAGAGGCCACTTGAAAGTGAAAATGTATCCTATGAAATTCATGACGAGGACACAAGGAAGATGAATCAAGACTTGAGAAACTCCAACTTTGGGTTGAAGACCAACCACTTTCCTAAGATTGATATGAGGAAGTTTGATGGAAAGGATCCAATCACATGGATACTCTAGATGGAGCATTTATTTGATATACATGATGTGCCACACACACAAAATGTACTAATTGTGTCTTTATATTTAGAACCCAATCAATTTGTGCAGTATTGATGGATTTTTCTCTCAAATCACTTGTCACTTGGACAATTTTCATGGAAGAAATGATAGCACACTATGAGGATATAAGGAACAATACCTTATTCAACTAATTATTAAATCTCAAGAAAAAGGGTTTAGTTGCATAACACATTAAGAACTTCCAAAGATTGAATATAAAGGTAAAGGATATTCCAGATGAGAACCTGATTGATGTATTCATAGGAACTTTAAAGGATAAAATTCAACATAAGGTTTTCCTTTGGGAACCCAAATCATTGGAGAATGCATTCAGGGTGGCAAGAAATGTTGAAAGTGAAAATATGGCTATGGATACTAGAAGGACCACTCCTAACATCTATCGAGAGAATAATTTTCCGTCTTCTAAAACACCTCAACTTACAAGGTTGAAACCTCAACATTTGGAGGAAATAAAAACAAAAGGTTATGATTTAATTGTGACAACAAGTACAGTAAGGGACATAAGTGTGGTGAGAAGAAATTATTCTACATATATTGTGAAGAGGAAGAAGAACAACAACAAGAAGAAGAACCATCTCAAGATGAAAATGTAGAAGATATTTCTTTTGAAGAGTTGACTCCCAACATATCATGTCATGCATTGGATGGAATTAACACTGCTCAAACCCTCAATATTGAGGGATATATCAAAAAGATAAAGGTAATAGGACCCTAATTGATTACGGTAGTAGTCATAATTTTATTCACTATAAATTAGCCAAAGATCTCAATTGCATTATATATCCAATGCCAAAGTTTCAAGTAATGATTACAGTTGGAGGAACTATCAATTGATTAGGAAAATTCTATAAGATAAATCTTACTATGCGGGAATATGTAATGAATAGTCCAATGATTTCTATACCCATGGGTAGTGCTGGTGTCATACTAGGAATCCAATGCTTACAATCATTGGGAACAATGGCTTTTAATTTTCAAGAAATTTTCATGAAATTTTCATTGGAAGGAAAAGAACTTGAGTTAAAGGGTATCGCAGGGAAACCTAGTAAGGTGATAAGCTCTAATGGCATTCCAAAATTATTGAAAAAGGGGCATCAAGGTGTAATTGTACAACTATTCTCACTAGATGTTCAAACATCTAAGTCATATATTCCCCTATATCTCCAAGGGATCATTGATAATCATTCCAAAGTATTTGAAGATATTCCCAGAGATATTCCACCCATTTGCATTCATGATCATGCTATTCACCTAGTTCCTGGGAGTGTTCCTCCTAACATCATGCCTTGCATATACCCTTATGCCCATAAGAGTTAAATTGAGCGTATGTTGAAGAAATGTTAGAGGATGGCATTATTATACCTAGCCAAAGTTCTTACTTTGCAACTATTGTAATGGTGCTCAAGAAAGAGGGCTCATGGCATATGTGTCCAGATTATAGAGAGCTCAACAAGATCACTATTAAAGATAAGTTTCCCATTCCCATCATTGATGAATTGCTATATGAACTACATGGATCAATCTACTTCACAAAGTTGGATCTTTGTTCGGGGTATCATCATATTAGAATGAAGGAAGCATATATCTCAAAAACAACACTCCGAACTCATGAAGGAAATTATGAATATTTGGTCATTCCTTTTGGCCTTACAAATGCACCTTCCACATTCCAAGGGTTGATGAATTCCATTTTCAAGCCCTTCCTTCGAAAATTTGTGTTAGTATTTTTTGATGATATACTA
>JZKD02S1919581.1:1110402-1148731 GCA_000966675.3 Picea glauca | reverse complement strand
GATCATGTTCGACATGTTGATAGGGTGCTACAACTAATAAAAAAACAACAACTATATGCCAAACCATCCAAATGTTTATTTGGGGTGAAGGAGGTAGAGTATTTGGGTCATATTGTATCTCATGATGGTGTCAAGGTAGACCCTAAAAAGATTAAGGCCATGATGGACTAGCCGATTCCCAAAACATTGAAGAATCTTAGAGGATTTTTGGGTTTGACAGGCTACTACCACAAGTTTGTTCAAAACTATGGAAGAATATAAACACCTTTAACATCATTAAATAATAAGGATGCATTTTCATGGACTCCATAGGCAACCCAATATTTTGAACAAACTAAAGAGACGATGTGCAAAGTTGTTGTTTGGACCACACCAAACTTCAAAAAAACCTTTATTCTGGAATGTGATGCCTCAGGAAATGGTATTGGTGTTGTTCTAATGCAAGAAGGAAGGCCCCTTGATTTTGAAAGTCATCCACTCAAGGGAAATGACTTACACAAACCCATTTATGAGAAGGAAATGATGGAAATACTACATGCATTGAACTAAGCAGTTACAAGTCATGCCCATGTTCCATGCTCAATTATGATATTTTTCGAAATCATTATGAACTTTCTTCTTAATCGTGATATTATTTCTCAATTATGAACTAATCCTTGTTTCATAATTATGAAACTGTGACAACATAATTATTTCTTTGTGAAATAATTATGATATTTTTGCTCAACTATGTAATTTCAGCCTCATAACATCTAATAAAATCCTTGCAAGGCCTATGGTGGAAAATACAAGTATAACACTTGATGTCACAATTGAAACTTAACCCATTTGATCTTTTTTCATCAATTTGTTAAGGATTCAACCTTATAGGTCGATTGAGGATATGATTCATAACATGGACCTCTCTATAGGTGTTAGGGGCAACCCTTCTAGTAGCCATATTTTTACTTTCAACTTTCGTTGCCATAATAAAATGATTCTCTTAAGCCCTAAATATTGGCACATTACCCCTTAATTGGGGCATATTGAATTAGTATTATTATTTTATTTATGTTGGCTTGGGTCCATTAGTTGTAATTGTAACTCCTAGTCTCCTATATATACCAAGGATGTCTTTTCATTTGGAATCATCTTGCATTTGTAAATTTATGTGGTGTATAAGGACGTTTCCCCCTCGAGGAGGCTTATTATCTGAAATTATCTATTTGTCAAGAAGTTGAGTACTTATTTTGAGGTTTTTTATGCTATTTTTCTATTTGGTTCTTAACATTTGATATCAGAGCTCAAGGTCTCTGATGCAGGAGCATCGTTGGCAAGCGCGCAAAGGTAGGACCACTCAGCACGTGGGATTTCTTCCAAAGCTTCAACATTGGCAGTTGCAGCCAATTTTGAAATCCGCCTTAACTCAACACCATAATTTACCTTTAGAGACATGCTTGAACCAGTGCCAAAATTTACCCTTTGAGACACGTTTTGAAAATTGCAAGCGGAGCAGGAGTTTCCATTACGGCTCTGGATTGAGACTAGTCTAAGATAACCAGTAGATTAAGTTTTTAGAGTAGAGAAGTAGGCAGGGGAAACCCTAAAAAAATATCTCCAAGTTAAATAGAGTTTTGGTATGCCCATATAGGGTTAGCTGCAATACAGAGGGAGAGTAGTTGTAAGAGAACTGTGAGTTAGCAAGAGATCCTAGTTTTCAGTGATTGTGAATTGAATGTAGTTTGTAGAAATTTTGGCACTTGTGAATATAACAGAAGGAAAATTGATCCAAATACATGGTGTGTGAATAGTGTTTTCAATTTCCTGTCATTCTGTTTTTATGAGCAAGTGAGTGAATCAAGATAGGAGAGAATGGAACTGTGAATGTTATTTTTTTTTTTTTCAGTTTCAATTGTTTCTCTTCATTTGAAGCCCTGCAAGGTGTGCATTGAGTCTGAGGGGAACACAAGGAGATCAGGAGGAGTTTCTCTATGAGAAACCCCTTGGATTCAAGTTATCGAGATCCCTTAGACGCAATGAGTGCGTGGGAAATCGAAGTCTGCACCAAATGAATCTTAGGAGGAATAACACTCCAGAAAGTGTTATCGAGATACAAGAACCCATTTCCCAGGACAAACAAAGGTCGAAACCTTTGGGGACTTAGAAAATTTCCTAAGTTTGAGAGACTAAAAGTTCAGGAGGAAGAGTATTATTGACCATCCGATCATGGTGGAGAATCATCGACCGTCTGATTCGAGACAAGTGCGCAAGTGTTAACATTGCGTACGTCTAGGAGGGAAAACCCACAAAGACTTGTATATATGGTGGAGAGCCTAGAGGAGGAAATGCCGACATCCCGCAGGCCGTTGGATCAAGTGGAATTGCGAGAAGGTTAACGACGAGGGCCTTTCAACACCCAAAAATCCAGAGGGATAACAGTCGTCGATCCCTAATAGATCTTGATCGTTGGTCCATTTCATGATATCGGCTATCACGAGTTGGGAGGACAGAGGTGCTTGACTCCCAAGACCCCGAATCATGAAATAGTGAGTCGCCAAGACAAGATCAGGGTCATCGGATATTCGGAGGATTAGGGTCGTTGATCTACAACGAGGGAGTGTTTCGGCATTTCGGTGACCGGGAGGAGGAACGAACGGACTTCGTGAAGGGCGAAGTTGAGAAACACGAAACACCAAAGTGATTGCAACCATTGGCCAAGGGGAGATCTGGGCCGTAGATCCCACGTCATCGCGATTTCGATGTTCGTGAATTGGAGGAGTTAGACGTGCCTTCATGTTAAAGCTTGTGGTGACAGGAGTGTGGTCACATGAGCTGGGCAAAGGGAGGGGCTAACCTTCGTTAGCCTTATCGGGGTTTCGAGACTTGGAGGAGCCAAGGACTCATTGTATTGGGAACCTTAGAGCCGTGAAATGTGACGCACCTTTTAGGCTAAGCCCTTGGTCACGCCTGTGGTCACGTGGAGTGGAGGCTCGCGCCTAGTGTTGGTTTGCATGGGAAAAACACAAACAAGGGCCTGTGGACTTGGAGATAGAGGTTACAATTCGGAATTAGGAGAGCCATTCCAACTCTAGAATCAAAGATCCTGACCGGGAGGTCACACAACCCTTAGGAGGGATAGGGAGCTTGCATCAAGTGGTATCCGAGCATAAATTCTTCGTCTATAGACTTCAAGAGAAAGAGAAAGATAACTCAGAGTTGTACTCTGTGTTCCTAACAAGCAGTCAATACTATGCCACTAAGAAGACGAGGAGAGGCACCTTTAGCCAACCGTGTTGTAGAGAGAGAGATGTAAGAATTTCGTGCCAGATTGGAAGCAATGGAAGCAGTGTAGAGAATATCACCTGATGCTGGAGACATCAGTGATGCATAAAGTGAAGAGGTTGAGGTTTAAGAAGCTGCAAGAGAAGAGGCTATAAAAGAACGTTTGTTGAGAGCAGTTTCCAGGTTGGGAGGCAGAGCTAAGATAGAGGTTTCCATGTATGAGGGAAATCTAGATGCTGAAGAACTGTTAGATTGGATAAGATCCATGGAAAAACACTTTGACTATGAAGATGTCGATGAGGAGAATAAGGTGAAGTAGGTAGTCACCAAGCTAAAAGGGCATGCAACGTTGTGGTGGGACAAACTGCAGGCTGAGAGGAGAAGTAAAGGCAAGCAGAGGATAAAAAGTTGGAATAGAATGGTAGCCAAGCTGAAGGCTAAGTTCATACCCAAGGACTATCAAATCAACCTGTTCAGGAAGCTACATAAATTGAGACATAAAGGGATGATAGTTAAGGAGTACACCGAGGATTTTTATTGGCTGAATATCATAACTGGACAAAGGGAGAGAGATGAAGAAAGAGTCTCTAGATACATAAATGGATTGAGATATGAAATCCAGGATGAACTCGACATGATGTCAGTCAGAACTGTGGAGGATGATTTTCAGTTTGCGCTGAAAGAAGAGGAGAAGCTATCCAGAAAACAAAGCCAGCGAGGGAGAAGTAGAAGCTCGGTCCCAAGAAAAAGCAAGGGATTTACCCGTGACATAACACATCAGTTTAAGGACAAGGTGGAGAAACCACAAAATCACTTGGAATGAGGAGGAAGTTTCCGAGAAAGACAGGGTGGTGGAAGAAACTCTTCTAGAGGAAGAGGCGGAGGAGGAATAAGATGTTATGCCTGTGGAAAGACAGGGAACATGTCTTGGAAATTCCCCAAGAAGAAGAAAGGAGGAGGATAAACTCACATTTCAGAAGCACAATGAAGAGATGTTGAAGCAGAGGGAGCAGAGGATGGAGCATCCCCGATGTTGAGAAAATTTCTCTTAAAACCAGAGGTAGAAATTGAAAAGCCAATGCAGAGAAACAGTCTCTTCAGGATAGCTTGCAAGACAGAGGATAAAGTATGTAAGATGATCATTGACAGTGGGAGTACTGACAACCTAGTATCCACATAGATGGTGGAGAAATTGGAGATGAGGACAACTGCACATCCAAATCCATACAAGGTCTCATGGTTGCAAAAAGGACACCAGGTAATGATTACTAAACAATGCTTGGTTGAAATTAAGATAGAAGTTTATAATGATGAAATCCTATGTGATGTAATTCCAATGGATGTATGCCATATTATATTGGGAAGACTGTGGCAGTTTGATAGAAATGACATTCATGATGGGAGGAAAAATGCATATACATTGGAGAGGAATGGTAGAACACATATGTTGCTACCAATAGAGGAGAAAAGAGTGAAAGAAGAAGCCAAGACCAACATACTTCTCATGAGTGGGAAAGAACTCCTGAAAGAGGTCAAGGAAGAGCAGGAGATGCAGTTTGTTGTGGTAAGGAAACACATAGTTATCCTTACAAGTACATCAATGGATGATTTTCCTGAAGAAGTTCAGGAACTGTTGGATAATTTCGCTAATATAGTGGTGGATGAGCTGCCAAACTCATTACCACCTATCAGGAGTACCAGTCATCATATCAACTTGATACTAGGAGCAAGTCTATCGAACAAAGAAGTGTATAGATTAACACCTCGAGAGAATGAGGAGGTGAAGAACCAAGTCCAAGAGTTGCTAGATAAGGGTTTGGTCAGAGAGAGTTTGAGCCCATGCGCAGTACCAACTGTGATGAGGCCAAAGAAATATGGAGGATGGAGAATGTGCACAGACTCGAGGGCTATCAACAATATCACCATCATGTACAAATTTCCTTTATCGAGAATGGATTATTTAATGGATTGCTTAAGTGGAGCAAATTTCTTTTCTAAGATAGATCTGAAAAGTGGATATCACCAGACCAGGATGAGAGAAGGTGATGAATGGAAAGCAACCTTTAAGACAAATGAAGGTCTATATGAGTGGTTGGTTATGCCATTTTTCTTAACAATTGCCCCAAGCACTTTTATGAGGCTGATGAATGAAATTTTGAAAGATTTCATTGGCAAATTTTTAGTTGTATATCTCGACTATATACTAATCTTTAGCAGGACTAAATAGGAGCATTTGAGGCACCTAACGTTAGTAATGAGAAGGCTACAGAAGGAGAAGCTGCTAATAAATCTGAAGAAGTCCTCTTTTATGAAGACATAACTCATTTACTTGGGTTTTGTGATCTCTTAGAATGAACTAAATATGGATCCAGAGAAGGTGAAAGTGATCAGAGAATGGCCATCACCAAGGAGCATGTTCAAGGTAAGGATCTTTCATGGATTGGGGAGTTTCTATAGGAAGTTCATTAGAGACTTCAGTGGGATTTGTGCACCAATGATGGATACAGTGAATAAAAGGCACAAGTCATTCAAATGGACAGAGAAGGCCGAAAGGAGATTCAATATACTGAATGAGAAGATAACAGAACGACCAATTTTGGTCTTGCCAAATTTTGAAGAGACATTTCAGTTAAGATGTGATGCAAGTGGAGTTGCAATAGGAGCAGTTTTGAGTCAGGATAACATACATGTTACCTATTTCAGTGAAAAGATAAATGAGACTAAGAGGAAATACTCCACATATGACAAGGAGTTTTATGCCATAATTCAATCCTTGAAGAAATGGAGGCATTATCTTGTCCCATGAGAATTTTTCTTGTATAGCGATAACCAAACTTTACAATTCATAGCCAGACAAGAAAAATTGAATCAGAGGCATGCAAAATGGGTTGAATTTATGCAAAATTTTACTTTTTTCATAAAACATATTGTTGGGAATGCTAACAAGGTTGTTGATGCATTAAACAGGAGATGTTTAATTCTGCAGGAATTCCAGGTAAAGACCTTGGGGTTTGAACACCTTAAGGATATGTATTGTGATGATACAAACTTCAAGGAGGCATATGAAGCATGTACAAATGCTTTGCTGACAGATAGAAGTCAGTGGAAAAAATACATGGTTCAGGAAGGATTGTTGTTCATAGGAAATCAGTTGTGCATACCAAGATGCTCAATGAGGGACAATGTTTTGAAGGAGAAGCATAGTGGAGGATTGGTTGAACATTTCGGCCATGATAAAACGTTTGCACAGTTGAGCAGTTCATACTATTGGCCAGGTATGAGGACATAGGTGATAAAATTTGTGAACAGATGTAGAATCTGCCAACATGCAAAGGGGAAAAGACAAAACATTGGATTGTATCAGCCATTGCCAATACCAAAGAGGCCTTGGGATGCAATAAGCATGGATTTTGTGTTGGGATTGTCGAGAATGAAAAGGGTATTTGATTCCATATTTGTGGTAGTGGACATATTTTCAAAGATGGCACATTTCATCCCATGCTAGAAGACCAGTGACGCAACACATGTTGCAATTCTGTTTTTCAAGGAAATTGTGAGACTTCACGGCCTACCTAGGAGCATTGTCTCAGACAGAGACACAAAATTTTTTGGTCACTTTTGGAGGATGTTGTGGAAGAAGATGGGGAAAAAATTGTCCTTCAACTCAACTTAGAACCCTCAGACAGATGGGCAGATTGAGGTGGTAAACAAAAGTTTGGGAAATTTAATGAGGAGTTTAGTCATGGAGCATCATAATCAGTGGGATCAGATTCTGCCACAAGTAGAATTTGCCTACAATGACTCGCCAAATAGAAGTACTGGAAGGAGCCCATTCCAAATACTATATGGAATGCAACCCAGGGGAGAGTTTGAGTTGAGAGACTTGGAACAGGGTGAGATCAGAAGCATTGGAGCAGAAGATTTTGCTGTTGAAATGCATAAAATCCATAGCCAGATCAAAGAACAGTTGCAGAGTTCTAACCATAAGTACAAGCTCAGAGCTGATCAAGATCGCAGGGAGCTTCAATTTGAAGTAGGAGATCAGGTTTTGGCACATCTTAGGAAGGAAAGGTTCCCTAGGGGAACATATAACAAGTTGAAGATGAAGAAGATAGGACCCTGTAAGATCTTGAGGAAGTTTGATGCAAACACCTATGAGATTGAGCTGCTGGATGGTGTGGGAATTTCGCCCATATTCAATGTTTCAGACCTGTATCCTTGTAGGAAATATGACACAGAGGGATCAGAAGATCAAGAAAATATGTTGTGGGCAAAACACATGCCTGTGGAAGAAAAGCCACAGATGGAGAAAATTGTGGATCAGAGGATTGGCAAGAAGACCACAAGGAAAACCTATTTTATTTATCTAGTCAAATGGAAGAGACACCCAATCGAATATGCCAGTTGGGAAAATGAAGTTGCCATCTAGAAGCTGGGAAAATCAGTGCAGGAGCTCATGGACAGGAGTCCATGAATTTTTGTCAAGGGGAGTATGATGCAGGAGGATCGTTGGCAAGCACGCAGAGGTAGGACCACTCAACATGTGGGAGTTCTTCCAGAGCTTCAACATTGGCAGTTGCAGCCAATTTTGAAATCCTCCTTAACTCAACGCCAAAATTTACCTTTAGAGTGAAGCTTGAACCAGTGTTGAAATTTACCTTTGAGGCACGTTTTGAAAATCACAAGCGGAGCAGGAGTTTCCATTACGGCTCTGGATTGAGACTAGTCTAAGATAACCAATAGACTAAGTTTTTAGAGTAGATAAGTAGGCAGGGGAAACCCTAAAAAACTCTCTCTTAGTTAAATAGAGTTTTGGTACGCCCAGATAGGGTTAGTTGCAATACAGAGGGAGAGTAGTTGTAAGAGAACTGCGATTTAGCAAGAGATCCCAATTTTTAGTGATTGTGAATTGAATGTATTTTGTATCCATTTTGGCACTTGTGAGTATAACAGAAGGAAAATTGATCCAAATACATGGTGTATGAACAATTTTTGCAATTTCCTGTCATTCTGTTTTTATGAGCAAGTGAATGAATAAATATAGGAGAGAATGGAACTGTGAATGTTAGTTTTTTTTTCAATTTCAATTGTTTCTCTTCATTTGAATATCTGCAAGGTGTGAATCGAGCCTGAGGGGAACACAAGGATATCAAGAGGAATTTATCTGTGAGAAACCCCTTGGATCTGAGTTATCAATATCCCTTAAATGCAACAAGTGAACGAGAAATCGAATTCTACACTAGACGAAGCTCAGGAGGAATAACACTTCAAAAATTGTTATCGAGATCTAGGAACCCATTTCCAAGGAGAAACGAAGGTCGAAAAATTTGGGGACTTAGAAAATTTCCTAAGTCTGAGAGACTAAAATCTCAGGAGGAGGAGCATTATTGACCATCCAATCATGGTGGAGAATCAATGGCCATCTGATTGGAGACAAGTGTGCAAGCGTTAACGTTGCATACGTCTAGGAGGTAAAACCCACGAAGACTTGAACGGATGGTGGAGAGACTCGAGGAGGAAATTTCGACATCCCACAGGTCATTAGATCAAGTGGAACTGTGAGAAGGTTAACGGTGAGGGCCTTTCAATGCCCAAAACTTAGGAGGAATAGCAGTCATCAATCCCTAATAGATTTGGACTGTTGGTACATTTCGTGATATCGACTATCGTGAGTTGGGAGGACAGAGGTACTTGACTCCCAAGACCCCAAATCACGAAATAGTGAGTCGCCAAGACAAGATCAGGGCAATCGTATCTTTGGAGGATTAGGGTCGTTGATCTGCAGTGAGGGAGTGTTTCGACATTTCGATGACCAGGAGGAGGAACGAACGAACTTCGTGAAGGGTGAAGTAGCGAAACGTGAAACACCAAAGTGATCGCAACCATTGGCCAAGGGGAGATATGCGTCGTAGATCCCACGTCATCACGATTTCGACGTTTGTGACTTGGAGGAGTCAAACGCGCCTTCGTGGTAAAGCTTGTGGTCATGGGCGTGTGGTCACGTGAGTTGGGGAAAGGGAGGGGCTAACCTCCATTAGCCTCATTGAGGTTTCGGGACTTGGAGGAGACAAGGAATCATTGTATTGGAAAACTCAGAGCCATGAAATGCGACACACCTTTTAGGCTAAGCCCGTGGTCACGCCTACAGTCACGTGGAGTGGAGGCTCGTGCCTAATGTTGGTTTGCGTAGGAAAAACACAGACAAGGGCCTATGGAATTGGAGATAGAAGTTCCAATTCGGAACTAGGAGAGCCGTTCCAGCTCCAGAATCAGAGATCATGATCAGGAGGTCATGCAGCCCTTAGGAGGGATAGGGGGGCTGCATCACTCTTGGGGTTTCACTGCTGCATCTGAGACACCTTGGAATTTTCACTATAACTTTTTTATATGATGTTTCAGAAGGAACCCCTTGGAGGATATTTAATATAAGGATCAAGGTACGTGTAGTTCAAATTTCATCTCCTGAGGCCTTATACTTTCGGAGATATAGTCTATGTAAGATAGGGTTCTGGAATCATCTTGAATTTAGCCATCACAAAATTTTCACTATAAAATGTTTTTTGTGATGTTTCAGACACTGAAACAAGGAGGATATTCATAGAAATTTTCAAGGTATCTATGATAAAAATTTCATCTTCTGTGTCATCCTAATTTTGTAGATACACCCTCTATAAGATAGGGTAATTGACTAGTCATATTAACTAGTCTCAAACAAGTGTTCTGGGTAAAACAATGATATATTCCTCAATGAGTATCAAAATTAAGTGAGGCCAGTTGCATTGGACAATGGAAAATATGTAGTATTTCTAGTGCAAGTTTTAGAATCAAATATTAGATAGTGTTCTCTTGGCACACTTTACAAGTACGCTCTCCTGCAAGGGAAAAACATCAACAAGGTGTGGGGAAGTTACCATAACTCCCACTTGGCACAATCAATTTTGATCAGAACTATGGCATTGTAGAAAAAACGTATCAAAGAACTACATAATGAAATTTTCAGGTCCAAAAGGGATAGAATTTTGGAGATATAGCAGAAGAAAGATCGTCTATCAGAGCCATCTCGATATAAAGGTTTAAAAGTGATACTAGGCCAACTTGCCACAAAAAAATGGAACTTATACACCAAATAATCCTTCAGACAGTCCTTCTTGGACTCTTGATGAAAGTGAAGAAATGTGCAAGGACATAAATGATTTACAAAAGAAGGCAGTAACAAAATATGAACTACAAGGGATGCTATATTCAACTACAGATAAGTTGGAAGCAATAATGGATACTAATATGGATGGTTTAAAAAGGGAGATCATGGAAGGATTGAAAAATTTGTTAATAAGTTGGAAGTGAAAATGTATCCCATGAAATTCACGATGAGGACACAAGGAAGATGAATCAAGACTTGAGAAACTCCAACTTTGGGTTGAAGACGAACCACTTTTCTAAGATTGATATGAGGAAGTTCGATGGAAAGGATCCAATCACATGGATACTCTAGATGGAACAATTATTTGATATACATGATGTGCCACACACAAAAAATGTACTAATTGCGTCTTTATATTTAGAACCCAATCAATTTGTGCGGTATTGATGGATTTTTATCTCAAATCACTTGTCACCTGGATAATTTTCATAGAAGAAATGATAGAACACTATGAGGATATAAGGAACAATACCTTCTTCAACCAATTGATAAATCTCAAGAAAAAGGGTTTAGTTGCATAACACATTGAGAACTTCCAAAGATTGAATATAAAGGTAAAGGATATTCCAGATGAGCACCTGATTGATGTAGTCATAGGAAATCTAAAGGATAAAATTCAAAATAAGGTTCGCCTTTGGGAACCCAAATCATTGGAGAATGCATTCAGGGTGGCAAGAAATGTTGAAAGTGAAAATATGGCTATGGCTACTAGAAGGACCACTCCTATCATCTATCGAGAGAATAATGCTCTTTATTCTAAAACACCTCAACCTATAAGGTTGAAACCTCAACATTTGGAGGAAATAAAAACAAAAGGTTTATGCTTTAATTGTGACAACAAGTATAGTAAGGGACATAAGTGTGGTGAGAAGAAATTATTCTACATATATTGCGAAGAGGAAGAAGAACAAGAATAAGAAGAAGAACCATCTCAAGATGAAAATGTAGAAGAGATTTCTTTTGAAGAGTTGACTCCCACCATATCATGCCATGCATTGGATGGAATTAACACTCCTAAAACCCTCAATATTGAAGGATATATCAAAAAGAAAAAGGTAATATGACTCTAAAATATTATGGTAGTAGTCATAATTTTATTCACTATAAATTAGCCAAAGCTCTGAATTGCTTTATATATCCAACGCCAAAGTTTCAAGTAATGACTTCATATGGAGGAACTATCAATTGCTCAGGAAAATTCTATAAGATAAATCTTACTATGGGGGAATATGTAATGACCAGTCCAATGATTTCTATACCCATGGGTAGTGCTGGCGTCGTACTAGGAGTCCAATGGTTACAATCATTGGGAAGAATGGATTTTAATTTTCACGATTTTTTCATGAAATTTTCACTGGAAGGAAAATAAATTGAGTTAAGGGGTATCACAGGGAAACCCAGTAAGGTGATAAGCTCTAATGGCATACCAAAATTATTGAAAAAGGGGCATCAAGGTGTAATTGTACAACTATTCTCACTAGATGTTCAAACATCTAAGCCATATATTCCCCTATATCGCCAAGGGATCATTGATAATCATTCCAAAGTATTTGAAGATATTCCCAGAGGTATTCCACCCACTTGAAATCATGATCATGCTATTCACCTAGTTCCTGGGAGTGTTCCTCCTAACATCATGCCTTACATTTACCCTTATGCCCATAAGAGTGAAATTGAGCGTATGTTGAAGAAATGTTAGAGGATGACATTATTATACCTAGCCAAAGTTCTTACTCTACACCAATTGTAATGGTACTCAAGAAAGAGGGATCATGGCGTATGTTTCCATAGGATAGATAGCTCAACAAGATCACTATTAAAGATAATTTTCCCATTCCTATAATTTATGAATGGTTATATGAAATACGTGGATCAATCTACTTCACAATGTTGGATCTTTGTTCATGGTATCATCATATTAGAATGAAGGAAGTAGATATCTCATAAACAACATTTAGAACTCATGAAGGCCATTATGAATTTTTGGTCATGCCTTTTGTCCTTATGAACGCACCTTCCACATTCCAAGGGTTGATGAATTCCATTTTGAATCCCTTCCTTCGAAAATTTGTGTTAGTATTTTTTGATGATATACCAATCTATAGCAAGTCTTGGGAGGATCATGTTCGACATGTTGGCAGGGTTCTACAACTACTAAAGAAGAAATAACTATATGCCAAACCATCCAAATGTTTCTTTGGGGTGAAGGAGGTAGATTAGTTGGGTCATATTGTATCTCATGATGGTGTCAAGGTAGACCCTAATAGGATTAAGGCCATGATGGATTGGTCGATTCCCAAGACATTGAAGAATCTTAGAGGATTTTTGGGTTTGACAAGTTACTACCACAAGTTTGTTCGAAACTATGGAAGAATATCAACACCTTTAACATCATTAACTAATAAGGATGCATTTTCATGGACTCCATAGGCAACCCAAGATTTTGAACAACTTAAAGAGGCGATGTGCAAAGTTGTTGTCTTGACCACACCAAACTTCACAAAAACCTTTATTCTAGAATGTGATGCCTCAGGAAATGTTATTGGTGTTGTTCTAATGCAAGAAGGAAGGCCCCTTGCTTTTGAAATTCGTCCACTCAAAGGAAATGACTTATAGAAAACCATTTATGAGAAGGAAATGATGGAAATACTACATGCATTTAACTAAGCAATTACAAGTCATGCACATGTTCCATGCTCAATTATGAGATTTTTCCAAATCATTACGAACTTTCTTCTCAATCATGATATTCTTTCTCAATTATGAACTAATCCTTGTTTCATAATTATGAAACTGTGACAACATAATTATTTCTTTGTGAAATAATTATGATATTTTTGCTCAACTATGTAATTTCAGCCTCATAACATCTTATAAAATCCTTGCAAGGCCTATGGTGGAAAATACAAGTATAACACTTGATGTCACAATTGAAACTTAACCCATTTGATCTTTTTTCATCAATTTTTTAAGGATTCAACCTTATAGGTTGATTGAGGATAGGATTCATAACATGGACCTCTCTATAGGTGTTAGGGGAAACCCTTCTAGTAGCCATATATTTACTTTCAACTTTCATTGCCATAACAAAATCATTCTCTTAAGCCCTAAATATTGGCACATTACCCCTTAATTGGGGCATATTAGATTAGTATTGTTATTTTATTTATGTTGTCTTGGGTCCATTAGTTGTAATTGTAACTCCTAGTCTCCTATATATACCAAGGAGGTCTTTTCATTTGGAATCATCTTGTATTTGTAAATTTATGTGGTGTATAAGGAGGTTTCCCCCTCTAAGAGGGTTATTATCTAAAATTATCTATTTGTCAAGGTGTTGAGTACTTTTTTTGAGTTTTTTTATGCTATTTTTCTTTTTGGTTCTTAACATTTGATATCAGAGCTCAAGGTCTCGGGGTTTCACTGTTGCATCTAAGACACCTTGGAATTTTCATTATAAATTTTTTCTACGATGTTTCAGAAGGAACCCCTTGGAGGATATTTAATATATGGATCAAGGTACATGTAGTTCAAATTTCATCTCCTGAGGCCTTATACATTCATAGATATATCCTATGTAAGATAGGGTTCTAGAATCATCCTGAATTTAGCCATCACAAAAATTTCACTATAAAATGTTTTTTGTGATGTTTCAGACAATGAAACAAGGAGGATATTCATAGAAATTATCAAGGTATCTATGATAAAAATTTCATCTTCTGTGTCATCCTAATTTTGCAGATACACCCTGTGTAAGATAGGGTAGTTGACTAGTCATATTAACTAGTCTCAAACAAGTGTTCCGGGTAAAACAATGCTATCTTCTTCACTGAGTATAAAAATTAAGTGAGACCAAGTGCATTGGACAATGGACAATATGTAGTATTTCTAGTGCAATTTTAAGAATAAAATATTAGATAGTGTTCTCTTGGCACACTTTACAAGTACACTCTCCTGCAAGGGAAAAACATCAGCAAGGTGTGGCGAAGTTACCATAACTCCCACTTGGCACATCCAATTTTGATCAGAACTGTGGCATTGCAGAGAAAACGTATCAAAGAACTACATAATGAAACTTTCAAACCTAGAAGGGGTAGAATTTTGGAGATACAGCAGAAGAAATATTGTCTAGCAGAACCACCTCAAAATCAAGGTTTAAAAGTGATACTTGGCCAACATGCCACCAAAAAAGGGAACTTATACACCAAATAATCCTTTAGACAATACTTCTTGGAATATTGATGAAAGTGAAGAAATGTGTAAGGACATAAATGATTTACAAAATATGAACTACAAGGGATGTTGGATTCAACTAAAGCTAAGTTGGAAGCACTAATGGATACTAATATGGATGGTTTAAAAAGGGAGATCATGGAAGGATTGAAAAATTTGTTCATAAAGAGGCAACCTGAAAGTGAAAATATATCCCATGAAATTCATGATGAGGACACAAGGAAGGTGAATCAAGACTTGAGAAACTCCAACTTTGTGTTGAAGACCGGCCACTTTCCTAAGATTGATATGGGGAATTTTGATGGAAAGGATCCAATCACATGGATACTCCAGATGGAGCAGTTATTTGATATACATGATGTGCCACACACACAAAATGTACTAATTGCATCTTTATATTTAGAACCCAATCAATTTGTGTGGTATTGAAAGATTTTTATCTCAAATCACTTGTCACTTGGACAATTTTCATAGAAGAAATGATAGCACACTATGAGGATATAAGGAACAATACCTTCTTCAACCAATTGATAAATCTCAAGAAAAAGGGTTTAGTTGCATAACACATTGAGAAATTCCAAAGATTTGATATAAAGGTAAAGGATATTCCAGATGAGCACCTGAATGATGTATTCATAGGAACTTTAAAGGATAACATTGAACATAAGGTTCGTCTTTGGGAACCCAAATCACTGGAGAATGCATTCAAGGTGGCAAGAAATGTTGAAAGTGAAAATATGGCTATGGCTACTAGAAGGACCACTCCTAACATCTATCGAGAGAATAATGTTCCTTCTTCTAAAACACCTAAACCTACAAGGTTGAAACCTCAACATTTGGAGGAAATAGAAACAAAAGGTTTATGCTTTAATTGTGACAACAAGTACAGTAAGGGACATAAGTGTGGTGAGAAGAAATTATTTTACATATATTGCAAAGAGGAAGAAGAACAAGAATAAGAAGAAGAACCATCTCAAGATGAAAATGTAGAAGATATTTCTTTTGAAGAGTTGACTCCCACCATATCATGTCATGCATTGGATGGAATTAGCACTCCTCAAACCCTCAATATTGAAGGATATATAAAAAAGAAAAAGGTAACAGGACCCTAATTGATTATGGTAGTAGTCATAATTTTATTCACTATAAATTATCCAAAGCTCTCAATTGCTTTATATATCCAATGCCAAAGTTTCAAGTAATTATTGCAGATGGATGAAATATCAATTGATCAGGAAAATTCTATAAGATAAATCTTACTATGGGGAAATATGGAATGAATAGTCCAATGATTTCTATACCCATGGGTAGTGATGGCGTTGTACTAGGAGTCCAATGGTTACAATCATTGGGAACAATGGCTTTTAATTTTCAAGAATTTTTCATGAAATTTTCATTGGAAGGAAAAGAAATTGAGTGAAGGGGTATCATAGGGAAAACCAGTAAGGTGATAAGCTCCAATGGCATGCCAAAATGATTGAAAAAGGGGCATCAAGGTGTAATTGTACAACTATTCTCACTATATGTTCAAACATCTAAGACATATATTCCCCTAGGTCTCCAAGGGATCATTGATAATCATTTCAAAGTATTTGGAGATATTCCCAAAGGTATTCCACCCACTTGCAATCATGATCTTGTTATTCACCTAGTTCCTAGGAGTGTTCCTCCTAAGATTAGGCCTTACATATAACCTTATGCCCATAAGAGTGAAATTGAGTGTATGTTGAAGAAATGTTAGAGGATGTCATTATTATACCTAGCCAAAGTTCTTACTCTGCACCGATTGTAATGGTACTCAATAAAGAGGGCTCATGGCGTATGTGTCTAGATTATAGAGAGCTCAATAATATCACTATTAAAGATAAGTTTCCCATTCCCATCATTGATGAATTGTTATATGAACTACATGGATCAATCTACTTCACAAAGTTGGATATTTGTTCAGGGTATCATCATATTAGAATGAAGGAAGAAGATATCTCAAAAACAACATTCCGAACTCATGAAGGCCATTATGAATTTTTGGTCATGCCTTTTGGCCTTACGAATGCACCTTCCACATTCCAAGGGTTGATGAATTTCGTTTTCAATCCCTTCCTTTGAAAATTTGTGTTAGTATTTTTTGATGATATACTAATCTATAACAATTCTTGGGAGGATCATGTTCGACATGTTGACAGGGTGGTACAACTACTTAAGGAGCAACAACTATATGCCAAACCATCCAAATGTTTCTTTGGGGTGAAGGAGGTAGATTATTTGGGTCATATTGTATCTCATGATGGTGTAAAGGTAGAACCTAACAAGATTAAGGCCATGATGGACTGCCCGATTCCCAAAACATTGAAGAATCTTAGAGGATTTTTGGGTTTGACAAGTTACTACCACAAGTTTGCTCGAAACTATGGAAGAATAGCAACACCTTTAACATCATTAACTAATAAGGATGCATTTTCATGGACTCCATAGGAAACCCAAGCTTTTGATCAACTTAAATAGGTGATGTGAAAAGTTGTTGTCTTGACCACGCCAAACTTCACAAAAAGCTTTATTCTGGAATGTGATGCCTCAGGAAATGGTATTGGTGTTGTTCTAATGAAAGAATGAAGGCCCCTTTATTTGAAAGTCATCCACTCAAGGGAAATGACTTACACAAACCCATTTATGAGAAGGAAATGATGGAAATACTACATGCATTAAAGGAAAGGAACCCTTACCTAATAGGTAGGCACTTCAAGGTCAAAACAGATCATGATAGTCTTAAATACTTCTTGGAACAAAGTCTATCTTCAAAAGAACAACAAAAATGGGTGACCAAGATGTTGGGTTATGATTTTGAAATCATCTACAAAAAGGGAAGCAAAATGTTGTGGTAGATGCACTCTCAAGAAAGGATGAAGATGTTGAGTCATTTCTCTATGCTATCTCGATCATCCAATCTGATTGGATAATATAAGCAAGGGATGAATGGAAGAATGAAAAAAAAAGTGTGGACTCTCATTCAAAGGTTGCAACAAGATTCTAATACATCAGATACGTTTACATGGAAAAATGATTCACTATGGTACAAAGATTGATTATATTTATGTAAGAACTCCAAACTCAAACAAAAGGTACTCTTGGAATTACACACCTCTATGGTAGGAGGGCACTTAGGATTTTTGAAAACCTACCATAGGGTCAAGAAGGATTTTTTTTGGGATGGCCTTAAAACTGATGTTTAAAGGTTTGTGGAAAAATGTTTGGTTTGTCAACAAAATAAGGTGGAAACAATTAAGACCCCAGGTATTTTACAACTATTAGTCATCCCAAGTCAGCATTGGGAGGAGGTTTCCATGGATTTTGTCATAGGGTTACCGAAGTCTGAAGGAAAGAGTTTTATCATGGTGATTGTTGATAGACCGACCAAGTACACAAACTTTTTTTTCCCCTCTCTCACCCTTTCAAAGCTAGTATAGTTGCCACCACATTCATGGAGACATTTCAAAAGCTACATGGAAGCCCAAACATTATTCTATGTGATATAGATCCCATCTTCATTGGACGTTTTTGGACATAATTGTTTTCTTGTTTGGGCACTCAATTGGCTCACATCTCATCTTATCATCCTCAATCTGATTGACAAACCGAGATAGTGAACAAATATTTGGAAGACTACCTTTGTTGCTTTGTCTCTGATAAAAAAACACAATGGTTCAAGTGGTTACCCTTGGAAGAATGGTGGTATAACACTTCCTTTCATACTGCAACAAAAATGACACCATTTATGGCGCTCTATGGATATCACCCACCATCCATCACTTCTTATCTAAAAGAAAAATATAAGGTTCAAGCAGTTGAAGATCACATCGAGTATCAACAACAAGTTATCCAACTCTTAAAGGAAAACTTGACCATGGCATAAAATCACATGAAACAACAAGCAGATCAACATCGTAGTGAAATAAGTTTTGAAGTAGGGGATTGGGTATTTTTAAGAAAACAACCATAAAAACAGATGTCCCTCAAGCAAGCTAGGAAGGATAATAAATTATCACCAAACTACTATGGTCCTTATAAGGTGTTGCAAAATATTTCATGCTTAAAAAGGGTTATAGGTGACAAGATCCCAGTTCAAACTATATTTCTAGAACTTGATTAGGAAGGAAAAATCATATTGGAGCCTAAAGCTATCACCGGCACAAGAATTCACCAACTGAGGAATAGATCCATTTCAGAGTATCTCATTAAGTGGAAGAAACTATCTACTGAAGATTCCACTTGGGAAGACGAGTCTTTTATACAGAAGCATCCATAATTACTCAAGTGTTTTGGACAACACTTGTTTGAAGGGGAGGTTCATGTTAAGCCCTAAATATTGGCACATTACCCCTTAATTGGGGCATATTACATTAGTATTGTTATTTTATTTATGTCGGATTGGGTCCATTAGTTGTAATTGTAACTTCTGGTCTCCTATATATACCAAGGAGACCTTTTCATTTGGAATCAACTTGTATTTGTAAATTTATGTGGTGTATAAGGAGTTTTCCCCCTCGAAGAGGCTTATAATCTGAAATTCTCTCTTTGTCAAGGCATGAGTACTTATTCTGAGGGTTTTTATGTTTTTTTTCTATTTGGTTCTTAAAACATTCTCCAATGGTTTAGGCTCAAAGATACATACCTCATGTTGAAGGATCTTCTTTAAACTACCCATAAATAGATCCAACAATTTTTCCTCGAGAATGTTCTTCACTTTAAGACACAATTTTTTAAAGTGTTGAACGTGCTTTGTAACTGGACCTCTTTTCTTGAGATTTACCAATTGGCTAAAGAAGGTGTCTCTTAATATACCCATAATGTTCTATCAATTCATTTGTAAAAGTAGACCAAGAGACAACATAGTCATTTTTTACAATAACAAAGCTATTGGTACCACACAAATTGATCAAGTTCTAAATACAAGGATCCATTAGTTACATTTTGTAAAGTTGGCACTTGGTGTAGATTATTTAGAATTTCTCTATTTAGGATATCCATGTTATTGAATTATTACCATCAAAACTTCCTCATATCAATCTAGGGAATGAAGTAGTTCCTCAGTCCCATGTTGAACTTGTGATGATATGGATATAGAAGTGATGAATGATTAGGGGTTGGGGACTCAACCCTCTCTTTTTTTATCCTCTTCTTGAGGAGATGAATGAGGAGTACCGAGGGATATTAGTGCATTCAAAATCACTCCCTTCAAGTTTTTGAGATCATCTTTGTTGGTCATCACCTCAAGGATATTTTTGGTATTTGCTTTGAGATCCTTTCTAAAATATTCAAATTATTTCTTGCTTGCCATATCTAGGATGTCAACATTATTTATTATAATATTTTTGTATGGTTTCCATTATCCCTTCCACCTTGCACAACATAAATTCAACATCTTTTACTTCATCTAATGTCATTGATGAGATTTATGGAGGTTTGACAAGTGTAGATTTTTTTGCAAAACCCTTTTCCACGTGAAAATAATAATTCTCCTCTTTTTTTCGTCTTTATTAAATTTTGGAATCACCGAAAATAGATCTTCAAGTGACAAGTTATGCTAAATTCAAGTTAACATCCTTTTAAAACCTTGATTTGGATATTTTTTGTTGGTTGACCTTGTACCTAATATATCTCTAAAATTTTGGTACCTCCAAATATAAAATTCCGATATGTAGTAGCTTGATATGTCTTCTTTGCAATTCCACATGTTTGACCAAATTCTAATATTTCAAGTAAAAACTATGGTAACTTTCCCAAAAATTGTTGATTTTGGCCCTTTCAAGAGAGTGAAATTGTACACCTTTCCATGTGTCCAATTTTTCAGATCTACTTATGAAATTTGGGCCTATAACACTCTAGTTTGTCTTCTTTCCCATTAAATTAGTGGAATTGAATTTGGATTTCACTAGAATTAGATATGACTATTTTACAAAGAATGCCTATTCAAGACTAGTTTTTGGACTAGAAAAAAACTCTAACTTCTACACTTTGTAACTACAAAATTACAGTGAACTAGAATCTAAAACTTTTACCTCAAATACTTTGATATTTTTTCTAAATGTCTTGAAAATTTATCCATCTGAAGCTTCACAAATAAAAAATCATTGCTAAAATGGCAAGATGACTCATTTTGAATGAGTCAAACCAAGGACTGTATGCTCTAATACTAAATTTTATGCCCTCAATACCCCAAATAACATACAAATAAAAACAAGTAGTAATTCCACACCTTAAGAATAAAAGAGAAAGAATGGATGCGAAGCACCTTCGAGGGGACAACCTCCTTTTACAATATAACAAATACGCAAAGATGATATGATGTCTGAAATTAATCCTCCATGATATATATATATATACATGGTACAATTATAATTAAGAGAACTAGTCGACAATAAAAACAACACTAATATGATAATAACAATATAATATCTCAATATCTATAACTTAACAATATGCACCACATACTTCTAAACTTTTCATACTTAATTACTTAACTTTCAACATTTGATATCAAATTTAAACAAGTGAAATTAGCAACAAAATTGCTTAGACATGCCTTTTAAGAATATTTTAAAGTGGTAGTTGTATATAGCCCAAACCTAAAAGATAAATCAATTATAACACACTTCAAACTTGTAATAATCTATAACTTCTACATAATCTAAAAGGAAAATAAAAATGTCAACGACTACTCCATGCTTTTAAAAGTTGAAGTACAATTTGACAAATCTAGGTGTTAATAACTATTAACAATGTCATGTGTGTAAATCGAAGTATTTAAAACTCTTTTAAAATAGGTTGATAAATAAAAATTGTGGCATATTAGTTCCATCAATTAGACTCCAAAGTATGATTGAATTCGAATACACGATCTCTTCTAGCCTTTAAGTAATATTTTTTCAAAGCTATTTAATATCATTTAATTAATTTTAATTTAACAATATTATATATTTATATTAGATAAATAAAGTTGTTATACTAAAATTTGAAGTTCATTTAAAACTTGAATTTTAGAGAATTTTTTTTTAAAATAATATATAATTTTCATATCCTTATATGTAGCATTTACATTATATTAAGTTTTAAATATTGATGAATTTTAAATGTGAAATTCTAACACTGATTAATATGAATTTAATTTAAGATAAATTGGTTTAGAATGTAGAAACATTAAATAAGTAAGATACAAATCCATGTGAAATACGTTTCAACTAAAATATAATAAGATAGTTTTCCAAATTTTATTATCACAAACACGATGAAATAATTGGAACACAAGTAAATATAAATATAGACGAGACAAAACTACAGATATAATAAAGATAGATGTAAATTATATCGATAAAATATATATTTTTATACAAAAGTATTTAGATAATTAAAAAGAAAATTAAAATCATATAAATTTTAATATTATTTAAAACATAAGATTAAATATAAAATTTATGAAATATTAAAAAATTAGTCAAAATAAAAATCTCATCATTATTTAAAAGAAAAGGGATTGGACTTTTTTGTTGTAGTTTTAAAAAAGATAAATTTGAGTGCATGAACTTAGTTTTGTTTTTAAAAAAAAGGAGATTAGATATACAAAACTTTGTAAAAATCTTGTAACATATTTTTTTTAAGCAAAAAATTTGTATTTCCTTAAATCGTCAACAAACCAGTATACATGGAAAAACTAGCCACTTGTTTTTCCATACATATGGAAACCAGAACATGTGGAAAACTTTCAAGTTTTTGTTGAAGTCTAATAAAAATTGTAAACAAAAAACTATGCAACAACATATCTACAACAATGGCTTTTTTGAACATAGATTCATAATAACAAAAAAAAAAATTAAACTGTGGGCGAACCCAGATTGCCGTCACCATTTGGAGGTTAAGGAGAAAAAACATAAGGTTGAAAACAGGTCGGGCATCTGCGTTTGACAAACTCGCTTGAAAGGGAGTCAAACAGAGCATCCAGACGACAACAAAGAATAGTTTGGTGGTGAAGTTGATCTGCTGCATCTCGTCTCATGCCAAAGATACGTTGCAGATGCTCCTATGAGAAACGAAAAAATGCTAGGCATATTTGGTATTGAAGCTTTGAGACTCACTGATTGGTTGACACTCCTCGTCTTTCCCAATAGTAGGGATCTCTTCTTCGACGGGGTCGTTTTCTGTTTCAAGAGAGAAATCGCCTTCCAGATAATGTTGTCCAAAAGTGTGGGGAATAATCAGTATGTTGGAGGATGAGAAAAGGAAGGAGTATGGAGGTGCCTGAGGAGGATCCCGAGGGAACTCGTCCTCAACATAAGACACAAATTTATCATCGATCAACTAATTTTGAATAGAGAAGGGTGAATTATCCAAAGAAGGACCAATAGGGTGAACATTAGATATGGGAGGTTGAATTGGAGTAGAGGAGGAGCCTCAACGATAATGTCGAGAAAAAAAGTTGTAATAGGCCTGCCCTAACTTTAGATTTCCCCTTTTTCGTGGCATTGGGAAATCTTGGTCGAGATTGACAACCAGAAGGGGGAGAGGACACCCAAAGGAGAAAATAAAAGAATGGGAGGGGGAAGCCAGAGTTTGGACCTGAACAAGAACAAGAACAAGATGACCATTTCCATTTCTTACCTCCATACTAGTTATTGAATTGACAGTGGAGAGTGCCATTAAGGTCGAGTTGACAACTCTCATTCGACTCGTACCAGGCCAGGTATATTTCGGCTCTCTATTTGAGTGTGCCATTAAAGATTTCTTCCGACGTAGGTGCACCACCATTCCCATCGAGTGAATGCTACTCATGCGAAAGAGATTGAGGTAAAGGGTGGTGGATCAAGTTATTAACTGCCCAACATGCATGTTCTCTAGTTTTCACCCCATCCAGGGAAATCCTGTAACATATTATTAAAATAAAACAAATTTCAAATAATAAAAGAATATGAAAAATATAGATGGAGTTAGGTGGAAATTTTAATATTTTTAAAATAGAATGATGTTAAATCTAATGTGCATACATATAATCTACATATAATCTGCATCATATATTTATGAACTTTTAGTACTTAATTAATAATAATAATAATAATAATAATCTAATTTTAAGGTTATGGCCAGACACTAAATTGGTGTATGAGATCCTCTGGTTTGTGGGACAAGTGACTCCCTTCGAGTAGTGATTTGACTGCTAAAGTCTAAGAAGGTATACATACCCTACCCCCTCTGGATTTGAACCTATGAGATGGTTAATGAAATTTTTCTCTATACACACTTGAACAATATAATTAATAAAAATACACTAATGGCCACGATTCGATTCTCCTAATGTGTCCTGTAGCTGGTGGTCAGGGTTCGATTCTCCTAGTGTTTTTCGCATGGTGGAGAAGCTACTTATTCCTATGGATGAGGGATTGAATTAGCACATGTGGGCATAATCAAGAGACCTTGCGACACTAAATGGAATGATACGAGATGATGAATTATGTAAGCTTTGTGTCGAGACAAGCCATAGGCAGTATGCTTTCCTTGCAAGGAATTCCAATTTCAAAAGTGATATTTCTGAAGAATTTGCGGTGCTGGAGGTCGTCCCACTATCGATTTCCCAATGAAGGCCTCGAGAAAGAAGATGGATGATGAATACCATAACTTTTTAATTTTAATATCATGTGTTTATTTATTAAATATTAAATATTAAATGAACGATGGATTTTTAAAAAATTAAGTATTACATGTTTTTTTAATTTATTTATTCATGTGATGTATCTTGTCGTGTAATAAAGATATATTTCTTTTATCAATGTAGCCCGGAGAATCAAGAGAGTTCAATATATGATAAAAAACAAGCTGGCTATAAACCAATTAAGCTAACCAACACTTACTATCATAACTTTTGCTTTTATAAATATAAGTTGAATATCTCAATTATCCTAAATTATAGGATATACACAAATATCTCTCTATGTATATTCTTTTTTAATACAAATAATACAATATGAGTCTTCTTATGGATTTATCGTATCTTTTTTAAAATCTCTAGACAAATGTGAACCACTATCGATCACACCATAATAATGATCACAAAAGTAATAGAATTGAAATAAATAATACATAAGCAACACATTTTATTTATTATTTATTATTATAAATATCATTAAAAATTCTTATTGTAATATTGTTTATTACAAGTGTCAATTTTTTTTTCAAATCTCCCGTGTGTATATATATAATTTACTATAAGTATCATAATTGTTTTTTACAAGCATAAGTTTGAAGGTCAACTAGATTGTATAGGAGATATTTGTTGGGATGTTGGGTAAGGAAGCGAGGTTTGGGGGAGGCTAGGGTTTTGAAGGTTTTGGTAGATGACTTGGCTGGGCCTTTTATTGGTTGGATATGTAGAATGGAGAATCGGGTTCCGATTTGTTGGGCAGATGAGGATGATGGTTGTAGAAATAATATTTTTATAGTTGGGGATCGTTTACATTGTCGTAATTCCCCGTTGGGCTTGCCACCTATCCCTTTGACAGGACTAGA
Organism: Picea glauca; assembly: GCA_000966675.3. Lineage (NCBI taxonomy): Eukaryota > Viridiplantae > Streptophyta > Pinopsida > Pinales > Pinaceae > Picea > Picea glauca. The sequence goes on along the minus strand of JZKD02S1919581.1, from coordinate 1,123,494 downwards.
TGGTGTGGCCACACATGGGACAAAGGTGTCAAGAGAAAAGGGGTCTGAAGCTGTCCCATCATCTTTACTTCCCGTATTAACTTTTTTCCAGTTGGAGAGCATCGAGAACTGGGTGACCCTAACAATTATTTCTTGCTTACGAAGGGTTCTGAGGGACAATCTGTTGCCGATTCTGTAAGGGTTTCTGTTATCAGACAAATCGGTAGGTGCAGACACTAACAGATCTCCCTAGATCCACCTAGATCTAGAACAAAACATGACATGACACAACTCTTTCCCTAACTTGTAGTCATTGAATCTACTAACAAGAATGAATGAGTGACATACCTTTACATCGATTCCTTAGGTCTCTGTTGTTCCCACTTTGCTTCAGTTCTCTTGTGACTTCAGGTCCAAGACAACACAAACCAACCAAAGTGAAGATAACAAAGTATATTCAATGTCAACCTATGCATATGATCAAGGAGTTATTCTTATAAAATAAGAGTGATTTTATGGGAAAGGGACATGCTGTTGTATTATATTAAATGAAAGTAGAAGATACAACATGATCGCCTTAATGTTGCAAGCTTCCTTTCAGTGACCGTTGGTTCCAACACACACACTTGCTCTGCACTTGCATGAAGAAGATCCAATACCTCTTGATAGACCAAATAGAGTCTTCAAGCTTCTGTCTAAGCAGGGTTCTTCACACAATTCTTTCACCAATTCTTCATTCAATCTTGCTTAACCTTTTCCATGATAAAAATTTCAATATATAGGAGAAGGAGGGATGGTTACATGGATGAGGATGATCCCACCAAATCTGAGGAGTAAGTAGGATGCCAACCATGCGAATGCCAACTCATTTTCTATAAGATCCCCTTCTAGAACCTTCGTGACTTCTTCTCCTTTCCAAGGTTAAAAACAACTTCGCACCCTATCTATGGAGCAGACTACGAACAGTTCACACCTAAGTGTGGGTGGCCTGCAAGAATGATGGATTCTCGCACCCTGTAACATAGGCAACCTGCAAACTCATATTAAAAATGTGTTTTTGGAAGAAGACAACAATCATCTTTCTCAGGCAAAGAGTCCTTGTGGGAGCCTGAACACATCACTTGTAGAGACATCACCAGAGTGACCAAAATCATGTGTAACAGAATCCCCCCCAAAGTATGAGGCTAGAATCTGTGACAGCCGAAATACTTTGTAAACTACGTGTGTGTGTCAGAAACCAGGAGCGCACCTAATCGGAAACCTGTAAACAATCAAGCATCTGTAGAATATAATACTAGTTCTAAGGTAGGCATTCCCATGGTCATATCACAAATGAATGGAATCATAGGTCATGGCCACCAATCATACAACATGGATCCATGCCGTCAAAACACTACATAGCCACCAGGAATACACTATGGATCTATGTGAGAAGACTTGAATTAAGATGACATAGCCATGTGACATACAAAGTGGAGCTATGCACCGACACAAATCATACATACTCCATAGCAGCCTGGATAAAAAATATGAGACCCAGGGTCTTCAATCTCTTCACCTGAAAGTACAAATATAGCCATGCGATTACATGTGTTGAAGTCAAACATGGTAGAAACCACTTGATTACCGGTCATTGATGAAAATCATTAACAAGTGCGAGGGAAATCACCATTGATGTCAATGACTCCCAAGGTACCAAAGTACAATATGAATGAATGCGAATGAATGAGCTGAAGTCGATTACTCAACGAAATCTCTCGACCAGGGATCAATGATGTGAAACTCCTGTTGAAAGCGAAGAGACATGCCATTAAGGCATGCAGGTTCCAAGGTACTAAATGATTTCTAAGTCTCATTTCCAGATAATGAGTTGGAGTCGACGGAATAAGACTCGTCATAGGAGGGCCTTGATGTATCCCCCATCAATGACACGAAATAAGTAACATATTTTGAGGATGAGACGAAGTATGAATACGAGTCAAAACAGACACAGGGAAGGTCGACATAGTAAGAATGGACAACTGTAGATGATCAGCTCAATAGAGGGCTCATGTGAACTTCTCTTGAACATATGAACGACACGACCAAGGACTTGGAAACACTGACTCAAAGACGACCCAAGATATGACTTTGTAGCAAGTCGAACGAGAGACAAATGGATTTCCCAACCCAGATTCAAATGACGAATAGGGGGTGTCATGTTCAAGAGTGACGCTTACTTCCATTAATATGAATACGAAAACACATCCCTTTCCCAAAATTTCCCCCACCAATTCTAGCGAGTACCTCTTTATTTTTACGCAAGCTTGAGGAGGATAACATAATCTTGTTGATGTAAGCTCATCCTTCAGATGAGTCCCCCAAAGTATATTTAACGAACCCTAGGAAGGAGTGGTTCAGTTCCATTACGGGTATGTCGATGTTTGTTTAACGAGTCCAAGGATAGAAAACTCAGTAGTTTTTCATGTTTTGAGAGTCCGAAAAACACTTAAAGAGAACTCCCCCAGTTCCTTTTTCGTAAATAAGTTTGACGAGACCGAAAAAGTGATAAACCATCGCCCGTTGAAAGTTTTCTTCAGATACTTTAACGAGAGTGAAGAGAACAAGATCGCTCGGCAATCTTTTCGTTTTTATGGAGCATGAAAAGAGCTTAAAGGATACTCCTTTAGGGTCATCGTTTTCGTGTTACCATACGAGTACAAAAAGATGAGAAAAAGTATACTCGGTTACGTTCTCATATATTTTCGAGCGCAAGAACGAACGAAGACTGAGCTCGAGGTTTTTCTAAAAACCCTAAAAAGTAGTCGTACATGCGACAAAAAGAAAAAACACCCGTACCCCTTCGTTTGGACTTCAAAGTTGCTATATCTGCAAAAAAACACACTCATAGGACTATTAGGGCATTAGGTTTTATAGACAAAATAATATAAAAAATCAACAAATATGGTAAAAAGTGAATAAATATGGGTAAAAAGGGCTTTTACCATTTCATTGTGATTTTGCCAAAAACTTGTCCAACATACCTCATTTTCCCCTGAATTTCTTTGCTCGATTGCGGGAGGCAAAAGCGATCATTCAACGAACCGTTTCAACCAAGGAGGTAAGCTCTTGACCCCTTAACTTTTCCATGGTTTAGTTTTAGTTTTTATTGGCAATTTTTAGGGTTTTAAATCCATTTTAGGGTCACACCATGCGTTTGAGCATTCTCGCAGGTGGGCTTTGCGGGACCTACGAGAATCTAGGATTCTCGCACTGTGCCAAAGGCTCACTTGCAAGGGCCGAAACATGGATTTTAAAGTTAAAAAATGCTTGATAAAAATTATGCAAAAGTTTGAAACAAGTTGTTGACTCTTCTCTCATGGCTCTTGTGCAGGTGTTTGACCATCACAATGATGGAGTGGCGAGAAAGAGAACATGAGGAAGACAATGCTATTGCCGAGAATGACCCGGGTACAGTCGTTGCCCTCCAGGACTGTGGGCTATTGAAATTCTTCAGGATTTCGGGCATGAGATCCCAACTCAGATTGTTGGAATACCTAGTCCACATGTGGGATGTGGACCAACAGTTATTTCATGTGGGAGTCCATACGCTGACCCTAGATATCGAGGATATCTATTTTCTAACGGGGTTATCATGGCATGGATACCATGCTAGCTTGACCGGTGGTCGAGGTGGTAAACTCCCTATGAGTGAGTATTGTCGCCTGTATTGTGTTCTTGAGGCAGAAAGAAGCAAGGGTAAGTTTTCTATTTGGGGGGTCCAAGACTTGATCCTACGAACCATCTTGTTCACTATAGCATGCATGGTCGGGAGCGTTGCTCCACACATGTCTCTCCAGAGCTACTTCCAATACGCCATAGAGTGCATAGAGCCTTGAGTCTTCAACTGGTCGAATGCAGTTCTCCGCAGTATGAAGAGGCAATTGACGAAGTGCATAAGGGGTAGCTTGAAGTAGTTTGGGTATGGATCACTTTTGGTGTCCTTCTTTCTCGAGAGGGTCCCACTGATATGATTATAGGTTGATTGGGGTTTACCGGCCCCACAGGATCCAAGGATGCTGAGGTGGTGTAACCTCATGGCCCAACACGTAGCTGGGTCTATAATCAAGTACAATGATTCATTTTTTTATTGGTTAAGGCCCCAAATGCTGATGATTTACGACTACGCATATGTTGGTTTGGATTTTCGAGGGCATCCGGATTTGGCCCTGCCTGAGGATGCTCAATGGGGTGATCTAGGTAAGAAGTACAAATTTTGTTCTTTTTAAATGTTTTTTTAATTTTTATCATATGAAATGTTTTTGTGTTTATCCAAGAACTAATCGAAAAATCTCTTTTTGATGACATAGATGTGTGGCCATATCGACCTCCAGGAACGTCTCCTATTCAATGGCGAGGAGAGGTGGCTCCAGTGGCGAGATGGGATGCTGAAGACTACGAGGTAGTGGAGAAAAACTTGGAGGGGTTGACTGCTGACATCCCAGATATGGCTATTGGGGAGATCCCTAGACGTTTCCAGCGCCATACTATGGGCGTGTCCAAGTCTATCAGTCGACTGCTTCATAGGGTAGCTTGAGCAGTTGTGAGTTATCGTGAGCATCATCCATGATGTTATTTTGTATAAGCCACATGCTTCTTATTTTTGAGATTTTGGTCCTTGGACAAAAACTTTTTGTAAAAACTTTTGATCGTTATATACATATATACGACTTCTACTGGCTTATCTTGTGTTGTGTTATACATGTAATGTGTGATTGGTTTATAAATGTCCCAAATGTCTGTCTAACACATAGTTAGCTAAAGCATCAGTCAATGTATTTAGACATCTAGGAATGTGCTGATACTCAATATAATCAAAACAATGTTCCAAGAGGCGAATTCATAAATATACCCGTAATAAAGTAGGACTTTGAGTAGCATAGACATTACTTAGCTGTAATACTACTAGCTGTGAATCGAATCGTATAACCAGGTGGAAGATACCAAGTGAAATAGCATCAATCAACAATTCGACGATGGCACTATATTTTGCAATATTATTGGTCGCAAGACCAAGGCACACACCTCGTAGACTAATAAATTCATTTGTAGGTGCGTAAATTGCCCATGCAGCACAAGCAAGGTTTTGAGTACTACAACTAGCACCATCGACAAAGCCAATGCGGGGTAGCAAAGACTCCAACATCTGGAAACCAAGCACAACGTAACATAAGAGGTCGGGGGTAGAGAGCAAATAACGAAAAAACATACTACAGTAACACACAAAAAGTATGATACAATAAAATACAAGCACTTATGCACAGTTGATCTTAGGCATAGTACTTCTTTAAGTACAACCCATTTCTGGGTTCATTCAAAGGGATACCGTCGTAGTCTACTAACTCATAAGCTCCTTTCTCCAAAACTCGTCTGACAATATAAGGACCTCGCCACATAGCTTCAAATTTTTCGGCTCCTAGCATATCCCGATCTTGTTCGTAAAGGAGAACCAGATCACCTTCGGAGAAAACGCGTGGCCTGACATGTTTGTCGTATTGGGCTTTGACGCGTTTCTTCTGGGCTTCTATAACTAGGGTGGCATCGCGACGGATTTCGTCTAATTGCATGAGATACAATAGACATTCTTCTTCGGTAGAAGTGTTTGGGAGAAGTTTGACGACTATTTTTAAGGAGGGTATCTCACATTCAATCGAGAAGATGGATTCTAGACCATAAACTAAATGGAATGGTGTAAATCTGGTAGCAGACTTAACAAATGTTTGGTAAACCCACAATGCTGAAAACAACATCGTGTGCCAACTCATTTTGTGAATCCCTATCATTCATCGAAGCATGGTAATGAGGACCTTGTTTATTGATTCGACTTGGCCATTGGATTGTGGGTAATAGGGTGTTGAGTTTTCATGGAGAAGACCCAAATTTTCAGTGAGTTCGGACATCATGAAGTTTCTAAAGTGGCTACCGTGATCAATAACAATAGCCCGAGGAACACCAAAACGAGCAATGATGTGATTGAATATGAATAATGCTGCAGTCCTTCTGGTATTTTCGAATGTTGGCATTGCCTTGACCCATTTCATAAAACAATCTACGGCTACGATTATGTATCCATGCCCCCCGACCAAGTGAGGGTGACATGTCATGAAATCGATACCCCATTTCACAAAAGGACCAACGGAGACCACATGGTGTGATGATATTTTATTGTTGTAGGTTTGGCAAGCATGGCATTTTTGGATGACATTTATACAATCATTGAATAAAGAAGGCCAAAAATACCCTGCTCATAAGATCTTCTGGGTAGTATCATACGTAGACATGTGACCACCACAAGCTCCAGAATGGCAGTCGTTGAGGGCTTTCTCGGCTTCGTCAAACGTGAGGCAGCGTAAAAAAACAGAGTCAATCCCACGACGATAAAGAGTATCACCGAGGATAATATACTAACGGGCTTGGTAGCGTATTCGATGGCAGTCAGTGCTAGACAAATTGGGCCGAAAAGTCTGGGTCTGGAGATATATGATGATATCTCCGTACCAAAGGTCATCAGAACTAATCATGAAAAGGGATTCATTGGGTAATGAATCAGCTGCTACATTTTCCATCTCAGAGCAGGGAAGGTCGCATATCAACTCGACAAACACCAAGGATTTCTTGGACTTAGTGCGTTCAAATTCTAAGTCAAACTCCTAGAGTATTACGATCCATTTGGAGTATTTTCCCCCTAGAAATTAGCATGTAAGAATGTGTTGCATAGGGTTGCAGTTAGAAATTACCGTAGTCTTGCGAGAGAGGATATAGTGCCGGAAACGTTGAATAGCTTCGACGACTGCCAAGGCTATTTTTTCAACATGTAAATACTTGGTTTCGGTAGTCGTGAGACTCCAACTCAAGTAATAAATGACATGTTCGTCATGAGAATCATCCTCTTGGATGAGAACCATAGCGATGGTATAGTCCGAGGCTGCAAGGTAAATGAAATAATTCCGACTATAATCAGATGGGGAGAGTAGTGGGGTACGTGTCATAGACAGTTTCAAGGCTTCAAAATCTTTGTTGGTAGTGGTATCCCATATGAACTCATAACCTTTCTTGAGCAGTCGCATAAATCCAAGAGTTAGCTCAGCATAGTTTGGGATGAAACGACAGAGAAGTTTTCCTTCCCTTGCAAACTTTCTAACTGGTGAAGGAAGGAGGAGGGAGATTGAGAATCGCCTCAACCTTCAACAGATCTAACCTGATCCCTTGACGTGAAACAATAAAGCCTAGAAGTCAGCCGGATTCTACGCAGAAAACACATTTGTGGGGATTCAAGCGTATATGGTAAAACCGACATCAAAGGAAAATGGCATGGAGGTGTATTGGATGATCTACACGACGCATGAAATGAGCGGGTAAGTCATCGAGATATGGCAACTGTGCTTTATATCATGGAAGGCGTAAGACATAGCACATTGAAAAGTTGCACTGACATTCTTTAAACTGAAAGATAGTTTTCGATAGGCGAAAGTGCCCCAAGGACAAATAAAAGTGGTATTGTGTTGGTCCGCGAGAACGATATTGATTTGATTATATTTGGAGAAACCATCCATCAGAGAGAAGATTTCACTTTTGGCACAATTGTCGATGATATGGTCAATGAAGGGGGTAGGAAAGTTGTCTTTAGGACAAGCTTTGTTAATGTCCCTATAATCAACGCACACGTGGATTGTACCTTGTTTCTTATCGATCGAGACAAGATTGGAAACCCAGTCAGTTAGAGCCACGGGGTAAATGAAGCCATCTTTGGGAAGTTTCTCAACTTCAATCTTGATAGCGACCGCTTTACATGGGTGGACCGGATGAAGGCATTGTCGGATAGGTTTAGCGTCTGGGTATGTCTTAATCTCATGTATCACAATGTCGGGGTCAATACCCGACATTTATTCATAGCTCTAGGTGAAGACGTCACAAAATTCTTGGAAAAGAGACTTGTAGGTGACGACTTCATCATGGGAACACGAAGATTTGATATGAACATTTTCGACAATTCCAGGTTTTATGGATATGTTGAGAGGGATGGTGGGTGAGATATTACTTAAGTTCCCTTCGTAGAATAGATCATGTGTAGACTCGGGAACGGTAGAAATGACGAAAATGGTTGATGGGGTCGAGATCTGTTGGTAACCATCGATGGTGTGTTGTTCTAGGAAGAGGATGGAACGATGATGTCCATCATCCCAAGGGGTGTCTTCCATGGACATAACAGACATAATCATCTCATCCGTGGGAAAAATGACGTGGAAAGGATCTGGAGATAAATCACCAAGATAGGGGGTAGCAGGGGTTGCCGATTGAATGGCTTAATAAGTGGATTCGATCGGACTCAAAGGCATTTTGTCGCCATAACGAAGATGATCGATGGGGTTGNAGTGAAAGAAGGCCAATTGGTCGACGGTAACTACTTTTCCTTGATGTGGGAAACGAACGACAAGGAAAAGAGTCGACACAACTGCACGCATGGAATCAATCCATCTACGACCAAGTAGAAGGTTTTAATTGAGAGGAGTGTCAAAGACCTCCACTTCAAATTAGACCGTTTTTCCTTCTAACGTAATAGGCAACGAAGGGAGGACACTGTCAGGCTTAAAACCAGATCCATTGAAGGCTTTGAGCGTGTTGTGGGATTCAGTCAAAGGAGGAGAGCCGATGGCTTTCCAACAGGTAATAGACATGACACAAGTTGAGGCACCCTCATCAATAACCATTCTACAAATGTTTTTTTCGGAGACAATAACTCGTATTTGGAATGCGAGTTGAGGGGGTAACCTTGGAATGTGATCTTCTAAGTCAAAAATTATTAAATTCATAGCCGTGGGGTCGATTCCACCAATAGCTTTCAACAATGTCTTCCGTTGTATAGGACAACTCTGAAGGACTTCGAGGGATGACATTGCGGACGGTGCTTGGGTCAGATCTTCGACAATACTGTAGTTCAGGGCAGCACGTGCATGGGGATTGAAACCCTATTTTCGAACAACACCCTTCGGAGGAGGGCGAAGAACTGTATCTAGGTTTGGTCGTTATAGATGAAGAGGACCATTGGTAGGTGGAGTCGTGGGAGATGGTTGGACTAATGAAGGAGGTATTGCATCAACCTTCTCTTTGGAGGAATGATAATCTTTGGCTCGAGTGGTAAGTGTGATGTCATTCTTCTTTGAATCACCTGTACACATTAAGACATAGGATGTATTGGAGGGGGAAGGTTGGTCATGAATGATCAATTGGGTCTGTTGTTGAGAAGGGAAGGGTTGTGACAATACGACTAGAGTGGGTGGTTTCATGGTCCCTTGAAGGAACTTGGTAACCTTGGCTCATCGTGGACAATCCTTAGTGTAGTGATCATCACCACAAATAAGACAAGGGTATCGAGGTTTGTGCTTATCCCTATCATCAATAGGTGGGGTTTTGGTTTTCTCAATTTGTGGATTATTTTTATCCTCCTTGTTCTTACCCTTTCCTTTTTTGGATTTATTTTTTCCGACGGGGGTAGATTGGACAGAGTTTACCTCAGAAGTCTTGCCGGTGGGAGGGGTAGGAGATGGAGCATTTTGAACATTAGAATAAATGGATTTGGGGTTGTTGCTAGAGGTTTGGACGTAACGAGGTTGGGCATGGAAGGTGCCAATCACACCATCAACTGCATGAGAAGAAAAAGGAGTGGTTGAAGTAGTATAAGTAGAAGGACGAGGTGCATCAGGGAGTAAGTTGTAAAGGGTACCCATTTGTGAGTAAACGAGGTCTAGGTATTGGGCACGATTGATGGCCTTTTCTTCTGTGACAACTTCACCCATGGCGATGTCACGAGTGATGTCATTCACGAATGATTTTGTGAACCATTCTACCAGCAACTAATCGGGAAGTTCGAGTTTGATGAGATGTTATCTCTGTCACCACTCATGAATGTGATCAGAGATATGAGTGGCTTTGGTTTGTTTGAAAGAACTCAAAATCTCGGTTTCCGTTTCATAGCGAATCGGTAACTGGTAGTGGGTGAGGAAAGCCATAGCGAGGGTGTTGAAGTCGGTGAAGAAGCCTCGTGGTAACTCGATATACCACTTCGCGGTGAAACCTGTGAGGGTTCGCTGAAAAAGGCGTAAACAAATAGAGTCATCCATCAAGGAGTTGGATGAGCACCAAAGGTGAAAAGTCATTACATGATTGTTTGGGTCCTCTCTCGGTTTACCATCGAATTTAGGGATGTCATATGGTAGTTTGGCTGGTATGGCGTGCCATTGAGGAGAGTGACGGATTGGATCATTTAAAATCCTTGACAGATCTGGGAGGTCCAGAGTGGCTAAGAAAGGTAATTGTCTATTCACATGTAGGTATTTGTGAATTTGGGGAGGGAGTCCCGTCTGTAAACCAGTGGGACCATAAGCAGTCTGCATATAATGAGAATATCTGGGTAGATTCGGTTGTTGGTGTGGAGGCAAGTAATTCGTAGGGTTGTACCCTTGAACAGGGGCCTGGGGTTGAGTGTTTGAGACCCAAATAGGATTAGATGTGCCTGGATATGGTTGGCTTGTACTAGGGGGTATGACGGAGTTAGCTTGAGGCTGTTGCCCACCATTCGATTGAGGATTATGTTGTATAAGATAATTCCAATACTAGGCCAAGGATGGAGGTATCTTTTGTCCATAAGGTGGGGTCGGTGGGGGTTTCCCTCCAATCGGGGGTTGTGTCCTAGTTGGGATTTGTCCTGCAAAAGGGGGTTGGGTTTGGCCTCCTTGGTGAAATTGTCCACCAACAAGAATCTGGTAATTAGGTGTGAAAGACAGGATGGTGCCACTAGGATCGGTGCCTATGATAGAGGATGGATAAGGTCCTCAGGAAGGGGGTCGAGGGAGTTTCAGACTAAAACTGGGAATGAGATGGTGCCCAAAAGAAGTGGAAATGCCAGGAGTCCCGGATGAGATTTGTATAGGAGCTGGAATAGAAGCATTCAACACATGATATCCGGGCGAAAAGGTTGGGGTGAATCTGGGTGAAAGCGATGTGCCAATGGGAGCTTGGCCAACCATTGTAATCTCGGTGTGAGGATTCATATTATCTAGGACCATTGTGTAATGGACCATTTGTAGAGGGAGAGTCAAGATGTGGTCAGCTGGCAGAGTGTCTGTACCAGGAAAATAATATGCAGTAGTAAAAGGTATTGCGTCTGGATCAGATGTTTCGGACAACTCAGGTGTGAGAGTGATATCAACACCTTCTCCTGAGCCAAAGAGATCCCGTCTAAAAATTCCAGTAGTCCAAAAAGGATCTTGACCCTCAAGTCCTATGAAAGGTCCGATTGGTGATCCATAAGACTGAACAACTAGATCTCCAGAAGAATTCACTCGAACAATACGTCTCTCAGAGTCGGTAGGAAGTCAGAAATCCTCTTGAGAATTGGTAATTCAAAACCGTTCTAAAGAGTTAGTTCTTTCCACTTGTGGAATGGCGATGTCTTGGACTTCACTCTGTTGAGGAGAGCCCTCCAGTGAGTTGGTAGGAAAGGGTTGAGAACCTTCTAGATCTTTTGGGGGTAGGCCTTGCATTCTATGTGAATGGCATGGAGGGTCAATTGTGATCAAGTTAGAATCTTACGAAAGAAATTCTACGGCCAACTTGGGTAAACAAATAGCATACACTAGTAAAATCTAGGAAGCAAAACCAAGCAAACAAGACCTTCCAATTCCGAAGTCACTAGTTGGTGATGAAATCCAACGTCGCGACGACGAGACAAGAAGGGGTTGGTCTAGGGTGGAAAAGTTACGTTGACGACTTGCTTAATAGACTTACACCCTGGTGCAAGCTCCCACACACAATCGTGGGTATACCCTCCAAGGAGCCTGAGTGAGTCTGGCCAACGTCGATTCTAGGTACCGTGAAGACTTACCCCTTCACAGTTACCTTGTGTAAGACCCTAAGCAGATAGGCTACTAAGGTTACCACCAACAACAATAATGACTGCGGGAACAGTCGACAGTCCGATCCACATGCAAGGGCAGGGTATCTAGCCTGAAATCCGCTTGAGAGGCTTCCACTCATCATTGTGGGTATACCCTCAAGTGACCCCCGTAATACATGCAATCTCTACACTGATATCAACAAAGGAGGGTGAGTAACTCTATCGATCTCGATGCGACCTCAGGTTTGACTCTTGTGTGAGAAGGGCTTCCCAGGACAAAATGCTACAAATGGAATTTGACACTCCTTATCACAAGATACTATTGTGTGTTTCGTTCTTTGGAGAGTGTGTCTCACTGCCTATTCCAAAGCTCTAGCCTAGCTAATGTTGGTGTAAAAGAGCCCTAGAAAAAGTTACTAGTTGAATTTTAAATTGCGCAATATTATTAAAGGCTGTTGTTACTCAAAAGGAGACGGAAATGAAACCGACGTTGTGTGAGACTCTGACCCAACAATGCATAAATAGGAATGAATGAGACAAATTCTTGTTCGATGAATCTATTTACAGGAGGGAGAGAGGAGTTTTCTAGAACAACATGAACTACAATGTATGAGCTTCTCTGAAATGTAATATTAAACAACCATGAACAATGCAAATTCCCTATTCATTCTTTTTCAGTACTTGAATGCCAATATTTTCAAATAAAAAGTTGCTTAAAAAGAAAATGCCTTTAATTTTTATTGGGAACCAAACAATATGGATGTAACTAAGAAAAAACAAGCAACCGACGAAAAATAAATACACAACAGATACCCAAACCAATCTTTCAATGAAGACAAAAATAACAAACTGACAAGACCATTCTCTTCAAAAGAAGATGGGTAACAATTTTCCAAGTAATAAGCAATTGAAAAGAACAATTGATCTCAATTTTTAAACCAATCAAAGACTCCCATCCAAACAAGCACTCGGATTTCAAAACCGGAGATTATACCCTTGTTGTGAAAATGCCAAGAGGTAAAAATTGAGAAAACATGATCAAGAAGAACTTAATCATTCACGAGATTTAAAGGCAAGAAACATTCAATCACTGGCCAGAGAAGTTCTTCCTATACACACAAACAAACCTGGGAATCTGAGGACACAAAAGACTTAATCCAAAAATTTTGCAAGTGGGTTTG
>JZKD02S1919581.1:1058189-1081762 GCA_000966675.3 Picea glauca | reverse complement strand
CCACGACTGGATCGGGCATGAGTCTCTCTTGATGTCTTCCTGGCGGAATTATTTAAATCTATTCCACGCAGAATTTAAATCACAACTTGCCTTCTATCTTCTCTTTCTTACAGAAAACAATGATTGTAAGCTGATCTTTGATACCACCTGATGCAACACCCCTACCTCAGCAGGCTTTGTGTGACCTCCCGGTCTTTGGATCTTTCTATTCCCTAAGCCGAAATGGCTCCTTGATTCCTAGATGGAATCTCCAACACGTATAACCACAGGTGTTTCTTAGAATTTACACCTGTGCGAACAAGCACTAGGCACGAACTTCCACTCCACGTGACCAACCGATGTGACCGTGACCTTCACTCAGACAGGTATTTCGAGTTTCACGACTTCACGATTTATATTGTGAGTCCCTCTAACTCCTTCAAATCCTAAAACCTCGAAATGGGCTAACGAATATTTAGCTCCTCCCTTATGCCTCAACCATGTGACCTCAGTCACGTCCTAGGGTCCACCTCCGAGTGCGTCGGGATTTCACAACTTACGTGTTCGCGATGCAATCTCTTCTCCCTTTCCTGAAGTCTGAACTCGAGAATTCTTCTCCTTAGATCGACGAACCTGAGCTTCCCACAATCTAATGGTCCAGATTATGTTGTAATTTCGCGTATTTGGATTTTGCAACTCAAGACCTCCAAGTCATGACTTTCTCCACACTCCAACTCCCGAAATGCTGAAATCTGAAATCATAAGATCAACAACTTCCGTTGATCCATATCTAAGGGTGACTATTCCTCCTGAGATTATGAGTGTTGAAATACACTCAGCCTTAACTTCTCCACTGATCCACTGGATCTAACGGTCCACGGAGAATTAGTAGTTCTCCCTCTGACAATTTCAACCGTCCGTTCAAGTTCTCAATACTTCTTGGCCAAACAATGGGCGTCTTCCTTTGGAGCTAAATTTCTGCGAGGTGACTTCAGCCTTGTCTTCCCTTTGAATTCTTTGAAGTCTCTATCCCTCCTGAGCTTGATTTTTGATACAAACTCAAGGATTCCAAGGGATTCTGCTCGCACTCCTTGTGGATTCATGATAATCCTGATTTTTTGAACTTCCTAGTTCTGCCCACTCCTTGCGACAGTATCTCTTCAACCATTCACCGGGTTGGAAAATTCTAAGAATTCAACCTGGCCTGCGCACACCTTGCACGGCTCTGTGCTATACTTGCACTTCTGCTGGTAGGAAAAAAAACAACGTTATCTCTCCTGAGATTTTCTAAGGTAAACCTTAGAGTCTTGTAAATGAACTCCTTGCAGACTTTCACTTCACTCCTTGCAGGAATTCTCAGGAAGAGAAACAATTGAAACTCATACTCTCCCTCTCATAGACTTCATACATTCAACATGAAATCATGCATACACACAACATTGAAACAAATGCATAATAGAGACTGAAATTAACTGTAAACATACCATTCAATAGATGTAAACAAAATTCATAAAAACCATGAAGTTGGATCAAATCTTTCTTATATTAATCCAAGTGCATATGTACATGGGTCCTATAGCAACAACTATCTGCTCACGGGCTTCTCACAGGCTTCATAAGCATCCCTGAAATTTGAATCATTTATGTACATTTCCTTAAGGCTATCAAAACCTAAGGTCTTCACACGAAACTCCTACAGAATCAAACATTTCATTCTCAAGCATCATCCAGCTTGTTAGTAGTTCCAAAAATGTGCTTTGTAACAAAAGTAAAGTTCTTCATAAATTCAACCCATTTTTCATGTTTCTGGTTCAATTTCTCCTGTGTGGTTATGAATTCTAAAGCATGGTTGTTGCTATACAAAATGAACTCTTTCGGAACCAAGTAATGCTTCCATTTCTCCAGCGCCTATATGATTGCATAAAACTCTTTATCATATGTGGAATATTTCATATTGGCATCATTCAACTTCTCACTGAAGTATGTAATTGGTCTATTGCCTTGACTTAAGACTGCTCCAACCGCAAATCCAGTTGCGTCACATCTCACTTGAAATATCTTGCTAAAATCTGGCAGAACCAGAACTGGCTGTTCAATTATCTTCTCTTTCAACAACTTAAAATTTTTCTCTGCTTCCTCTGTCCAATGAAAATATTTATGTCTTTTCTTGACTATGTCCATCATTGGTGCAGAAATTCCACTAAAATTTCTGATGAACTTCCTATAAAAACTGGCTAATCCATGGAAGCTTCTGACTTCAAATATATTCCTTAGAGATGGCCATTCTTTGAAAGCATTTACCTTATTAGGATCCATGTTCAACTCATTCGAAGAGATCACAAAACCCAAATAAATGAGTTCTTTCTTCATGAAAGACAACTTCTTCATGTTTATCAACAACTTCTCTTGTTGGAACCTTCTCATCACTAAATCTAAATGTCTCAAATGTTCCTCCTCAGTCTTACTGAAGATCAGTATATCATCAAGATACACAATTACAAACTTTCCAATGAAATCTTTCAAGACTTTGTTCATCAATCTCATGAAAGTACTTGGCGCATTTGTCAAACCAAACGACATGAAAATCCATTGATACAACCCTTCATTCATCTTGAATGTTGTCTTTCATTCATCACCTTCCCTCATTCTAATCTGATGATATCCTATTTTCCAATCAATTTTTGAAAAACACTTTGCCCCACTCAAGCAATCCATCAAGTCATCCATCTTGGGTAAAGGGAATCTATACCTGATGGTGATTTTTTTTATAGTCCTCGAGTCTATACACATTCTCCATCCACCATATTTCTTTGGACTTAACACCATTGGTACAACACATGGACTCAAGCTTTCCCTTATCAACCCTTTATCCATCAAATCCTGGACTTGCTTCTTGACCTCTTCATTCTCCTGCGACGCCAATCTGTACGCTGGTTTTTTTGGCAAACTCGCTCCTGGTATAAGGTCAATGTGATGGCTTATACTTCTGATGGGTGACAACGAACAAGGTAAATCGTTCACCACTATATCATTGAAATTATCTAGCATTTCCTGAACTTCCTCTGGTAGATCATTTATCGAAGTACTGGTCAAGATGACTGTAGGTTTTCTCACCACAACAAACTGCATTTATTCATCCTTCTTGAATTCATCAAGAAGTTCCTTCCCACTCATGAGAAGTATAGTATTGCTTGTTTCTTCTTTCGCCTTCTTGTCTTCAATTGGTAATAGCATATGCGTCCTACCATTCTTCTCCAAGGTATAGGTATTTTTTCTTTCGTCATGAATAAAATTTCTGTAATATGGCCATGGTCTCCCCAACAAAATATGACAGACATCCATGGGAATAAAATCACATAAAATCTCATCTCTATATACCCCTATCTTAAATTCAACTAAACATTGTTTAGTAACTGCTACCTGATGTCCTTTTTGCAACCACGAAACCTTGTATGGGCTCAGATGTGCATCTATTTCCAATTCCATATTCTCCACCATTTCTACGGATATTAGATTATCTGTGCTTCCAGTGTCCACAATTACCTTGCATACCCTATCCTTGGTCTTGCAAGTAGTTCTGAACAAACTGTTCCTTTGGACTAGATTCTCCATCTCCTTCTCTGGCTTCAAGAGAATTTTCCTCATCATTAAGGATCTTCCGCTTTCTACATCTTCTGCATCAACATTTCACCTTCGCGCTTCTTAAATGTGAGCTTCGCCTCCTCCATCTCTTTTTCTATCAGGACATTCAAAATATTTGTGTCCGATCTTTCCACAGACAAAACACTTTATTTCACCTCCTCTGCTTGTTCCTCTTCCTCTTGCTCGCGAAAAAGTGTTCCTATCGGCATATTTTCTTCCCTGTGAACTTCCTCCCCTTTATGGGTGATTATGAGGTTTCTTTTCTTCATCCTTGGGCTTCTGTACTCTACCCTGGGAAATTTCTTTGTGTCTACTCTGACTTCCACCTCTTCCCCTTTGACCTTGCTTTCAGGCCAATTTTACTTCTTCCTTTGAAGCAATTTGATAAGCATCTTCCACATTTCTGATCGTCACCATGCTCATCTCATCTTGAATTTCATATCTCAAACCATTCATATATCTGGTGACCGTTTCATCATCACTCTCATGATGAACAATTCTAATGTTTAATCGATAAAACTCTTTAGTGTACTCCTTCACTGTCATCCCTTTCTGTCTTAAATTCTGCATTCTTCGAAATAGATTTATATGGTAATCTCTGGGTATAAACTTGGCTTTCATCTTTGCGACCATCCTATCTGAGCTTTTGATTTTTTGTTTGCCTTTGCAACGCCTGTTAGCTTGCAGTTCATCCCACCACAGTGTTGCACGCCCTTTCAGTCTAGTGACAACACGTTTTACTTTCTTATCTTCTTCGATGTCCTCATAGTCGAAGTATTTATCCAGAGCTCTAAACCAATCTAGCAGCTCCTCAACGTCTAAGTTTCCTTCATACATCGGGATGTCCATTTTTTCCCTGGGCTCTATTCTTACAACAACTCTAAATAGACGTTCCTCTATAGCATCTTCGGCTACAAATTCTTCTTCGGCTCCAGCTTCATTTTTTCTTTTGGCCTCAGTGACATCTCTAGTATTAGCTATCCATTTCTGTGCCATCTCCATAGCATCTAATCGAGCACGAAGTTCTCTCATTTCCCTTTCCACGGCTGGATCTAACATGGGTATCTCTTGACATCTTCTTGGATGAATTATTTAAATTTGTTCCATGTAGAATTTAAATCACAACTTGCCTTCTGTCTTCTCTTGTTTACATAAAACAATGATTGTAAGTTGAGCTCTGATACCACATGACGCAACACCCCTACCTCAATAGGCTCTGCGTGACCTCCCGATCTTTGGATATTTCTATTCCCTGAGCCGAAATGGCTCCTTGATTCCCAACTGGAATCTCCAAAACGTAGAACCACATGTCCTTCTTATAAGTTACACATGTGAGAACAAGCACTAGGCACGAACCTCCACTCCACGTGACCAATCAATGTGACCACGACCTTCACCTGAACAGGTGTTTCAGGTTTCATGACTTCATGATTTCTATTGTGAGTCCCTCTAACTCATTTGACTCCTGAAACCCCGAAATGGGCTAACGGATCTTTATCTCCTCACTTATTCCTCAACCATGTGACCTCAGTCACATCCTGGGGTCCACCTTTGAGTGCGTTGGGATTTCATGACTTACGAGTTCATGATGCAATATCTTCTCTCCTTCCCGAAGTCCGAAATAACGACTTCTTCTCCTCAGATCGATGACCCTGAGCTTCCCACAATCTGACGATCCATATTATGTTAGAGTTTCACGTATTGGGATTTCGCAATTCAAGACCTCCAAGTCATGACTTTCTCCACACTCTGACTCCCGAAATGCCGAAATCCAAAATCACAAGATCAACAACTCCCATTGATCGAGATCTAACGATGACTATTCCTCCTGAGCTTATGAGTGTTGACAGACACTCAACCTTAACTTCTCCGATGATCCACTGGATCTAACAGTCCACGGCGAATCGATAGTTCTCCCTCTGAGAATTTCAACCACTTATTCAAGTTCTCAATACTTGCTGGCCAAACAACCAACATCTTCCTTCTAAGATAAATTTCTGCGAGGTGACTTCAGTCTCGTCTTCCCTTCATACTATTCAAAGTCTCTATCCTTCCTAAGATTGATTTTTGATGTAAACTCAAGGATTCCAAGGGATTTTTCCCGCACTCCTTGCGGCTTCAGGATAATCTCTGATTTTCTGAACTTCCTAGTTCTGCGCACTCCTTGCGCCAGTATCTCTTCAACCATTAACTGGGTTGAAAAAGTATAAGACTTCAACCTGGCCTATGCACACCTTGCATGACTTTGTGCTATACTTGTACTTCTGCTGGTATGAAAAAAAACAATGGTATCTCTCCTGAGCTTTTCTGAAGTAAAACTCAAAGTCTTGTCAACGCACTCCTTGCAGACTTTCACTGCACTCATTGCAGGAATTATCAGGAAGAGAAACAATTGAAACTCATACTCTCCCTCTCACAAACTTCATACATTCAACATGAAATCATGCATACACACAACATTGAAACAAATGCACAACAGAGACTGAAATTAACTGTAAACATCCCATTCAATAGATGTAAACAGAATTCATAAACACCATGAAGTTGGATCAAAGCTTTCTTATATTAATCCAAGTGCATCTGTACATGGGTCCTATAACAACAACTATCTACTCATACAAATTTTACAATCTCTATTCTTCTCTTCTCTCCCATTCTCTTGCTCTACAACTCTATTCTTACAATTGAGAATAATAATACAATACAATACATACGAGGGAGATTTCTAGAGTTTTCCCTCCTACAACTCTAAGATATCTTATCGAAATAAAGACTACAACTACTTTACATTTACTAAGATAAATGCCTCCAACTGGCAGATGAGAGAAAACGCTCAAGATCCGCGTTACAATTTCCAAACCATAAAATCAAATATATATTTTCCAGATATTACATTAATGTTTCATCTTTTCAAATTCAAAACATCCTCAAAACGTGCGCTGGTGCATATCCAGTTGTCCTCCACTTTGTTGGCTTGCGATTCTCCTGCATCATACTCCTCTGGCTGAAAAATTCATGGACTCATGCACCATCTATCCATCTTTCTGGATACTTGATTCACTTTCCCAACTGGCATCTTCAATTGGGTGTCCTTTCCACTTTACCAAATATTCAAAATACGTCTTTCTCCAGGTCTTCTTGCTAACTCTCCGATCAATGACCTTTTCCATTTGTGGCTTTTGATCTACAAGCATCTGTTTGACCCATTGAACTTCCTGTTGATTCTCTTCCCCATCTACTTCATCTTCTCTGTAAGGATACATATCTACTACACTGAATATGGGTGATATGCCCACATCATCTGGAAATTCTATTTCATAAGCATTTGCATCAAATTTTCTTAGAATATTACACAACCCTATATTTTTCATTTTCAACTTATTATACGTCCCCCTTGGGAACCTTTCTTTCCTTAGATGCGCTAAGACTAAGTATCCCACTTCTAACTAAAGCTCTCTTCTGTGCTGATCTGCTCTGCGCTTGTATTCCTAGTTGAAATTCTACAATCGCTCTCTGATCTTCCATGGAGCTCTTGCATCTCTACTACAAAATCTTCTGCTCCAGCACTTCTGAACTCATTTTTCTCTAAGTCTCTCAACTCAGATACTCCTGTTGGAAGCATTCCATACATTATCTGGAATGGGCTATGTCTTGTGCTTCAATTAGGTGAGTCATTATATGCAAATTCTTCTTGCAGCAGAATCTGGTCCCACTGATTGTGATGTTCAGTAACCAAACTCCTCAATAAGTCTCCCAAACTTCGGCTTACTACCTCAGTTTTTCCATCCATCTAAGGGTGATATGCTGAGCTAAAAGATAAATTCATCCCCATCTTTTTCCATAGTGTCCTCCAGAAATGACCAACAAATTTGGTGTCTCGATCTGAAATAATACTCTTGGGTAAACCATGAATTCGAAAAACTTCTTTGAAAAACGGATTTTCAATGTGTGTTGCATCATTGGTTTTTTGACATGGAATAAAATTTTCCATTTTTGAGAATCTTTCGACTATCATGAATATGGAATCACAACCTCTCTGTGTCCTTGGCAGTCCCAACACAAAATCCATTCTTATCGCGTCCCATGGCCTCTCTGGTACTCTCAATGGTTGATACAATCTTGTATTATGTCTTTTCCCCTTGTCGTGCTAGCCAATTCTACATTTGTTGACAAATTTCTTGACATCCGTCCTCATCCCTGGCCAATAATACAAATTGTTCAGTTGTGCGAATGTATTATCATGGCCGAAATGTCCAACGAATACTCCACTATGTTTTTCCTTTAGAAGATTTTCTCTCATAGAACTCTTGGGGATACACAACTGATTTCCTTTGAATAGTAATCCATCCTAAATTAAGTATTCAATCCATTGGCTTCTATCTCTCAGAACAAGATTCTCATAGGCTTCATAAGCATCCCTGAAATCTGAATCATTTCTATACATTTCCTTAAGGCTATCAAAACCTAAGGTCTTCACACGAAACTCCTGCAGAATCAAACATTTCCTGCTCAATTCATCAAACACCTTGTTAGCAGTTCCACAAATGTGATTTATAACAAAAGTAAAGTTCTGCATAAATTCAACCCATTTTGCATGTTTCTGGTTCAATTTCTCTTGTGTGGTTACGAATTGTAAAGCATGTTTGTCTCTATACAAAACGAACTCTTTTGGAACCAAGTAATGCCTCCATTTCTTCAGGGCCCGTATGATTGCATAAAACTATTTATCATACGTGGAATCTTTCATCTTGGTATCATTCATCTTCTCACTGAAGTATGCAATTGGTCTATTGTCTTGAATTAAGAATTATCCAACTGCAAATCCACTTGCGTCACATCTGACTTGAAATGTCTTGCTAAAATCTGGCAGAACCAGAACTGGCTGCTCAATTATCTTCTCTTTCAACAACTTAAAACTTTTCTCTTCTTCCTTTGTCCAATGAAAATATTTATGTCTTTTCTTAACTGTGTTCATAATTGGTGCATAAATTCCACTAAAATTTCTGATGAAATTCCTGTAAAAACTATCTAATCCATGGAAGCTTCTAACTTCAAAGATATTCCCTAGCGATGGCCATTATTTGATTGCTTTTACATTGTCAGGATCCATCTTCAACTCATTCGAAGAGATCACAAATCCCAAATAAATGAGTTCTTTCTTCATGAAAGAAGACTTATTTAGGTTTATCAACAACTTCTCTTGCCGTAACCTGCTCATCACTAAAGCTAAATGTCTCAAATGTTCCTCCTCAATCTTACTGAAGATCAATATATCATCAAGATACACAATTACAAAATTTCCAATGAAATCTTTCAAGACTTCATTCATCAATCTCGTGAAAGTACTTGGCACATTCGTCAAACCAAATGACATGACAAACCATTCATACAACCCTCATTCGTCTTGAATGTTGTCTTCCATTCATCACCTTCTCTCATTCTAATCTGATGATATCTTCTTTTCAAATCATTTTTTGAAAAAAACTTTGCCCCACTCAAGTAATCCATCAAGG
Organism: Picea glauca; assembly: GCA_000966675.3. NCBI lineage: Eukaryota > Viridiplantae > Streptophyta > Pinopsida > Pinales > Pinaceae > Picea > Picea glauca. The sequence goes on along the minus strand of JZKD02S1919581.1, from coordinate 1,072,628 downwards.
CATCCATCCTAGGTAAAGGGAATTTATACCTGATGGTGATTTTGTTTATAACCCTTGCATTTATACACATTCTCCATCCACCATCTTTATTTGGACTTAACACTATTGGTACAATGCATGGACTCAAGATTTCCCTTATCAATCCTTTGTCCATCAAATCCTGGACTTTCTTCATGACCTCTTCATTCTCCTGCACTGTCAATCTGTACACTGCTTTGTTTGGAAAACTTGATCCTAGTATAAGGTCAATGTGATGGCTTATACTTTTGATTGGCGGCAATGAACAAGGTAAATCGTCCACCACTATATTAGCGAAATTATCTAGAATTTCCTGAACTTCCTCCGGTAGATCATCTATCGAAGTACTGGTCAATATGACTCTAGGTTTTCTCACCACAACAAACTGCATTTCTTCGTCCTTCTTGACTTCATCCAGAATTTCCTTCCCACTCATGAGAAGTATAGTATTTCTTCTTTCTTCTTTCTCCTTCTTGTCTTCAATTGGCCGCAACATATGTGTCCTACCATTTTTCTCCAAGGTATAAGTATTTTTTCTTCTGTCATGAATAACATTTATGTCATATTGTCAGGGTCTCCTCAACAAAAGATGACAGACATCCATGGGAATAACATCACATAAGATCTCATCTCTATAGCCCCCTATATTAAATTCAACTAAACACTGCTTAGTCACTGTTACCTGATGTCCATTTTGCAACCACGAAACCTTATGTGAGTTCGGATGTGCAATTGTTTCCAATTCTAGCTTCTCCACCATTTCTGTGGATACTTGATTATCTTTGATTTCAATGTCCACAATTACCTTGCATAATCTATCCTTGGTCTTGCAAGCAGTCCTGAACAAACTGTTTCTTTGGACTGGATTCTCCATCTCCTTCTCTAGCTTCAAGAGAAATTTCCTCATCATTAAGGATTTTCCGCCTCAACATTTCGCCTTTGCGCTTCTTAAATGTGAGCTTCACCTCCTCCATCTCTTTTTCTATCAGGACATTCAAAATATTTGTGTCCAATATTTCCACAGACAAAACACTTTATTTCACCTCCTTTGCCTCTTCCTCTTCCTCTTGCTCGTGGAAAAGTGTTCCTATCGGCATATTGTCTTCCCTGTGAACTTCCTCCCATTTCTAGATGATTGTGAGGGTTCTTTTCTTCATCCTTGGTCTTCTGTACTCTGCCCTGGGAAATTGCTTTGCCTCTACTCTGACTTCCACCTCTGCCCCTTTGACCTTGCTTTCGGGCCAATTTTACTTCTTCCTTTGAAGCAATTTGATAAGCATCTTCCACATTTCTGCTTGTCACCATGCTCATATTGAATTTCATATCTCAAACAATTCATATATCTGATGACCTTTTCATCATCACTCTCATGATGACCAACTCTAATGTTTAATCGGTAAAACTCTTCAGTGTACTCCTTCACTGTCATCCCTTTCTGTCTTAAATTCTGCATTCTTCGAAACAAATTAATTTGGTAATCTCTAGGTATAAACTTGGATTTCATTTTTACAACCATCCTATCCCATCTTTTGATTCATTGTTTTCCTTTGCAATGCTTGTCATCCTGTAGTTCATCCCACCACAGTGTTGCATGCCCTTTCAGTCTAGTGACAACATGTTTTACTTTCTTATCTTCTTCGATGTTCTCATATTCGAAGTATTTATCCAGAGCTCTAAACCAATCTAGCAGCTCCTCAACGTCTAAGTTGCCTTCATACATTGGGATGTCCATTTTTTCCCTGGCCCTTATTCTTGCAACAACTCTGAATAGACATTCCTCTACAGCATCTTTGGCTACAACTTCTTCTTCGGCTCCAACTTCGTTTTCGCTTTCGGCCTCAGTGACATCTCTAGTATCAACTGTCCATTTTTGTGTCGTCTCCATAACATCTAATCGGGCACAAAGTTCTCTCATTTCCCTTTCCACGGATAGATCAGGCATGGGTCTCTCTTGACATCTTCTTGGCGGAATTATTTAAATCTATTCCACGCAGAATTTAAATCACAACTTTCCTTCTGTCTTCTCTTTCTTACAGAAAACAATGATTGTAAGCTGAGATCTGATACTACCTGATGCAACACCCCTACCTCAATAGGCTCTGTGCGACCTCCCGATCTTTGGATATTTCTATTCCCTGAGCCGAAATGGCTCCTTGATTCCCAGCTGGAATCTCCAACACATATAACCACATGTCCTTCTTAGAAGTTATGCCTGTGCGAACAAGCACTAGGCGTGAACCTCCACTCCACGTGGCCAACCGATGTGATCACGACCTTCACACGAATAGAGGTTTTGGGTTTCACGACTTCGTGATTTCTATTGTGAGTCCCTCTAACTCCTTCAATGTCTGAAACCTCGAAATGGGCTAACGGATCTTTAGCTTCTCCCTTATGCCTCAACCATGTGACCGCATTCATGTCCTGGGGTCCACCTCCAAGTGCGTCGATATTTCACAACTTACGAGTTCGTGATGCAATCTCTTATTCCCTTCCCAAAGTCCGAAATCATGACTTCTTCTCCTCAGATCGACGAACCTGATCTTCCCACGATATGACGGTCCAGATTATGTCAAAATTTCGCGTATCAGGATTTCACAACTCAAGACCTCCAAGTCACGGCTTTCTCCACACTCCGACTCCCGAAATTCTGAAATCTGAAATCACAAGATCAACGACTCCCGTTGATCTATATCTAATGATGACTATTCCTCCTGAGCTTATGAGTGTTGATAGATACTCAACCTTAACTTCTCCATTGATCCAAAGGATCTAATAGTCCACGACGAATCGATAGTTCTCCCTCTGAGAATTTCAACCATCCGTTCAAGTTCTCAATACTTCCTGGCCAAACAATTGGCATCTTCCTTTTGAGATAAATTTCTGCGAGGTGAATTCAGCCTCGTCTTCCCTTCGAATTCTTCGAAGTCTCTATCCCTACTGAGCTTGATTTTTGATGCAAACTCAAGGATTCCAAGGGATTCTACCCACGCTCCTTGTGGATTCACGATAATCTCTGATTTTCTAAACTTCCCAGTTCTGCGCAGTCCTTGCGACAGTATCTCTTCAACCATTCATTGGGTTGGAAAATTCTAAGACTTCAACCTGGCCTATGCACACCTTGCACGACTCTGTGCTATACTTGCACTTCTGCTGGTATGAAAAAAAACAATGATATCTCTCCTGAGGTTTTCTGAGGTAAAACTCAGAGTCTTGTCAACGCACTCCTTGCGGACTTTCACTACACTCCTTGTAGGAATTCTCAGGAAGAGAAATAATTGAAACTCATACTCTCCCTCTCACAGAATTCATACATTCAACATGAAATCATGCATACACACAACATTGAAACAAATTCATAACATAGACTGAAATTAACTGTAAACATACTATTCAATAGATGTAAACAGAATTCATAAACACCATAAAGTTGGATCAAAGCTTTCTTATATTAATCCAAGTGCATTTGTACATGGGTCCTATAGCAACAACTATCTGCTCATACAAATTTTACAATCTCTGTTCTTCTTTGCTCTCCCATTCTCTTTCTCTACATCTCTATTCTTACAATTGAGAATAATAATACAATACAATACATACGAGGGAGATTTCTAGAGTTTTCCCTCCTACAACTCTAAGCTATCTTATCGAAATAAAGACTACAACTACTTTACATTTACTACAATAAATTCCTCCAATTGACAGATTAGAGAAAACGCACAAGATCTGCGTTACAATCTCCAAACCATAAAAGAAAATATATCCTTTCCAGATATTACATTAATGTTTCATCTTTTAAAATTCAAAACATCCTCAAAACGTGCGCTGGTGCATATCCAGCTATCCTCTGCTTTGTTGGCTTGTGATGCTCTTGCATCACATATGTCGATGATCCAGAGCTCCTTGCTCTTTCCCGACATGCGTCTCAGAGGAATTGAGGGAGAAATTTCGCTATTTGCGTGTGGATGTCATGCGCGCGGAAGCGAGAATAGAATCTCGGCTCAGATAATTTCAAAGGGAAAATGAGGGGTTGCGGGATGAAGTAGCTAATTTGCAGGGCCAACTGCACCAGCAAGAGCTCGGGCACAATCAAGAGCTAGCAATTGCACTTCGAGGGATCAACAAAAATACAAGGAAAATTGGAGCAGTGGCACAACAACAGGTAAATCCTTTAAATCATCCTCAACACCCAGTGAATTCTAATGACTTAGTTGGGTCAAGGCTTCCTTCAACCTTCCACTTGACCGTAAGCAATGAACACCCATTGGCTCCTCTCGCGTCACCGTTAGTCCCAGTTTGGTCGAACCCAACATAAGGAATTCATCACCCAGAGGCAAATCCAACAACATACCCAACAAATTCTCAAGAGGATCCAACAGATTGTCAAAATCAATAGACATATTTTTTTGATGAATTGCAAATTTTTGTTAATTTTGCACATTTATGTAGCCATTTTCACATGGGAAAATAGTAATTCCTTTTAGACTGGTTTCAACAACATATTTAGTATCGAATAGACAGTCAGATTTTCAGAAGAAGAGAAGAGATTCCACTACTCTACCATATATATTACTCATTTTTTTAATATAAAATATCAACCGTTTTTGTTAAAAAAACATATCAAGAAATTCATAAAACATTTTAAAATACAATTTCTTCAGTTTAACCTTTCGGATTAAAATGTTAATCCAAACTTAGTTTTGTTTCACATTAAAAAAATAAATTAAAAACTTATCATTTTTGTTTATATGTTGCGTCTTTTTTTTTTATATATATACTTCTTAAAATTTCTTTGAAGTGTATCGGATATTTTTCACACCATTTGACAATCTTGCCATATTAAGAGTTAGTCAATCTATCTTTTATTTTTTTCATTAAATATGGTATTGATATTAAAAAAATATAATCTTAATTAATAATAATATTGATTATAATAAATATATTTTTATTTATTTTTAAAATCATAATTTTACATATAAAAATAAAATATTTATTTAATTTTGTATATAAAAGTAAAATACAATTATAATCTTTTACCTTATAAATTATCAATAAATTTTCAAGACTAAAAATTTATTTTACACAAAATAAAGTACACCGAGTAATAGTTTTCTTATTGTAAGTTTTTCCAATTAACATGTTTTAATTTGGGTGGAAGAGGATGGACATGTTAATTTTGGTGGAAGAGTATGGTGGAGTAGAGTGTATGGTGGATAGCATGGTATTAGGGTTTTATCGGGTAGGTTCTTGAATGGTTTTTTATGGCATTTTTAGAAGGTACAACAAAGCTATCGTTTTGGGAGATAGTTTTATAATAAGGTTTTGTATGTAGTTTTACACTTTGGCATTTTTGGTTGGTGATTTTTATTTGGTATAAATGTTTTGTAGTTGATGGTTTTAGGGATTTTATATTATGATGGTTATTTGGGTTTTAGATAGCTTTAGAGTGTAGTCATCTTAATTTGTGGGTTTTTTTTGGAACCCTAATTTTGACTACAAGCAATTTATTATGGCATTTATTTCGAGAATGGGTGTTCTTAAGCTTGGAATTAATATTTTTTTTTGTGTCTTGTTTGTAGCTTTTGGGAGATCAAAGTTGTGGAAGTTTCAACCTTCATGGACAAAGGCACTTGTATGTGATTTGTTTCCATCTCTTTCCTTCTTCTCTAATGATGCAGGATTATCCTTGGGCTCCGACAGTCTGCATCATCCAAAATTTATTTCCATTATGCAAATAGGAAATAAGTTGAATAAGAATTGTGTTAGTGGTCCATTTTATTTAGTCAATTTGTTGTAAATTCGAACTGTTGATTACTTCTACAACTACTCTTTCTATGTTGAAACTCATGCCGAAACACGTAACGAAACTCGTGCTGAAACACAAGTTGAAAATCGTGCCAAAACTGCCACATATAGAGAAATTTTACAAGTGTCATGTTGAAACACATGTTGAAACTTGCGCTGAAACATGCACGCATAATAAAATTTTACAAGTGTCATGATATTTCTTTATTTGCAACACTTTGGTCGTATGCATTTGATTTTTCCACACTGGTATGCATTCATGATGAGTCACAACTATCGTTAGAAAAAAAAAGAACTTGCGGCTAAAGGACAAAATGTGACCCAAGGCCAAAAGGAAGTTGAAGCAGCCCGAAAGTCAAAGAGACGGTTTGGGTAACAACTCATTCTTTGAGGGAAGAAAAATCGTTTCAGAGCCGAGGAAGAGTTTTAAAAATAAATGGAGCACGATTTTGAAGCGGTTGGCGAACCATGAAGCAAAGAAATCGTAGAAGGTGGACTGAAGGGAAAGATTCCAGATTGGGTGAGCACACAAGAAGGATAAGAAGAATCATAGCCCATACATAAAAACCATTACCCTCTGGATGATTTTGTAGTAGTTTTTAGCCACGCAAGGAGCAATTCATGGTGGTCTTTTTAGCTTAGGCTTGATGTAATATAGAAATCTGTTCTCTGCATTGAATTAATAAACCAATGGTATTAAAATTCATGGGTTTTCTAGTGTTTTAGTTGTTGGATTAGGTTGTCACTAATGCCAAAGGTTTGATTACTTTATGTCAAGGATTGATGTCAAGTGATTGATTGATGTCAAGTAATTGATTGATGCCAAAGGATTGATTGATTGATGATTGATGTAATATGTATTATCCTTAATGAGAATGGATAGATGTCAAGTGGAATCATAGTCATATGATATCATTGATATGATACTTAGATGAAGATGGATCGATGTGGTCTATTTGCATATGATGCATTGTTGGATGGATGTAAAGATGAAGCATTATTGTCTTATCATGGTTGATAAAGTGTACAAATGGATTAACTCCAAAGTGGTCCCCTTATGGTGAAATCCCTCATGGGAAGACGCTTTATGGTTGAGTTATCCTTGAAGTATGGTTGGAGAACCCATGCTTATATATGGAATAAAGAGATGCAGATCAGTGAAGTTGTTGGTGAAACTATCCTAGATGGAGAGTGTTTGACATGCCATTTCCGGTGGTATGTGGAATGTGACATAACTCCTCATGGTTTGAGAGTTATAGAATTACGAAGATGAAGGACCCTCACATGTTGGCTTGAAGCCCCAAAAGGTCAAAAAAGTCTAAGAGCTTGCAAAGAAGAAATCATTATTTAAATGATAAAGAGAAGTGACAAAGTCAAGGAGGATTATTTAAATAATAAAGAGAAGTGACAAAGTCAAAGAAGATTATTTAAATGATAAAGTGAGGTGACAAAGTCAAGAAGGAATATTTAAATGATAAAGGAATTGCCAACTTTCTTATTATGGAAAGTGGTTAACCCTAAAATGAGGAAAATAGGTTAAGTGACCTAGAAGTGGGTTAAGTGACCTAGAAGATGAAGAGTATAAATAAGAGGCAAGGGTCTCTTGTGAAGATATCTCTGGTGTGTATCTCTTGAGAATGTATTGAAGATCTATTCTGAGGGAGAGATTGAGTGGAGCATCTCATGGAAGGATCAAAGTTTCCGTAAGTCCGAGATCTTGATGATGAAAGTTTCGGAAGTTTAGAAACCCTAGTTTCTAAGGCATACACGGTCTGACAATGTATTAGGGTGCGTACATACTGAGTTATACATGGGCTGTCAGTGTATTAGGGTGCGTACATACCTAGTTATACGTGGGATGACAGTGTATTAGGGTGCATAGATGTTGGTAAAACCATGGAAACTTGAAGAGATGAAGATGTAGAGGTTCTAGATTTTGAGATCAAGATCCCAGGAAGGCCTACAGTGCTCAGATACATCAAATCTATCCATTGGTTCGAAAGGTATGGTGACATTATTGTCTTGATGGATACTCTTGCTTGTTGTGTGGTGAATGCTTAAGGCATTCTTGGTATGGTTGTTGATGGATTGAGAAACACTATTATGATTCAGTACTGATATGATTGCTATAGTATACTGGTTGCTTATACATGATGAGTAACATTCATATTGTATGGTTGAGGAGTATGAGTAAGTTGTTGAAGAGCTTGGATGTGTTGTGACTGGATGTGGGTCAGTTTGGATAGTGGAAGACAAAAGAGAATGTGATTGCAGGTTGCAGAGGATATGAGTGTGTGAAGTAAAGCAAAGCCCTAGTTTCTCAGAAGTATACACAGGCTATAGTATAGACTGCCCACATACATACATGGACTGTACTATTGGTAGGGTGCGTACATACGTGTGATGAACTACCAACAGGTCACGCACTTGTAACAGATTGATATCTGTTGAGGATTGTTGTCTCATCTCAGTTGGTGCTGAGGGTGTAAGCTGAGTCTTGCATTATAGAGCTGGTGCTCTTATAGAGTTGTAGTATATTCAGTTGTTGCTAAAAACCCCCAAGGATTGTAGTCCGTAATAAAAAGAAAATTGTACATACATATTGTGTTATTTGTGATCCTTGTGGTCATGATTTGTTGATGATATATTGCTGATATGTGTTCTCATTTAACTGGTTATAAAAGACAACAATGAGTAATGAGTTAATGGTGATTTCTAACTAATGAGTTTTGTGTAAGAGGGAAGTTTTGAGAAAAATATCCCTACACTGTTCACCCCCCCCCCTTCTCAGTGTAGACGGTGTGTCCAACAATTGGTATCAGAGCGGGTCTTCACTATAAGCCTTAAAAATCTTGGAGGAGATCCATAGACACACAAGTAGATGATGAAGTTCTAATCCTTGATGAGGAAAACTATTCTACTTGGAGAATAGAGATGAGAGCACATTTGAAGGAAATGGGAGAAGGTATTTGGAAGGAAACCATTGGTGGATCAGTTTCATTGAAGAACAAGTCAAAGTTTGCAGCTCAAAGGGAAGGAAATAAGAATGATGCATTGGCTCTCAAGACCATTCTTAATGGACTCTCAAGCCTTATCAAAGAGAGAATAGGACAATGCATTTTCGCCAAGGATCTATGTCTAAATATAGAAGAGATATATCAAAGCAAGAAAGAAAATATTGAAGAACACTCCATCAAGATCATTAAGGGTAAAGAATCCCCCAAAACTCTTGATTGCATTATTTCTAAATGTGATGATGTTGGCAAAGAGGAAGATCTTGAAGACATTTCAAATGAAGGAAAATAATCATGTGATGATGTTGGCAAAGAGGAAGATCTTGAAGACATTTCAAATGAAGGAAAATAATCATGTGATGATGTTGGCAAGGAGGAAGATCTTGAAGACATTTCAAATAAAGGTAAAGAATCTCCACAAACCCTTGATTGCAATAATTCAAAGTGTGATGATGTTGAATTTTTCTCTACTAGTGAAGAAGAAAATCTAGAAGTAGTTTGGCTAAAATCAATTGATTGTTATCCCATGGAAGAAGTAGAAGAAAAACTATTGGAGCTTAAAGAGAAACTTGAAAGAAGTCTATATGAATATAGCAATGACCACTATTATATAGACTATAACTATCTTTCTGATAACACTAAAAAGTTTCTTAAAAAGATTCAAAAGCACATCTTGAAGTTAAAGGAGATGTTCAAAGAACAATAAGAGAGTAATAATACTTGATTAGATGGAAAGAAAGAAGAGATCACAATATTAGAGAATGAAAAAGAAGATAAGAAGGTAGATGATGAGATGAGCAAAAGTTTTGAAATTATTGTCCATCTCAAGACCTAAATTGAAGAAGCCAAAAGGGTAGAGGAACTATTGAGGAATCAAATAAATAAAAAGGAAGAGTCATGTCATAAGTTAGAAGTTAAAGTTGTTGATCTTAGAAAGAAAGTAGAGAAGTCAAACAAATTCTTGAATAGCTCAATAATCTTGAATGAAATCTTGGAAAGTCAAAGATCACCAAATGATAAATCAGGTCTTGGATACAAGAGAGAAGATACACATGTTGAAGCAAGCACCTCAAAGAAGCACGAGGTAAGTTCCTCACTCTCAAAGGATGAAGACAATGTAGCAAATCAACCATCTACACAAGGCAAATAATATTTCAAAAGAACTAAGCAAGAAAGACATAAATAATCTACCTTTACACCTCAAAAGCGATGGACACCAAAGCAAAGGTATGAAAGTGTTTTTCATGGTCAATGTTATTCATGTAATTAATATGGTCACAAATATTTGTAATGTAGATCTTATGCAAGGAGAAATAATGGAAGATTTCATAACACCATAAGGTGTTGGAGATGTGATCAAGTAGGACACATTGTTGTTCACTATCATAGCATGAGATGCTACAGCTGTAGTGGATTTGACCACAAATCCCATGATTGCTCGAACATGAGAAGAAATTCCATGATGAGGACTTCATATAACATGACTGGAAAAAGGAATGAAGTAAGGAAGGGAGACATTTTTGAAAATATGGAAGCTCAGAGCTCAAGTTTTGAGAAGAAGGGACACCTTCATAAGTGGGTGAAGAAGACTGAGCACCCAGAATAGAATGAAAGCCTAAATGGGAGCTCAAGTGTGTCATCTACTAAAGCATACACAGGTGACAGTGGTATCAGTCACGTACATACGTAGGCTAACCTATGAATAGGTCGCATGCATACACAAGTTGTTGTGCATCATGCCGTGTATATGTGGTAAAGCCTTGGGAAAAAGGAAATGCACATGGGTTGCAGCTTGAAGTGATGGTATAACTCTTTGTTGCAGGTTTTGACACTGTTTGCTACAGGTTTTCATGATTCTGTATTGGATTATGTAAAGTGATGATAAAAAATAATGAAAGGACATATTGGATGCATGCCACTAACCCATGAGTATGGATTGAGACATTTTATGTTGAAGAACAATGATGGCTATAGTAGTGAAGTTATTTCACCTTGGTTATGTGATATATCATGATGATGCTAGCTAGAGATGTAATTGATCTATTTGAAACATACTACTAGTACATGTATTGTTGGATGCTTAGTATTTGTTGTAGTGAATGGAGGATTGATGTTGATCTGTTGGTGTACATGGATGGTACATATTTGATTTTCATTGAAATATCTTATGATGTATTATTGAAGCATTTTTGGATATCTTGGTGCATGAATTTGGCATATGGTTGGACTACATATTGGGACATATAGTTGGTGAGTTGATGAGGTGATCATGTTGTACATAATTGATGAGTCATAGTTGATCTATAGTTGATGCATGATTGGTACACTTCCAACACATTGGTAGAGGCACCTACTAGCAGTTTGATTGGCAAATGTTTTGTGATGGTTTTGGCATGCACGGATGAGGATTCATTTTGTTGCATTGGTGCATGAATGGTGTACTTGCTTGGTACAAGTGGTGATACATGTTGATGTGCATGTTTGGTACACTCATATATGGTATATGTTTGGATGATGAGTACTTGGCTAAAATTGCATCATTGGTATTACTTGATTAGCATATACTTTGATACATGAGACATTTGATGGATGTGGTACTTGGTTCATGGAGGAGACATATCATGAGTGATATGAAATTTGTTTGGCATGTTGGTATATGCACATGGTTGACACATTGGTATATGCACATTGTTGGCATATTGGTAGATACACGTGGTTTGCATGTTGGTAGAGGCATATGGTTGATACACTCCATTGATGATATCTTATGGCACATTGTATGGTGTTGATGTACATGGTTGATGTACATGGATGTTGTGCATGGTGGGCACACAATTTGATACATGATGTACTTGGTTGATGTTTTATTCATAATTCTCTATTATTGACATAACTTTTGTTTCATGGTATGGCACAAGTTTTGATGCATGGATAGGTCCAAGGATCGTCATAGAAAGAGTGGTTGTTCTATGATCTAGTTGAGCAGTGGCATTTGCAACAGAAGCATATTGCAATAGTAACATGTTGTTCGTATTGGAGAGAATATAGGGGGAGACATACCCATAGGGGGAGTCATTCTTCTTCCCATGATTCTAGGAGGAGGTATTTATTAGATACATACTAGGAAAGAGCCCTATATTTGAAGAAAGAGCACATAGGCATAATTCCAGGGGGAGCGATGGTCACAGGGGGAGTATGAGTGATGTATATTCAACATTACATAAGAGTGAGATCCCTTGTTAAAAAGGGGAGAGATTATTCATAGGAATATCAAAGGCATTCAAATAGGGGGAGATATAGTCAAAGGGGGAGCACCCCAAGGGGAGAGTGACCCTTTTCCATTGATGTCAAAGGGGGAGAGATAGTCACATTGAAGTGATTGATGATTATTGATGCGATTGATGATTATTGATATGGAGAGATAGTCACATTCATGTGATTGATGACTATTGATGTAGAGCATGCCTTGTCTACATGTTGACATCAATGATTGGTGTTGAAATCAATGTTGGTATTGCCATCAATGCCAAAGGGGGAGATTGTTGGATTAGGTTGTCATTGATGCCAAAGGTTTGATTAATTGATGTCAAGGATTGATGCCAATGATTGATTTCAAGTGATTGATTGATTCCAAAGGATTGATTGATTGATGATTGATGTAATATGTATTATCCTTGATGAGAATGGATAGATGTCAAGTGGAATCATAGTCATATGATATCATTGATATGATGCTTAGACGAAGATGGATCGATGTGGTCTCATTTGTATATGATGCATTGTTGGATGGATGTAAAGATGAATCATTATTGTCTTATCATGGTTGATAAAGTGTACAAATGGATAAAATCCAAAGTGATCCCCTTATGGTGAAATCCCTCATGGGAAGATGCTTTACGATTGATTTATACTTGAAGTATGGTTGGAAAACCCATGCTTATATATGGAATAAAGAGATGAAGATCAATGAAGCTGTTGGTGAAACTATCCTAGATGGATAGTTCTTGACATGCCATTTCCGGTGGCATGTGGAATGTCACATAACTCCTCATGGTTTGAGAGTTATGGACTTACGAAGATGAAGGACTCTCACATGTTGGTTTGAAGCCCCAAAAGGTCAAAGAAGTCTAAGAGCTTACAAAGAAGAAATCATTATTTAAATGATAAAGAGAATTGACAAAGTCAAGGAGGATTATTTAAATAATAAAGAGAAGTGACAAAGTCAAGGAAGATTATTTAAATGATAAAGTGAGCTGACAAAGTCAAGAAAGAATATTTAAATGATAAAGTAATGGAGAACTTTGTAATTATGGAAAGTGGTTAACCCTAAAATGAGGAAAATAGGTTAAGTGACCTAGAAGTGGGTTAAGTGACCTAGAAGATGAAAAGTATAAATAAGAGGCAAGAGTCTCTTGTGAAGATATCTCTGGTGTGTATCTCTTGAGCATGTATTGAAGATCTATTCTGAGAGAGAGATTGAGTGGAGGATCTCATGGAAGCATCCAAGTTTTCGTAAGTCTGAGATCTTGACAGCGAAATTTTCGGAAGTTCAGAAACCCTAGTTTCTGAGGCATACACGGGTTGACAATGTATTAGGGTGTGTACATACTGAGTTATATGCGGGTTGTCAGTGTATTAGGGTGCGTACATACTGAGTTATACGCGGATGGAAATGTATTAGGGTGCGTACATGTTGGTAAAACCATGGAAACTTGAAGAGATGAAGATGCAAAGGTTCTAGATTCTGAGATCAAGCTCCCAGGAAGGACTACAGTGCTCTAATACGTTAGATATATCCATTGGTTCAAAAGGTATGGTTACATTATTGTCTTGATGGATACTCTTGCTTGTTGTGTGATGAATGCTTAAGGCATTCTTGGTATGGTTGTTGATGGAGTGAGTAACATTATTATGATTCAATACTAATATGATTGCTATAGTATACCGGTTGCTTATACATGATGAGTATCATTCATATTGTATGGTTGAGGAGTATGAGTAAGTTGTTGAAGAGTTTGGATGTGTTGTGACTGGCTGTGGGTCAGTTTGGACAGTGGAAGACATAAGAGAATGTGATTGCAGGTTGCAGAGGATTTGAGTGTGTGAAGTAAGGCAAAACTCTAGTTGATCATAAGTATACACAGGTTGTAGTATAGACTGGACGCGTACATACATGAGTTGTACTACTGGTAGGGAGTGTACATATGCGTGCTGCACTACCGACAGGTCGTGTACCTGTGACAGATTGATATCTGTTGAGGATTGTTGCCTCATCTCAGTTGGTGTTGAGGGTGTAAGTTGAGTCTTGCATTATAGTGCTGGTGCTCTTGTAGAGTTGTACTCTATTCAGTTGTTGCTGAAAAACCCCAAGGATTGTAGTCTGTAATAAAAAGAAAATTGTACATACATCTTGTGTTCTTTGTGATCCTTGTGGTGATGATTTGTTGATGATATATTGTTGATATATGTTGTTGATATGTGTTCACATTTAACTGGTTATAAATGATAGCAATGAGTAATGAGTTAATGGTGATTCCTAACTAATGAGTTTTGTGTAAGAGAGAAGTTTTGGGAAAAAGATCCCTACACTATTCACCCCCCCCCC
>JZKD02S1919581.1:1040111-1058086 GCA_000966675.3 Picea glauca | reverse complement strand
AAGGGTGTGTGTGTTGCAACCCAGTTACCTCTGCATTATCTAACCTTTTGCAAGGTCTCACCTTTGGTTCATACCCTAGTATGGATTTTCCAATGAAATTTAGAGTAGTAGGGCGTCCCTATATTATCAAGGAAACCCATCTATTCCTTGTGTTTTTTATCATATGTTTTTTTTTATCAATCTTTGATCCACATTGGTAGAGTCTATCGTGGGTTAGGCTTAGGCTTGTAGGAAAGATGGTTCACTTGGCCTCGTCCAATCTAGGGACTCTAAGATATTATGAGTTAAAAAACAAATGTGGATGTCACTCATGTTGAAATCGGTTGTCTGGGTGGTCGTGGGAGGCTCTCAATTCTGACAAAGGGCACAACCTCATGTATGAACATGTCGTAGCACTCTCTTGAGGTATGTTGATATAGTATTTTGATATGAGAGACTAGAGCACGACACTCAACCTACTTGTGGGTTGCAATCCTATTCCTTGCATGAAATTTTTTCAGGCTACTTAACTTTTCCCTTTTATGAGAGTTTGGATCTTCCAAAAATATTTTAGCTTTAGGTTTTGTGAAGAATGATTACATGTTTCTAATTTTCTATTGTCTTAAGTTCTCCCACATGTGGGGGTTTCCCTTTCTACAAACAAAATTCTAAAAGTAAGGGTTTCCTTTCTAGAAACAAAGTTATATTTATAACTTAATACTTTTGAGATTTGATATCCATTTTTCTCTAAAGTAGATTATGTTCTCTTTGATATGCAATATATATATATATATATTTTTAAAATAAAAAGATACACTTATAACATAAAAATAAAATATATAAAATAAAAGGTATACTTATAACATAAAAATAAAATATACACTTACACATTGACAACATAAAAATAAAATATATTTAAACTTAATGAATTGCTTTTAGACTTTTGTATCATTCATATCCATATTATTAATATATATGTATATATTTATATACTTACACATTGGCAACATAAAAATAAAATACGTTCGAACTTAATGAATTTATTACACTTGCTTTTAGACTTTTGTATCATTCATATCTATATGTATATTTATATTATCATTTATATATTTACAAAACCATTTAAATGACCAATTTTTATTTGATATTGACAATATAAAAATAAAATATATTCGAATTTAATAAATTTACTACACTTGTTTTTAGACTTTTGTATTATTCATATTCATATTAATATGTGTTTCCTTTTAAGTTTCTGGGAAGGTGTGCGCTAGCCTCTCGGTGGGATTATCTTATCAGCTTGGTTTCTATTCTTGCCTGGTGCATTAGCCTCTCTTGGCTATTGTATTGCTATCAGGATTCTCTTCTCTGTCAAGGTCAAGGTGCTCGGAGGGTGGCTTCACCCTATGGTTGGGTGACGAGGGTATCGTCAATGGTAAAATGAGCACAATCTTCTATATTCTAACAATAATCCCCCTACCAATACATAGAACATATAAGCATGGTCCAATACAATACATGAGTGATAATTTACAACCACACTTTTAGCTCATCATGGTACAGTAAGGCACATAATCTGCTGATATGATGGTCCACATCTAGTGAAAAAAAGGTAGGGTACACTGTGGTGAATCTAAGGTGTATCTCTCTAGTAACTTGATAAAAAAAGGGTAACTTGAAATGCGTGCTCTTATACTTAGCAAAATTTCTACTTGTCATGTGAACACTCCTCAATAAAATGCATTCCATATTATGATCATACCTTTGTTTGTGTTAATTCAAGATGTGTAGAAATAAAGGTTCAATTGGTTATCCATGTCTCTTTAAGTGGTATGCATAGATTTCTCATTTTAACACCTATATTTAACATGCAGACTAAAAGATTCAATAAGACTAGGGAAAATGTACTCTTGGAGAAAAATACATGAATGTTATTGATTTTGGTCAAAATTATTTAGCTACAACAAAATGTTTTAATTTCATGTTTACCTTTTCTCTCTATCGCATTCATACTAAATATGTAAAACTCATTCTCCATTCAAATAAATTAATTGTTTACCAAATACCATCTTTTACTTTATAAACAATGTATGTAAAAATGTATGCCAACATTCATCAATTACTTTTTAAAATTCCTATTGGGATTAATTACGTTATAATTGGGCCCATTTGTCCAAAATGCATGTTTGTAAGGTACTAGAATTAAACAAATTTACCGGCTTAATGAGAATTGTGACCTCAACACAAGAACTCTAGCCCAAAAAACCCATATTTTTGCATAAAAAACATCAAAATCAACCCCCAAACCAAAAGGTGTTTCTACTAGTAGCACCATTTTTTTAAACAGGGTCAAAATTACGACATTTTTCAAACATGACCTTCAAAACTTAGACAGTAGCTCAAAAAAACCTTAAAATTAGCACCTAAAAAAATGTTTTTGAAAAAAAAAAAGTCAAAACGTTAAAATTTAGATAATTTGAATCGTACTTTTAGCAGTTCGTACCATTAAAACCAAAACCTCAAAATCAACCATCAAATTGAAAAGTATTTCTACCAGTAGCACCCATTCTAAAATTGGGGTATGAAAACGACACATTTTTTATAAAGTGGTAAAAGAACTCATCATTATTGTAAACAAAATCATAAAATCAACCCTTAAATTCTTACTTTTAAAATCTTACTATCACTCAAAGAACAAGGTAATACATAATTCCATGAAAATATCACAATATACTTTAAAAATTCAACGTCACTTTTTAATAATTTTTTTACTTTTAATAAAAAATAAAAAATAAACAAGTCACATTGAATGAAACATAAATTGTTTCTTAAAAGTATTGTTATATTCTCCATATTCAAAACATATGAGCTAATAAATTGTATTGTATTATCCATAATCAAAACATATAATTCATAAAACATAAAAAAAGATTCATAATTTCATGGAAGATCATATGTAAGTTTAATGCTCATTTCTAGTTACCATATAAACATCAGATGGATCAAAAATACATAAATTGTTTCATACACTTCTTCAGATTGACTCATGGTTGCTGAAATACTATCAGAGTCTACATTGTCTTCAGATGAATGATTTGATGAAGATGTAGATTATCCATACTCCTCTCTATTGTCGATGAATGCACTATCTGAGTCTACATGCATGCCCAACATTTCAAATGTCAAATGTCTTTTATATGTACAACTAGGTTCAGCAGACTCTCACCTTGCATTTATTTTTTATGGCATAAACTTCTTGATAATATATGTTGTCTTGGAGCTAAGAGTTTCTCTCTTTGTCAAATTGAATTCATAAATTAGTATGTCAACATCATCTAATTTTAAGAGGTCAGTGCGATGACGAGTTGTATTTTGACTCTTTATTTTTCTCTTTTTATTGAAATGTTTCTCAACCACCATATCTAGCTTGCACATACCATTGAATGGGTGTGTAATTGTTGCATACTAATGCACTTAAATTGCAATAACATCATCATTTTCTTTCTCAATATTTATAACCTTTCCAATCCAGAATGGATAACCATGTGGATCTTCAGTCGCTAAGACTGTAATCATTCTACCCTCCTTAATATCTTGTATTGAACACATGTAAATGTCTTCCATGACTTCACGTTGTGCACGTGACCTTTGCGAGCCAATATACATTTCTCTTTCCCCTGCTTATGTAAACTCAATAGCACCTTGAGATTCTTTTTGAACTTCAACAATGTTTTTTTCTTCAAATTCATTTGGAATATTTTGTAGCCAATGAAATGGAGTCTTCAACAATGTATATTCATTTGTTGAGCTTGAAATTATGTCACTTTGACTATTGAAAAGATACTCCCACCAAACAGAATCAGCAAAATCAAAGTACTCATATGTATCCTTAATGGAATTTTTTATTTGTTCCATGCATTCAGAATAATCTACATCTTTATTATGCCTCTGTGCATTATGGATTTCAGGAATTGATTGTAAAAATAATAAATTTGATTCAAATATTCAATGATCTAGAATGAACTTCAAAAATTCTAAACCTGATGAAGGCCCCCATTCTGTAGTAGTTGAATATTGTTTTTCCCATATAAGTGTTTTCCCATCATTTTTTTTGAAACAAAATTGATGTTGGGAGCTAATTTCATTAAGATTCTCAATACATTTGTTTTCACGATGTGATCCTGGAATAAATCTTCGCATGTCAACAGTTTATTCTAATATATGAAAAAAAGGCTCTGGACTGTATGTTTTCTTAATACATTCAATCAATGATGGTAGGATTCCATAATTTTCCCTCTTCAATGTTAGTGAAAAAACACTAAACATTTGATCAATATAATCATGAGTGTCTCCAACAAGAAGGAAACTAACTTTCACCTTTTGAAAGATTCACATTTCAACAAGCATTCTTAGATATCCAAACAAAATTTGATTTTTATTTTCACGACTAGTATTGTCCAACTATAGATAGAGAACTTGAGGAATATTTCCATACCAGTGAATGAGCACATGATGAATTATGGTGATGGTAAGATTTGAATCATTATGAATATTTGGAGCTGTGAAGTAAACCCTTGGACACATTTTTCCATTGAAAACCATACAACCAACTAAGTGAAATTGAATGAAATTATCTTCCTGTAAATTTTTGAATGTACAGACAAAATGTGGTAGAAGTGTTTTTTTCTTGTCTATGCCATCAATTACATACCTAAATATTTGTTTGGAGTATCATAACACCTCTTCCTATGTTTGTACAACTTTTTACTTTCACTTGTGTCTTGATTATGATGTTCTTGAAGTTCTTTGACTATGGAATCTGCACATGACATAAAATGAAAATATTGATCATATGTTTTCATAGTTGATAACTATTCAATTTTAAAAAAAAAATAGTAAATACATACCTCTTTCTACCCCTTCAGATTTATCACTTCTTTCTATAAGAGTAGCACATATACTGCAAATCCCCATCCTTGAATTCTTAGGAATACATATATTGTTGAATTGATTCTTCCATATTCTTGTAAAATATGCATATTTAATAAAATTATCATTTCCTTCAACACCTTCAACATATCATTTGTACAAGTTGTAGATTTTTGTCCTTGAGAAATTATCTAGAATATGTATTGTGTCTCTATCTGGCATACACTCTCCATGTTTGGAAAATAAATCATGCATCCATGACAATGTAGTGTTTTTCAATGGCCCACTATCTCGTCCATGATGTACCTTTTAATAAAATGAAGGATATATATCCAACCTTGTCTGGGTTCTTGATAGACGAATATTACCAATTGAGTGAAAAAAATTTAAACCCTTTTTGCAAACTAAAATATTCCCAATGCCATATTCATATCTTGTATTGGTAGATATCATGCACCCCATCAAATATGAATTTTACATGCTCTTATTCATTGAAAATTATTCTTCTTTTTATTCAAGGAATACATGTATTCCATTCTTTTCAAACAATTATTTTGACAACATTCACTTGAAATCAATTCACTTATGGAAATTTATTTAGTGAGAAATTATTTCCTAGACCTTGTATAACTAGAATGATTTGGATTGATATAAAAAGGTCTAGTCATGATCCTAGACATAATGTTTCTTTGCAATGTCTCCACTATTTCATCATCCTCACTAGAAGGAATATCAAGAAAAACATTGTCAAGAGACTGAACTAGATAATGTCGATCACCTTGATTTGTTGCAGCTGAATGATTGAGAACATGATCTTCATTCCTAGTTCCATCATCTTCATTGATAATCTTGTTCATGAGAGGAATATCAAAATCACTAGAAACATGATTACCATCCTCACCAATGTCATTGCATATTCCATGAAAATATTCAATTGAAGGAAAATCATCATCACCCATAAGACTATCAATGCCATTAAGATTCTCACTTGGAGAAAATTTTCCATCATCGTCATTGGTACCTTGAAAATCCTCACTTGGAGGAAAATCATCATCAACATCGTGTCCAACATTGACATAATCATCTTCACTACTTTCAAAATCCCCACTTGAGTGAAACTTTTCACCATCTTTCTTAGTGCCTTGAAAATCTTCATTATTATCTTGAAAATCCTCACTTGGAGGAAAGTCAACATAATCAACATTGTTTCCTTTTAATTTATCACTCGAGAAAGAATGGCCACCAATGGCATAATCATCTTCACTACTTTGAAAATCCCCACTTGAGGGATATTTTTTGTCATCCTCATTAATGGCTTGAAAATTCTCACTTGGAGAAAAATCTTCATTATCCTCATCGGTACCTTCAAAATCCTAACTTGGAGGAAATTCAGCATCACCAACATTGATGTATTTAAATTCCCCACTCAGTAAAGACTGTCCACCATTGTCATAATCATCTTCACTGCTTTTAAAAATTCCACTTGAGGGAAATTATTTATCATATTCATTGGTGCCTTGGAAATATTCATCGGTACCTTGAAAATCCTCACTTAGATGAAAATTTTCATCCCAATCATTTAAAAATTGATCATAGTCTCCACTTCAACCAACATTTTGATTATTCTAATTACTATTAAACTGTTGAATAGACTTATCACCATCATATTCCTCCTCTTCATCATGAGTTCCTTCAAAGTCTTTTGATTTAGGACTTTTATGAGGAACATGTTGAATAAGATTGCTTGCACTATGATCAAACTTCTGACTAGATGAAAAATACGACGCCTCATTCACATTACAAGCATTCCCATTGCATTTCCTAGTCCCAACAGAAGAGGTATGTGAACAATTTGTTGATGTGTCAAAAATAAAATATTATTTATCTGATGAAGTCATCCCTTCTCTCTAAGAACATATAATGATACAAATGTTCATCCTCCCAATGACATTCTTATAACTTGCAGAATGATCTTTTTCCTCTAAATCCCCCCCCAAAAAAAACAATTCCCTCCAAAATTTCCCCCCAAATTTTTTCCCCAAAATATCCCCCCAAAATTTCACCCCAAAATATTACTTCCAAAATTTCCCCCTCAAATTTTCCCCTCCAAAATTTCCTCCCAATTTTTTCTCTTTATTATTTTCCTTTAAAAATTAAAAACAACTTTTCTCTTTTATTTCGTTATTTGCTTGTTAATTACAATATTCGTCATGTTTATTTATGTATCCCACATTCATTAAACATATCGATGATCCATATAATTTTAGGTATATATGTAGACAATATACCTATTTTTTATTTATCCCACAGTTGTTACACTAACACTAATTTTTATCATATGTGTTATATATACATAATCTTGTTTTCTATTTTTACATTGTGTGATATCTTGGGCAGTATTCGTTAAAGGATTTGGAGCAAGCTACAAGGGAGAAACATCGAGAAGACATCTGAGGATAATCTAGCATTTCAGAGGTTAGTTATTTTTTAAATTCTTACCATTTACCAAAACAACAATTATAAGATCATCTTTGAATCACATAATAATTTTTCATGCGAAAATTAAAAAAGCTTAAATTTTCTTAGATGTTTTCTAATTTTTTCTAAAAAAATCCCAACTTTTTAAAAAGAAATGAGACTTTTTTCAAAAAAAAATAACAAAATCCTTAATATTTTTGAGAAAAAGAAGAAGAAAAGTCAAATTTAGGTATAGTTTTGTAAAACAATTTATCTTTTTTTTTTTTACTTAGTTTTTTTAGTTTTGGCCCATGGTGGTTATTGGACATGTCCACGACTTGGACATGGGGCTAGTCGGGCATCTCCCTAGCCCACACGTCCAAGTTCTGGGGCTTGGCCATGGGGGTTGGGGTGATGCCTGACATCGCCCCAACCCCCCACAGCCAAGGCATGGTCCTGGCATAAGCCTAATAACTCCATGGGTAAAAAAAATTAAATATCGGTCAAAATGGTTTAAATTTTATTTATATTAGTTCTTATATTCAATGTTTTTTTTTTAGTTTATTATAATGTAAAAGGCCTAATTTTATTTTTTTACCTTATAGGAAAAATGGCAGGAAAGAGAATATATATGAATATATTTAGATCACAACCTGAAATAATGGCATCCAAAATTGCAACTAGAACCTCCATGAATGCTAGGAAACAAAATGATAGCATAACACATGAGCTATCAAGGGAAATGAAGAATGTTAGACAGTGGAAATCTATGGAACATGAAAACAAACTGGAATATTCTTGGTTTGTTAAAGACAAGCAAGGAAACAATAGAGATCATATATATTTGTATTGTGTCGAATTAGAACATGTTCAAGGAAATTATCAAGCACTTGGCTTGTTACGAGATATATGTTTGGTACTAGCAACAGATATTGTTTATGCACTTGTCAAACAAGGAATAACTTATATCAAGTTTAGATATTGTTTCAAATTAAGAAATTATAACAAGAATGATTTTTATTTTTTTTCAGAAATATGTGCATCCATCGTTGATGACATTGAGAAAGGCAATGTAAGTTTTTTATTTTTATTTTTGTGTCGTTTATTATCTTTAGTATCATGGTAATGTTTAAATTTTATTTAACATGAAAATGTTATATTTTATTTTTACAGGATTTTGTTGAACGGATTTCACATATGTTAGTGGGGATTTAATCTACATAGAATAATATCATGGACGTTATCAATGTTTTTCATATTGAAAAGACACAAGAAGGAAGGAAAAAAAACCAGAAAGTAATGGAGGTTGAACCTGCAAGAGTAGAAAGAGAAGAACATGAAAGAAGAAAGAAAAATCCTCATTCTAGAAATCCTAAAAGGGTTACATTTGAAAATGAGGAAACTCCAAATGAATATTTTGTTGAGATTAGTCCCAATGAGGTTATCACTCCTTATCGTAAAAAGAATAAACAAGATAAACACAAAAGAGTGATGGTTGATAATGAGGCCATTCCTATTGATTATGAAGAAATCGTTGATTTAGATGAAACACATGTAAATCATAAGAGAAAGAAAACAAATGTTGATGGTGTTCAATAAGCCATCGTGAGCTCGAAGTATTATAGTGAAATTCCTAAAGGTAGCAGAGAAATAATAACACGAGGTGTTGATCTAGAGGATGGTATTATGAAAACAACATAAAATGTCATTCAAAATAGAATGAGGACGACGAACTTAGTTGATGATGGCCACACATTTCAGTTGAATGTGAAATAACTTTATAAACTCAGAGAAGGGAAATAAAAATATCAAATTAGAAAACCGCATCACTTGCATATTCACAATTTGAAAGCATTGATTAGGTAAAACCCATATGCACATGTGGTTGACCAACTAGTTCTTTTTTACCCAATGGAAGTTCCTACGAGGGAATAATTTGATAGATCAAAATATTTTGACTACAAATATTATGTGATTGGAGGAAATCATTCTAGAGAGGCTAGAAGAGAATTGATGCAAGAATATCCCAATAATATTCTTTTTGAGATAGTCAAATGCATAATTTATGTTGGTTTAACCGATTCAGAAGAAAATTTATTGGCATGGGATCATGTACCACAGATAATGAGTACATAATGTCCATGACTTTCATTCAAAGGGTGATATTTATCCATAATGATTTTTTTGAAATATGTCATGGGGAGAGATCAAATGTTGATGTCAAGTTTCGAAAGAAATGTTGTATGGAAAGAGGATTCCCACTTCATGATGAAAATACGAAAGAAAAATCACAAAGGAAGTGATATATTAATAGTTGTGGATAGTTATTTTCAATTGGGATTTAAAATTGGACAGATATGGGATTTTATAGATGAGATCTTCACCCTATGGGAAAATATTAGTATAAAAAATCATCGAGTTAAGAAGGCTAAACCATTGATATGTGGAACAAGTAAGACAGGTCCTGACATAAAAAATCTTCCAGATGATATGACTATAACTCCTTGGAGATCAATACAAGGAGTGAAGGATGATAAAATTATCATAACTATATTATCACATGTTAAGTTGGGAGAATTTTCAATGGAAGAAATGTGTGATGAATTCAAAAAGTAAGTTTGTTGAGTTATTTTTATTTACGTTAGGACAAGAAAATCAAATTTTTCAGATTAACATATCAATGATCTAAGAATTTTATTATATATATATATATATCATTATAACATTATTATTTTATTATTTGTTCACAAGGTGTATATGAGAATAAAAAAAGAAATGGTCAAGATGTTGAATGAAGAAAGTTAGTATGACGTTAAACTCAACTATCCAGATTCAAGCTCCATAACAGTATTGAAACATTTTTTTGTTGCATTCAAAATTGTATGTTGATTTATTACATTTATATTATTCATTTGTAGGTTAATTTACTTCTATTTTAATATTTATAAATATATAACTATATGTTTGTTTGTTTCATTAAAGATGCCAAAGAAGAATGCAAATGGAGTACCTAAAACTTTCAAAAGTTTTATTCAAAAAACCAAGTTTGCAAGACAAAGAATGAGACCTGTTCAAAATGTTCAACTTTATGGCACCCTTGATCACTACATTGGGAATGGGCTCGAAATTGTTCAATATAAAGTGATATTAGGTGATTGTGAACAACTTGCAAATATTGCTCCTAAAAAATAATACTCACTAGTTGTTGTGGATATCCCTCATGGTTATAATATTCAAAACATTGGATATGATATAGAGCCTTATACATACCAAGATTTCAATAAAGTTGTTATGGGATTTATGGAAGTTACAGCATGATCGTTTTGGATATTTCTAGTATTCCATTTAGAAAAAATAAGGATTAGTACAATCAAGCTTCAAGGAGAAAGAAAAGACAAGGATGCAGTTCATTTGGTAAGATATTGAAAGTGTATGTTTACCAATTAAGATTAGAAAATAATTTTATTAATTCAAAAGTTAATTGAATTTGCACTTATTTATGTTACAGGCACAAGGCTAATATTCAGAGCTCCAATAGTGAATCATTTAAACCTGACTTAGAGAGTATGCATCTTGCAACCTCGATAAAAGATGATTCTTATAATTCTATTATTGTCAATGTAAAGGATGGAGAGACTCCTAGTAGTATATTGGTATACAATGTTGTGGTTAAAAAGATAACATATGAGGAAAAATATTTGAAAGGAGAGATGGTTAACATTTATCAAAAACCACAAGCATTAATTAATTATCTTATATATACATTTTCAAATGAAGGAGATTGGGTTTTGGATTTGTTCTCGAGTTCCAGTAAGAATTATGATCTAATATTTATGAAATCATACTTCAATCTTATATTATTTTTAATTTGTGTTTTTTTTACAGTATCTAACTTCATTATTTATTTTGTATTTGGTGATTACGTACAACATTAGTGTGTTTCTTACAGAAAGGAAGGAATTGCATAGCCAGTGAAAGTGACCCAATGCAGTGCAGTTTTATTCAACAAAGAATTAAACTCTTCCAATGAAATGCAAGAAGTTGGCTTCAGGAAAGGAGATTTTAGTGAATCAAAGGTGGCAAAAATGTCAAAGGAACCTCAAGAATCATCAGGAGTAATGATTGGAAAGGATCACTTTGGGGAACTTGTGGATATCAAAGAGCCAATGGAAGAACAAAATCACACAATGGAAACACAAAATGACGTCAAAGAAGATGATAATGTGTCTTTTGAGAATGATGAATTTGGGATATATGATATTGTTGATTAGTTTTAAGATTCCCTTGAATACAATGCTCAATTTTGCAATTTTTTTATGAGCTATAACTGTAATGTTTTGACTTTCAGATTTTAAAATAAGAATGAAAATGTATCTATTGTTGTTTTGTGATGAATCATTTTATTGTTTTATTTTTCATTTTATTTGTATGTGAATCACTATACATTGGGAAATTTTATTAAATGTTGTCATTTTTTACTTCAAACGTATAAAAATATGAAATAAAATGATAATTTTTTAATAAACTTTTCACTTCCAATTATGTCCATAAAAATGTTTTATTTGACATGTTATTTTAAAGGAATAGGTACCAAAATGTATATGTTTTTTATTATATATGGCTATAAAATGTATTTTTTTTGCTAAATATTAAAAAATAGTGTTATTTAACTACAATTGTTTTCTATGTATTCAAGTAAAGATAAACAATGTGTAAAAAATGATGTTTTTCACTATATTTAAAAATTATGGAACAATAAATTAATTAAGGAGAAATATATCTATGAAAAAATGTAACTTCAAAAAATTAAATGGTAAAAAATATTTTTAAGATTGAAAGAAGCATGAAAAATTACTAAAAAGACCGTTGAATAAAAAAAACAAAAAATTTAGAAAAATTTGAAAATAGATGAAAAATAAGCATTTAAAAAAATAATGTGGAAACATTGTGGATCAAAAAATTTAAAATATCGAAAAAACACCAAAAAACGGAGGGGGGGTGCTACCGATAGCACCATTTTTAAAAACAAGGTAAAAAATTGGACCCCCCAAAAAACGAGAACTCTGTAGATTTCTCGTTAAGCTGGTAACTATGTTAGTAATGTAATAGGCAAAAACAAGAATATTCAGCAAATACCAATGGAACAGTAAAATATTGAGAATAACAATAGCAACAATAATACCTTTATTGATCGAAATCAATGTTCACTTGCCTCTTCAAGGGGGCATCCACCAGTAGAACATATATTTATTAAAACAAATCGAAAGGCAAAGAGTTATCATGCCTCCTACTCTTATTTATACTAATTCTATATTCTAAATAACATTCTAGAGAAAGATCTTTCTAGAAGCGAAATCTTCTATTAGGTATTCTTACATTGACTTTTTCACAGTTATTAAATAGACCTTATTAGCTAATGTCGACCTTTGTTACATGGAAAATGTATTATTCTACTTATGTGAGGGATTAGGGAGGCTAGGTCCCTAACATGCCCTCCCTCTTGAAAAACAACCTTGTCCTCGAGGCTTGAGATGAGGAAATTATTACAAAATGGTGGTCAGATATGAGGTGGAATCTTTTGGAGTTGTATCTTTCCACTTCACTAACACTTCATTGATGGTGCGTTGATGGAGATGATGCTCGCACTGGTCCAAGACTACTTTGGGATGCAACCAAATGGAACCTTCTTCATATAACTCATGGAGACTGGTTTGAGTTTTTCACTTAGTTCCAAACACCTTCTTTAAGAATGAGACATGGAAAAAAAAATGGAGCCTAGAATTGTTGGGTAGACATAAGTAGTAGGCCACGGGACTCACTCGCTTGATAATGGTATAAGGAACATAAAATTTGGGAGAAAGTTTCTGACAATGTTCATCTTTGAGTGAAATCTACTTATAAGGTTGCAAACAAAGAAACATCTAGTCCCCTTCAACAAATTGATGTTCAGAACGACCTTGATCGACTTGTTGTTTCATGTGATTCTAAGCTATGACCAAATTTTATTTGACGGTATGGAGAATGGTCTATCAGACTATAATATTTTTTTCAACCTATTGAACCCTTAGACACCTGGCATGTGTGACAGAATTGATGGCGGATCTTGTTCGTAGACCACTTCAAAATGATTCATGCGAGTAGTTGTATTGTAACATGTGTTGTACCACCATTCAACTAGGGGTAACCACTGAGCCCACTAATTTTTTCTGTCAGATGTAAAACACCGCAAATATGTTTCCAAACACTTGTTGACAACTTCAGTTTGGCCATCAATCTGGGATGATAGGTGGTGTTGAGATGCAATTGGGTTCCTTGGACCTTGAACAATTCTTGCCAAAAATTGTTGGTGAAAATGGGATCCTTGTCAAAGACAATAGAATGAGGCATGCATGAAGTTTGAATATATTATCCATGAAAATTTGAGCAACCGTGTATGTGGTGAATGGGTTTTGAAGAGCACAGAAATGAGCATATTTTGAAATAAGGTCAACTACCACCATGATGGCTGACTTATATCCCGATTTAGGTAAGCCAAAAATGAAACCCATAGAAATATCCCTCCAAATAGAAAGGGGAATTGAAATTGTTTTGAGTGTGCCTGGGGATTTGATTGTTTCTCCCTTGTTGCATCGACAAACATCACATTTAGCCAAAAAGGCGCAGACATCATCTTTTATACCATCTCATAAAAAAAGAATGTTTGACCCTTTTATAGGCTTTGGTGAACCCTGAATGCCTAGTTGTGGGTGAAACATGAAGCTCGGAAAAAACCATGGATTTAACTTGTGACTGTTTACTTAAATACATGGCCTTTGTAGTGAATCTCATCATTGTTCCAAGTGTACCCTGGAGAAGTTGGACAATGGTCTTGAAATTGTTGAATCAAGTGAGGAATTTTGGGGTCTTGCAGCCATTCTTGGTGAACAACATGGAGCCAATCTGGTACAATGAAAGAGAGGGAAAAGAGGGACCCTTCTTCTTCATAATTCCTGGAAAGAGCGTTAAAAACCACATTTTATTTACCCTTCTTGTAAATGATCTCATAATCATATCCAAATAGCTTAGTCACCCATTTTTGTTGCTCCACGGATGAAATTTGTTGTTCTAAAAAATACTTGAGGCTCCGGTGATTAATTTTAATATGGAAGTGTTGCCCCATGAGATAAATATGACAGAGATCCACAAAATGTAGAATATCCAAATTTCCTTTTCATATATTGATTGGCCTAAATGTCTCTATGAAATTGTTTTTCTATTGAAGGCCAAAGGTATGCCATCTTGCATGAGGACTGCCCCAATTCCTTTCCCCGAAGCATCACATTCCAGGACAGAAGTCTTGGTGAAGTCTGGAAGTGCCAAGACAGGAGTCGTGCACATAGCCTCTTTCATGGTGTGGAAGGATTGATCAACTGCTAAAGTCCAAGTGAAAGCATAATTTTCAAGGAGAGGAGTGAGAGGTGCTATAATTTTTCATAATTTTGAACAAACTTGTGATAATATGCCATTAAGCCCAAAAAAACAAACAATATCTTAATATTTTTAGGGAAATGTCAATCCTGCATAGCTTCAATTTTATTAGGATACCCATACACCATCCTTACCGACAATATGACCCAAATTCTCCACTTTTGAGGCTCCAAAGGCACATTTAGATTGTTTGAGGAAAAGTTGGTGTTGAGAGAGTAGATGGAGAACTTGATCCACATGGGAAAGATGGGTTCTCTAAGTTTTACTATAGATGAGAATATCATCAAAGAAAACTAAGACAAAATGAAGGAGAAAATGATGGAAGACATTCTTCATGAGACTTTGGAAAGTGGATGGGAAATTACACAGGCCAAATGGCATGGCCAAGAACTCATAGTGACTTGTATGAGTTCTAAATGCAATCTTTGGAATGTATTTTTATTTCAAATGTATCTGGTGGTATCCAGTACAGAGATCAAGTTTAGTAAAGTACTAAGCACCACTCAATTCATCCAAGAGATCATCAATGACAAGAATGGGGAATTTGTCTTTGATGGTGGGTTTTTTTAGGGCGCAAAATTCTAGACACATGTGTTAAGTGCCTTATTCCTTGAGGACCATGACCATAAGAGAATAATAGGGGTTGGTACTAGGATGGATAACACCCACTTCAAGAAATTCTTGAACAATTTTCTCAATTTCATTCTTCTAGGAAAAGAGATGACGATAAGGGTGAAAATTAGGAGGAAGGTTTCCCGCGACAAGAGGAATGGAATGATCATGAATACCACGGGAGGGGGTAAGTCCCTGGGGAGTGGAATATATATCTTGGTGTTTTTATATGATATATTGGAGGTCAGGATGCACAGAGGGTGTCTCAACTTATTTAATGGAAAGGAGTTTGGAAATAATACCCAAATGACCTTTTTTGAGGACCTTTTCCATGTGATTGCAACTGGTGATCTTAGGCAATCCTCAAGTGATTCCTTGGAACTGATACATTTATCCCTCATGTTGGAACTACATTGTTAATTCCTTAAAATCCATGGGAATGGAACCCAAAGTGTGTAACCATTCAACACCGAGAACAATGTCATAACCGCCCATGTCGATAGAAAAAATATGAGATTTCAGGTTGTACTAACCAATTTGTAGGTGAAAATTTTCCCAACACCCACCACATTTCATGGAACCTCCATTGGAAATCATGATTTGAAAATTGTTGATAGCACAAATATAGCAATTGATTTCCTAGGAAATGTGGTGGTGAATAAAATTATGGGATTTTCCACAGTCAACAAGGATAATGACTTTCCTATGCTTAATTTAGTCAATTAGCTTGAGGGTTTGGGGAGCAGAGAAGCTAGTGAGGGCATGCAACAAAATCAATGGTTCAACTTTTGGTGGGCCAGCGGGAAGAGTAGTGGTAGTTGGAGGGGGTAGCTCTCCCACAGGGGGGAATTAGGTCCAAGAAAAATACCCATAGCATGCATTTTTATGTCATTTCCACCATTGAAAGCATTCAGGATCCATATAGAGAACAACATAACAAAGTTTTTCCAACTCATCAGTAATGTTATGCAAAGAAAAATAATGCTCCATTTGAGTGACCCAACCTGTGGGATCGAAGCCATCAAATTTATTGACCTCGTTTCTAGGAAGACGGGGGTCACAATGAAAGGAGTTGGATTGAAAGACCATATAATGGGAGGAGTCATCACCATCTAAGTGGGATGAATTTTTCGATAAGGAAGGGCCCTCGGATCAATTCAACAACCAGTTGAAAACATATTTGAGGGTGTCAAATTCACTCATGAATTTGGTATCCATGGATTCAAAATTGTGTTGGACTTGGTCTTGGAATTGTGCAAATTGGGAATTGATGGAAGTTATGTCAGAAATCACTTGTTGGATGTTCTCCTTGTCCTGGTCGATGTAATTTTCCAGGTCGTGGTTGCGATTGTTGGCCATTTGAAGAGGAGGGGTGTTTGTAAGGGGAAATGGATCCACTAAAAAAAGGCAGATAGGTGAGATATATGACTGCGATCAAAGAGAGAAGGGAAATCCAATGGGATATATTCCAAATAAGGGTGTCAGGAAGGGTGCATGGGACCACAAACAATAAATTCTTATAATTGATAGATACCACCACGATTAAGGTGAAAAGGGGAATGCAATGGGATAGGTTGCAAATAAGGGTGTCAGGAAGGGGGTCAGGTCCACTAAAAAAGGCTTAAAAATGATAGATACCATTGCAATCAGGGAAAGGAGAGGAATCCAATGGGATAGGTCTCGAATAAGGGTGTTGATGGGACCACTATACCTTTTTTTTACTCCTGGGGGGTGTTAACAGTGAGAGTTACCCTCATACTGCAAGAGGATAAGCCCAGTACCCATCAAAATAAAAGTAAAAGGATTAAAATGGTTTGAGTAGGTATATCAGTGAGACTGCAGAAAGAGGAAAAGATAGCAGAAGTAACTGCAAATCATTTCGGGACCATTGGGTTATGGAGTCATAAGTATCATGAATAAGGAAGGCATTTAAACCACCTATAAAACAAAAGGATTTATGTGGTGATTAGGAGAAAGAAGACATAAAATGTTTGAGTGATGAACCATGAAAATAGGAAAGATAACAACATATCCTCTACTGCCTCAGGAATCCATAGATCATAGAGATACCACATCCAGACAAGAAGAAAACAGAAAATATCTGGTGAACCATGAAAGATGGGCATGATAGCACCAGATCCTCCATCACCTCAAGGATCTATAAATCATAGAGATAACATCTAGACAATATGGAAAATGTGAAGGGTCTGAGTGATGAACGATGAACATGGGAAAGATAATAACAGAGCCTCTACCACCTCAGGAATGCATGAATCACAACTACTACATTCAGACAATAAGAAAAACTGGAAATATATGATGAACCATGAAAGATGGGCATGATAGCAACAGATCCTTCATCGCCACAGGGATCCATAAATTAGAGAGATTACATTCAGACAAGAAGGAAAACAGAAACAACGTGTGAAATAAGAAGATGGTATGATAAAAACAATTCAAAGGAATATTCAATAACATCTATTTAAAATCCAAACCCTCGGGCATACAAACTAAAAATTATAGAGCCCTGC
>JZKD02S1919581.1:1004176-1029994 GCA_000966675.3 Picea glauca | reverse complement strand
TTTGTTTGAACAAAATGACCGTTGTAAGCCTGGGATGAGCTTGCATTTAGCTCTTTGTTTTTCTTACATGATAAATGTGTAACAAATTATGCAATGGACCACAAGTTAGGTACATATGGTCATTATATAGACGAGTTGAATGTACTATGATGGTCCGTATAGAGGAGTTGAATATATTATCATGGTCCATAAGGTTAATAAAGTACTTTCCATTGGAGAATGGGAAATCACCGTTTAACGTTTAACTTAGATGGTGATTGTAAATAATCTTAATAAATTAAGTGTACTAAGTATACATTTTTAGTGGGTTTAATGGTTAAGAGCATGTATTTCCTCTTTGAAAGTCACATGTTGCAAATCCAACAAACATGTTACTTCAATTTCTTTAAAATTGTATTTCAAGCATTGAGAGAAGCATTCCTAGTCCAATGGCTAGTTTCACTAGGTAGCTTGTAGCATCTTAATTTCCTTTTGGCTAGAGTTTGAAGCAATTTTGTGGAGCCTCTTGTCATCCATGTTGTTTATCTTGTTCTTGTATGTTAGGTATCTAATCATAATTAATGTTGTCAATGGCTTCTATGAGGAGGTTAGGATAGGGTGTATTGCCCTTAATTTTGAGATTATTTAAGTTATAAAATTCTTTTGGATCTATTCTATCTTTCTCCATGATTCTATAGATATATTGCCAACCCATAAGAGAATTGGAGTGACTAGAGTGTGAAAGGAGTTTATTTTTATCCCAAATCCAAAGGTATACTCATTTACAATTGTTTTCGAGCCCATAATAAGTTTTCCACCCTCCATTTATCTTTTTTTCAATGTTATAGTTCCAATTGAGTTTGTGGTGGATATAGATTCCAATATACTTG
The DNA here is from genome assembly GCA_000966675.3 of Picea glauca. Lineage (NCBI taxonomy): Eukaryota > Viridiplantae > Streptophyta > Pinopsida > Pinales > Pinaceae > Picea > Picea glauca. The sequence goes on along the minus strand of JZKD02S1919581.1, from coordinate 1,029,125 downwards.
TATGAGGGAACTTCCTCCAAGTTATTGTTGTCATAAACAAAAGTATCATAGGTGATTCTTTTGGATTTAATTATCATAACCTCTTTTTTGCCCATGCTAGAGCAGAAGTCCTTGAGGGTTATTAGTTGTCTACCTAGGTCATAAGGACTCTTCTCCATAAGAACAATATCATTAGCATAAAGGAGGATCATGACTATACGATCTAGAGTCGGGCCAATAGAGCATGCATCCTCCAAAAAATCTTATAATTTATCAATATAGATGCCGGAAAGGGTAGGGGATAGGGGAAAACATTGCTTGACTCCTATATTACAATTTATTTCTTCCGACAAGCCCTTGGCGTTCCTAAAATTGGCAACAAATTTCTCATATAGCCTTAATGTAGGAGCTCTTAACTCAAAATGGACTTTAAGCTCTTCTAACTTGTTCGAGAGGTTAGTCTTGGGCACAGTGTCAAAAAAAATTATAAAATCATCGAAACAACAAATGATATCGATTGTATCATTATGACAATGATCCTAAATGTAACAAGGTGGTCCAAAATGGAATGGTAGCCTCTAAACCCAACCTATCTTCTAATTCTTTTTCCATGGATTTCTAGCCATGTGTCGATCTTCTTGTTGGCAAATGTCTAACAGGTAGTGTATGCGTGTCATTGATGGCAAGTACAACAGTGAAGATGGCAGGATCAGAGTGTGCATTGATGGAAAACATGAACAACGTAAGCTCAGGAGGAATTAGCGCAGAGTTGAATGCAGTGCATTTAACAGCGTCGAGAATGCGCGCAACAAAGCTCAAGATACAGGAGTTCGCAGAGGAGAAGGAAGACAAAGGTCGAGGCCATTGAGAACTTGTAATTCTCCCAAGGTTGGGAGGAAAGTGTGCAAAGCTCAGGAGGGAGCACAGCCACCATCAGATCGGCTGAAGAAGAAGATCTGGACCGTTGGTTTCTACATCCAGGAGGAGCTCAGGAGAAGCCTACAGAAGGGAGAGATCGAGAGTTATTCGATCTCATTCAGAAATCCTGTTAGTCGTCAGATCGGACAAGAGCTGCACGAGGTTTACCATCGGGAAAAGCCAAGGTGAAATCCCGAAAGGAGGGTTGACTCATCAGGGTTTCACATATCAGGAATCCCGTGAGCCAATGCATTGCGGCATTAAAAAGCTCGAAACCCCAACGAGTGGTAAGACTATGGTCACGGGGATAACGGCCATATGGGCCAGGAGCCTAGCCAGGAGAGATAGTGCATAAAGAGCGCGTCGGGATTCGAGGGATTGTGAATCCTGAGGACATACATGTTTCAACATTGGAAAGTATGAAACCCCGATGAGGAGGTTTGGCTGCGGTCATATAGGGGGAGGTCACATGGACCACGAGCTTAGTCAGAGGGCTAATTGAAGTTAGAGGTGTCATATCTGAACGCAGGTTCCGACCACCGTTGGATCGAGGAAAACCTGCACGATCTTTAAAAAGTGCAAGGAGTAGAGGGCTCACAAATCCCGGAAGCAAGAGGACCATCCATCTCAGGGGGTTATGTGGACCGTTGATCCGACTCCCTGTCGGGGTTTCGAGGATCGAGAGTTGGAGATGTCGAAGAATATTGACATCAAGAATCCCGAAATCGCAATCTGTGAAATCCCGACTGAACCTGAACCGTTAGATCAAGATGTGATCTAGACCATCGACCCGACTCACGTCAGCAAACCACGTTAGCTAGGAACACGTGGCACAACCAGGTAATGTCAAGTGTCAGATTGATTCAACATTTCAGGCACATGTAAGTCATGAATCAGAGTGACACGTGGCAGGATTCAACATGTGTCAATCCATGTGTGACGTCAGCAGATGGACACCATGTCAGAGTTTCGAGGATCGCATTTTGGAAATGTCAAAGAAACATTGCAACAGGAATCTCGATTCCTCGATATGAAAAATCGTGACTTAAATTGCAGTTGTTGAATCAAGATCAAATCTGGACCATTGATTCTAGTCAATGGAGAGGCATCGGGGATCGAGAGTTGGACATGACAAAGAATATTGACATCAGGAATCCCGATATCGCGATATGTGAAATCGCGATGTAATCTGAGCCGTCAGATTAAGGTTGAATCTGGACCGTTGATTTCAGTCCTTATCAAAATTTCGGGGATCGAGAGTTGGACATGTCAAAGATTATTAACATCAGGAATCTTGATATCACGATAGGTGAAATCGCGATGCAATCTGAACCGTCAGATCAAGTGTTGATCAGAGGGCTACTGATGCACGACACAGTGAAACTACCAGAAACCATTGATGGTGTCTACTAGAGAATTCGAAGAGACCCCTTTGTGATCGCCAGAGGAGATGAAGAGTCTCCAAGATTCGTCCAAGTGAAGGAAGACTGTTCTTAGAGGGGATTGACAGATGGATGAGCGTGGAAGCCTGTAACTAAAATAGAGAAGGTGAGCTCGACTGTCACAGAGAAGACGAAGAGTCTCAACTGCCAGAGAGACTGAGGAATCTCAACATAACATCCAGTGATGTTGAACGTGTGGGAAAACGGCCAGAGAAGCTGAAGAGTCACGATGATGATCAGACAGAGCACTCAAGAGGTGGAGGATAACGGTGTGAAGTCAGCATGCAGAGGCATTGTGAACATTGCATGCACAAGGTGCGCAGAAGCTATAAATACACGGTACAGAGAAGAGATGTTGTTGTTGTTGGAGGTTGTTGTGGTTGTTGTTGGTGAAGGTGATTCATGTGCGAAGAAAGAGGAGAGTGCAGCAGCTGAAATAACACAGAAGAGGAACTATGTAGTGAATGGACATGGAGCATAGAACATAAAAAGAGGAAGAACGGACAGCGCAAGTGATGTGTGCAGAAAAGCAATGAGGCGGACAGAGCAACAAAATGCAGCAGAACAGTGATAAGTCTGGTAAGCCATTGTTGAACATCATATCACTGTAATAAGTTTCAGTAGCAAAGATTTATATTTCAGGGTGGTTGAGAGGAGCTAGGGAGGACTAGTGTCCTCAAATGTTCAAGTGGGTGCTTGAACACAAGGAGTTGGTGCTTCCTTCTAGTTGGTGCTAGAGAAACCAAGGAGTTGGTGCTTCATTCTAGTTGGTGCTAGAGAAACCAAGGAGTTAGTGCTTCCTTCTAGTGGGTGCTAGAGAAAACAAAGAGTTGGTGCTCTCAGCAAGTTGCAGCTTGCAAAATTTAGGTTGTAGCCTCATTATGAGTTGGTCCTCATATGTATGATACTATAAAGATTGTAACCATTACTTATCATATAAAGAAAAAGAGGTTTTTACCCTACATGGGTTTCCTTGAGAAATATTTGTCTCTCTATTTTTTATATATGTGAATGATGTTGAAAGTGCCATCGTTTATTTCCCTGCATTATTGTGATCATCATTTAGTGTCTCTACAAAGAGTTTAAAAGAACCATGATTTTTTAAGCATGGTAACAACTGATTCACCGCCCCTCTCAATTGTCTAACACTTCTTTCTCAAAATACTTATGTATAGTTTAGCTAAAATGGGGCTAACCATAATGGTCCTATAATTAGAGCAATTGATTTTATCCCATCATTTAAAATAGGTACAATGAGACTTTGAGTCCAAGTTTTTTGGAAGCCTTGCTAAATAGCTAAATTGAAGAGCTTATATGTATGTGAGGGATGAGGATAGGTGCTCCAATTTTTAATATTTCATATTGATAACCTTTGATGTCCTTAGATTTTCCTTTTGATTGTTTCTTAACCCCAAACTTAATATCTTCTATAAAAAGCACTTCATCCTTTGTAGAGTTGTTCCATGTTGTCCATGATGTTAGGGGATTCATACAAATTTTTAAGGTAGAAATTTGAGTCCTTCAAAGGATTCTTATAATTTTATTTAGTTTTATGAGTCAGAATTTTCCTCGAGAAATTCTTAGGATCTATCTTAAATAGGTGAAAAATATTCTCTTGCTTTCTATTTGTATAATTGTTTTTTTCGTTTAATTTTAAAGGTTTTGTATCTATTCATCTTATCATATTTTAAAGATGCATTGGAAGCATCTCAAATGGATTTTCTAGCAATCTTAAATTCATTATCGTACCAAGAGTTAGTTGTCTTATTTTTCTTTTTACTTAGTACCTCAACAAAGAAATTGTTAATTGAAGTAGAGAGAGTTGTTGTAAAATTCTGATAGTCAGCTTCAATATTGTTATGATAAGATATGAGTTTTAAAGCATTACTTAAGTTTTTTAAGAAGAGATTGACTTTTTGTTTGTGAGACATACATTAAACCATCGGTTGGGTGATGTTCAATTTTGGGCATGAATTGGGTGCCCAACAAAATGAATGAGTTAACTAGAGATGAGGAGGGTACACTTAGGTGAGTTGGCCTGACTCACCTAAGGGATGCATGGACCTTAAACAAAGGTCAGTCAAATGTTATGTGGAAAAAGATGCCAAAATATGGATTGGCTCAAAGGCAAAGAGACACATAAGTTCATGAGTTGGGCACCTATATATGCATGAAGGAGAACACCAAAAGCGAGGCAAGCAGGTTGTGAAGGAAAACAAGTTTGGAACCGAGAGAGGTGACATATGAGCTAAGGTAAGGGTTGTAGGTGTCGTAGAGATGAAGCATGAAGGGAAGGTGACTTTCCTAGTTTTCTGACTATGCTAACAAAGGAAGGTCATAAGGATGCTCGATGAAAGAGGGTCTTTATGTTTCACACAGGTTATCATTAATATGAAATGAGCATAATCTTTGTGTAATATTTCTTTGTGTGGCATCAGTTGCAGGCTTGGCAGACTAATATATTTGTAATAAAACTTGGGTATTAGGCTGGTTTGGTCGCTCACATTACTTGCACATTCATTTAATTGTGTATTGATTTGTTATTCTTACTGTTGGATGTTTTAAGCATGAATGTAATCATAAGATATTTAAGTGATAAAAGAAACTAAGTGTAGGCATAGTTTGGGCCAAATAAATCGGTGTGGCTTTGTCATCGAGTTGAAAAGTTACAATGTCACACATTGTTGAGCATGTTGGGTGCCTGCAAAAACAAAGTTGATCAATCATGCGAAAAGTTCAGTTTTCCAAGTGAGTTCCACCATGACGAGTCAAGAGAGGCTCGAATTAGCAACATGTATGTGAAAAAAGGAACTATGAACGAATGATGATGGTAGACCACGGCAAGTTGTGGATAGTCCAAGGGAGGATGGAGTAGGAACTCAGCCACAACCTAAGATGAATTCAAAGGGTGCCACCTTAGATATGGGATGAGCTAGACAGAAGCACATGAAATCTAGTAGAAGTTGCAAATGGAAGGATCTGTTGAGTTGTGAAGGTTCCTTTAGAAGAAGCACACGACACATGAGGCATGGAAAGGTTCTTTTAGAAGAAGAAGGATTGGTGGGTTGTATGGATAAGGAAATAACATGCATCAATTATGTTTTGTGGAGATGATCATAAATGGTAGTGTAGTTCAAGCATGTTTTGAGGTGGGTACTTTGCACATTTTTGTGCAGACAAAGTTGGCTAAGGATCTTGGGCTCAAGATCACATTGAGTAAGATAGAAGTGGAAGCAGTGAATTCTAAGGAAAATAAGGTGATGGGAGTTTCCTCAGTGGTCCATGTACAGTTAAATGAATGGAAGGGACATGTAAACTTTGGTTTTTCCAATGGATGACTTTGAAGTCATCTTGGGGAAAGAATTCCTTAGAGGGAATAGTTTTTTTTTATACCATGGTTAGACAAGTTGGTTATAGTGAGTTAACGAAAGACACGGTTTGTCTTCACAATCACATGAAATCCTTGTTGATATTATGGTAGCTTTGGGAGGTATGAACCTCCATTGTGACCTTTGACAAGATTAGAATGTTCTGGAAGAAAGAAAAGAACTAAACATAACCCTAGAAGAGATGTCGGTTGAGAGAGATAATTAATATGAATTAATTAGTACCCAGAATCAGAAGTCGCCCTAGGCAGTATGTCAGGATTACTATAAATACAAGGCACCAGTCTTTCATTTGACACACTTCTCATAATTACAGCAAGTCACTTGTGCACACTGCAGTCTAGCAGTCTTGTGCGCAAGTCCTGGAGAAGGTGTTGCACCAGTTTTGGGTTGGACTCTCTGATCATCTTTGGTTACTTCTTGCTTGGTGCATTATCCTTGCTTGGCTATTGGATTTCTACCAGGATTCTTCTCTCTGTCAAGGTCAAGGTGCTCGGAGGGTGGCTTCAGCCTATGGTTGGGTGACAATAGTGATGTTTTCATTGGTAAAACAAGCACATTCTAAGAGGTTATGGGCCCACACCTCCTTCATTCAGTCTAGCTGCTGGAAGGAAGCATAGCCATTAGGATATTGATCTCATTGAAGAACTGTCGCTAGGGTTTACTAGCAGGAGCAACTTCCAAGACACTATCGCTAGGGTTACTAGTAGGTGTAGTTGCAGAAGACCTAAAACCAAGATCCAGCACCTTGTGATGGATCATCTCACTCAAGGAGAAGGTATTCAAGTGTTCCCTAGTCCAGCACACCTCTTGGCACTCTTAGAATACATAAATTTGAAAGTTGAAGTTTTGGATCAAGGCATGACCAGTCACCAGTCAACCGAAGTCATGAGTGAAAAGACTATTCATCTACACTACTCAGCACTCACAGGAACGATTGAAGATGACATGTGGATAATTGATAGTGGAGCTTCTAGGCATATGACGGGAGATCAAACTAGACTCTCAAATATAAATGAGAAGAAGACATCATACAAGGTAGAGCTTGGAGACAAAATCACTTTCCCAGTCGAAGGATTTGGACAAACCTCCGTCAATTGAAAACATGTAACAATGTTTATTTGAGAAATGTCTTATGCGTACCTGGTTTAGAAAAGAATCTTGTATCCATATATTTCCTAGAAGAAAAAGGAAATAGAATAGATTTCGTTGATGGAAAAGTGTTATCTTGGCATAAAGACTCCAACATAGAGAATGCTAGGGTTATTGGAACCCGTGAAGGAAATCTATATATACTACTAGAACAAAATGAATAAGCTATTGTACATGATGAAGTCAATCCCAATGAACTTTGGCACAGAAGGTATGCTCATATTAACTATCAATAATTACCTTTTCTCAAAAAGATGGTTGAAGGAATACCAGAATTGCAGTCTACACATGAAGGAATTTGCAAAGGATGTGCTCTTGGAAATAATGTCAAGAAACCATTTCCAAGCAGTAATAATAGATCTAAGGAGATTCTAGATCTAATACACTCAGATGTTTGCAGTCTGATTCCAGTCAAATCTCTAGGAGGTTCTCTTTACTACGTAATATTCATAGATGATTATTCAAGAAAGGCTTGGTTATGTCTTCTGAAGACAAAGGACGAAGTATTCAACAAGTTTCAAGAATTCAAAGCAGAGATAGAGAACCTCACGAACATGAAAATCAATACCTTAAGAACATATAATGGAGGAGAATACAGATCAAAGGAATTCATTGCATTCTGTAAATCAGCAAGGATTAGGAGGGAGTTGATTGTTCCTCATAATCCTCAACAAAATGGTGTAGCATAAAGAAAGAACGGATCTATTGAAGAAACCGTGAAGGCACTACTAAACGATCAAGGTTTATCCATGTTCTTATGGGGAGAAGCAGCCATGACAGCAATATATGTCCAGAACAGAAGTCCTCACCGCATATTGAAGGACATGACTCCAGAAGAAGCCTTCTCAGGTAAGAAACCTAATGTGGAAAACCTAAGAATCTTTGGATGTCATGTTTACTCTCACATTCCCAAGGACAAAAGGAATAAATTAGAACCCTCGGGAAAGAAGGGAATATTCGTGGGATATAGTGAATCATCCAAGGCTTATAGAATATATATCCTGGAACAACATAAGATTGAAGTCAGCAGGGATGTGACCTTCAATGAAAAGATGGCTTTCAAGAAATCCATAGAAGAGACCATAGAAGAAGAAGAGTATGAAGAGCCTATTGAAGAAGGCACATGTCTTCTAAAAAACCAAAATGAAGAAAAAGAACATCTTGATCATCCAATGCAACCATGTGAGACCATTGATTCAGATATTGTACCTAAAACCAAGAAATGACCAGCTTGGCTTGAAGCTACCTTACAATAAAGAGAAAGACTCAAGGCTCCAAATGGGACCTTTAGAAAAAGTAAAATCCCAAAAGATTCTCAAGCTATGCAGCATGTATGACAAAGATTATATATGAAGAACCTACCATGTTTGAAGAAGCAGTTCAAAAGAAACAATGGAAAGAAGCTATGTTGGAAGAACACCAATCCATCATGAAAAATGATGTATGGGAAATTGTGCCTAGACCTAAAGAAAAATCAGTGGTAACTTCAAAATAGGTATATAAGATCAAACATGTAGCAGACAGAAGCGTGGATAAATATAAAGCAAGGTTCATAGCTAGAGGGTTCTCCCGGAAGGAGGGAGAAGACTATGAAAAAAAAAATTCTATGGTTGCTAGATATACTTCCATTATAGATATCATATCTCTTGCTGCTTCCATGGGATGGAGTTTACATTAGATGGATGTAAAAATAGCTTTCCTTAATGGAGAAATTGAAGAAGAATTATATATTGAACAACCTCAGGGGTTTGAAGTACATTACAGAGACACTCATGTTTTCATATTAAAGAAATCTTTATATGGACTCAAGCAAGCTCCAAGATCTTGGTATGCCAGAATGGACAACTATCTAACGAGACTTGGTTTCTCCAAAATTCATGCAGATCCAAATCTTTATTACAAAGTCGTGGACAATGCGCCTATAATTCTACTACTATATGTTGACGATCTATTCATAACAGGTGAAGAATCTCTCATCATCCAATGCAAAAAGGAACTAGCTTCTGAGTTTGATATGAAAGATATTGGTCTCATGCATTACTACTTGGAACTAGAAGTATAGCAAAAGCATGGTGAAGTATTCCTTGGACAAGGAAAGTACACAATAAAGATTCTTCAGAATTTTGGAATGATGGATTGCAAATCCATGGACACTCCTATGACCACATATATAAGAAAAGTAAGAGACTCGGATTCTAATCGAGTAGATCCTTCACTATATCGACAATTGATTGGGTCATTGATGTATTTGGTAAATACTCGACCAGACATTTTCTTTTTCGTGAACACACTAATCCAATTCCAGGTGGAACCTAGACATGAGAATTGGATAGTTGTAAAGCATGTTCTAAGATACATTCGTGGGACAATAAACTATGGTTTAATATATAATACATCCAATGATATATAGCTTCATGGATTCATAGATTCAGATTGGGTAGGAAGTGCAGAAGACAAAAAGAGTACTTCAGGAATATGTTTTAGCTTGGACTCTCCTGTGATATCTTGGAGCAGTAGGAAACAGAAGTATGTTGCACTCATCACAGCAGAAGAAAAATACATCACAGCATGTGAAGCATGTATAGAAGCAATATGGATGAGAAATATAATCTTTGATTTATTTGATCAGGTTCCATATTCGACCATAATACACTATGACAATCAGATTTGTATAAGGTTATCAGAACACCCAATGCTTCATGAATGGTCGAAACATATTGAGATCAAATACTACTTTATTGAAGATGAATTCCAGGAAGGAGAAGTAAAGCTCCAGTATATCCCCATAGATGAGCAGACAATGGATATCCTGACAAAGCCTTTGTTCAGAATAAAGTTTGCATATTTTCGAGAAAAATTGGGGATCGTGGAAATAACTCCCTTAGCTGAAAGGGAAGAAATGAATCTCCAGGTTGGGAGGGAGCACTGACATATTATTGAAATGAGGACAGTCATTTTCAAGTTTGAAAAATGGTCCAGCTTGGGCAATTCCTTTCCAGTTCAGAAAGTGGTTTGAGATTTTTTAGAGACGCATTTTCCAGTTCGGAAAATGGTCGAGATCAAATGGTCATTTTCGTAATGAAAATGTTTCGATGGATTGTTGATGTACCATAGACAGTGATTTCCCATTATGGTTAACATGGTAATGGTCTAGGGCGGTCTCTCTTCTTGAGGGCTACTCAAGAAGACTAGCTCGCCTCACCGGACAATGATTTCCCATTGTGGTTAACATGGGGAATGGTTCATTTTTGGAGGTTGGTTCAGGACAGTCATTTCCTTTGGAAATCGTCCAGACAGTCATTCCTTAGGGCAGATTCTTTCTCTCCAAGTTTCACTTTTTTTAGTGCTGGAGGAATGGCCCAGGGTGGGGAATGGTCTGGGTTCAACAATCAAGGACAGACATTCCTTAGGCAGACTCATTCTCTCTAGGTTGCACTTTTTTAGTGTCAGAGGAATGGCCCAAGGTGGGGAATGGTCCAGGCTCAGAAATTAGGACAATTATTCTTCCTTCCTTGAGAATAATAGTCCAGATATCCCATCATTGATGTTCTACTCTGAGGGGAGATTCTCTTTTAGATCTCACATATGTGAGTGAAAGAATGGCCCAGATGATTTAGTTTATATCATAAAAATATTTTATGTGCAGGTTGATATCAGATGATTGTTATGGAGAGAATAGAGATATGTTATTGTTGTGGATATGTTCCATTGTCTGTGACTATGTGTCGCGGTTTGAGTATTGATGTACTACTATGTATAAACATAGTTGTGTTCTATCAGTTGGCTTGTACAAGTTGTCATGGAAATTATTCATTTGTATAATAATGACGGTGCTCGTGATGCTACCAGTTGAATGTTTTGTTTGTGCTCAATACCATTATCAATTATACCTCCCTAGCTAGGAAGGAGTGTTGATATTATGGTATCTTCACAAGGTATGAACCTCCATTGTGACCTTTGACAAGATTAGAATGTTCCGGAAGAAAGAAAAGAACTAAACATAACCCTATAAGAGATGTTGGCTAAGAGAGATAATTAATATGAATTAATTAGTACCCAGAATGAGAAGTCGGCCCAGGAAGTCTTCCAGGATCACTATAAATACAAGGCATCAGTCTTTCATTTGACACACTTCTTAGAATTGCAGCAAGTCACTTTTGTGCATTGTAGTCTAGCAGTCTTGTGCACAAGTCCTGGAGAAGGTGTTGCTCTAGTTTTGGGTGGGACTCTCTCATCATCTTTGGTTACTTCTTGCTTGGTGAATTAGCCTTTCTTGGATATTGGATTGCTACCAGGATTATTCTCTCTGTCAAGGTCAAGGTGCTCGGAGGGTGGCTTCAGCCTATGTTTGGGTGACAATAGTGATATTTTCAATGGTAAAACGAGCACATTATAACAATCCTAAGGGTGGAGTGCAGATTGTCTCTACATTGAGCATGAAGAGAGAGACACTACACTCTCATTCACAGGTTTATGTTGTAGTCAATGGGGATATAGAGGAAGACAATGTAGTCTACAGGGAATTAAACAAGCAAATTGTGAAGAATAGATATCCTTAGCCACTAGTTGCGGACTATTTTGACAAGATATCTAAAGCCAAGGTGTTCTTTAAGTTGGACTTGAGGCATGGTTATTATCTAGTTCATATTTCGGAGGGATATGAATAGAAGACAACAATGGTGACACAATATGGAAGTTATGAGTTCCTAGTGATGTTGTTTGGTCTATGCAATGCTCCATCCATCTTCTGCACATCCATGAAGATGGTTGGAGCATTGCATAGACCAAACAGCGTTGTGGTTTTCAACTAAAGTATGGAGGAGCACGAGAAAAATTTGGAGGTATTCTTTGAGGCATTGTGAAAGCATCAATTGTGAATACCATGCATATGCCATTGGATTGGAAATGGAAGCATTCACATGGACTCTACAATATCTTTGTGACTTGGGAGGAGACGTGCACCATGCATGATGCGCTGGTATTCCTCGGACTAGCCAAATACTATCAAATATTCTTAGAAGGCTACTCCAAGGTCATTGCACCAAAAAATATTTGTTGAAGAAGGGGATATCTTGAAATTGGATGGAAAAGAGGAAGTCTTCCTTCGAAGAATTGAAACAAAAAAAATTCTCAGCCTAAGTGTTGAATTTATCCAACTTTGAGAAATTGTTTGAAGTGTAGATGGATTCCTTATACTTTTCCATAGGAGAATTTTTTATTAAGGAAGGGAACCCCATGGATTTCGAGAGCACGAAGCTACAAGATTGTGAATGAAGATACTCAGTCCATGAGAAGGAAGAAGAATTGCCCACTACAACATATGGGGGCTAGATTCATTTGTTGGAAGAGTTGTGAGAGACGATTAACGAGGGACTACAAGTCGATTGAGAAGTGAAGAATGTTATGAAGCAAGAAGAGTAGGAGAAGATGAGGAGGTTCTTTCTGTTTGACGAGATATTTTATTTCGATGAATGCCTCTATGTTCCTAATTTAATTAATCTCCACAAGGATATCTTGAAGGAATTTCATGACTCACCTTGGGTTGGCCACCCAAGACAATTTATAAAATTGGAATTGTTGGAGATTAGATACTTCTAGGAGTGTATGGTGAGAGATGTAGAAGACTATGTGCAGACTTGTCTTATTTTTCAATAAGAAAATGCTAATACCATAATGCAAGAAGGTCTATTGCAACGTTTTCCAGTTATGGATAATCCTTGGGAAATTGTTTCGATGGAATTCATCACTCAACTTCCAGCAACACAGGGGTACAGTGAAATCATGTTCGTGGTTGATCATTTTTCCAAGTATGCAGTTTTCATTCTGATGAAGAGGACTTGTGGGGCAGAAGATATAGTGCATATGTTTTTCAAACACATAGTAAAGTATTGGGTTATTCCTTCAAACATCATTTGATGAGCTCTAGCTTCCATCCACAAATATTTGGATAGATGGAACAAATTAATGGACTGTGACTTGCAACATTATGTGAGCATGGATCAAGGTAACTAGCTATATTTGTTAGATGTGGCACAATTCAATTATAATTTGAAAAAATGTTCTGCAATGTGCTATAGTCCATTCGAATTGAGGAATGGGAAGCAACCCATCACCCCACATATGGTGATGTAGGGATACTATGGGAAGAACCCAATAGCCTTGGGATTCATGAAGAGTTGGGAGGATCAATTAGAGTTAGCTCATGTACATTTGACAGATGAGAACGGGAGGATGAAGCATTGGGAATATCAAGAGAGACATGATCAGGTATTTTTCATGTTGGCAGGAACTAATTCACACCACCAACCAGGATGGCTCCATCTCTGGTGCAGAGGTATGAAGGTTCATTTAAGATACTTGAGAAGATTGAAGAATTCACCTATAAGTTGGAGATTTTGTTTCACATGCAAGCCCACCGCCCTGTCTTTCACATCAGTCAACTGAAACCATTCCAAATGGACATGGAGGACTTAGACAGATTCGATCCCACCCATTGTCTAGTGATGATTGTTAGCCAACCATAATTGGAGGTTGAAGAAATTTTGGCGTTCATAATTCAGGGATTGGGAGGAATTTTCAACATGACTATTTTATTTGTTGGAAAGAAAAACATGAGGAAGAAGTTGTTGGGAAAGTTGAGAGGCACTATGGAGGTGGAAGTAAAAGATCCACGAGTTTGAGGAGAAGTATGAAGGTGAACCAACACTAGGATTTCTAAGGACAACAATGCATTGGGTTCGGGGAGAAAGTAAGACCTCGAGAACTAAGGATAGGTGCACGCCACACCACCATGCACTTGAGTGAAAAAAATCACAAAACAGGTGGGAAGATAGGGCGCCCAATATGACCAATCAACAAAGCTAGACTCATAGTGGGAAATCTAGCTCACCTTTGACACACAGTGAGAAAAAAGGGAGCTTGACGAAGGTTTAGTGAGAAATATGTTAATCCATTGATTGGGTGACGTTCGATTGTGGGTATGACTTGGGTTCCCAACAAAATGAATGAGTCATCTAGAGGAGAGGAGGGCATGCTTAGTTCAGTTGACCTAACTCACCTAAGGGATGCATGCAACTTAAGTTAAGGTCAGCCAAATGTTATGTAGACAAAGATACCAAATGACGGGTTAGCTCAAAAAAAAAGATGCATGTGTTGATTTTTCAATAGACAAGGTTTAAGCATGAAGTTCATTCCATTTTATCATTTTACTTAAACCATAACCAATTATGTTATAGCAACCAAGATCACAAGAAGAAACACCATGCACAAGTACACAAGAAGTATCCTAGGAAATCCTTCTCAACAAGGGAAGAAAACCCAGCCAAATCCTTTGTTATATTCTTCAAGAGAAATACCTTCACCACCAAGAAAACCTAACACACAAGAGGGTTCTTGCAAACCCTAGAAGACTAGTGCCCAAGAGAGGTGTGCACTTTTCCCAAGAATATGTACTTCTTGAAATTTCCAAACTCACACAAAAGATCTAATTCCTCAATGGGGAGTTTACCTTTACTTATATTAGACTTGACCTAACAATAGAAGTGTCTATTGGAACAATAGGTCCGACCTCTTTATCTCGTAATATAATTAATATTAATTATATTAATTATATTTTACATCTTTTATCAATTACATTAAGGTGGGGCTGACCTGTACCCTTTAAATTACAATTAGGGTTACAGAAAGGTCTGACTCTTGAACAATATAGGAAGGGACTTCATACACCCACTAGTTCTCAGCCACTAGGGGAACATCCATAGGGATGTTGATATCTCTATCTCATTTCATCTCACAGGAGAACCACACTCACTAGTACTCAGCCACTACGGGCACGTTCACATGTTCTCATCCACACGCACATCCACTGAACAGATCTTCTTTCCCACTGCATTACACACAAGAGTCATATGGAGTTCATCATCTCAAGTCTCTGCTCAGAGGAGGCTAATACATTGTCTTCATCTTTGTCTCATGACGATGCACCTAGCTCTATGGGAATTCACACGTTCACATTGTGCTCATCCATAGGCACGTCCAACTCAATGGATCTCCTTTCTCATTGCATTACACAAGATAATCATTTGGAGTTCTTCTCAACTCTCTGTAAGGAGGAGGCCATCACTATGTTCCAATTCTGTCTCAGATAGGTGTTGACATTATCATAGTTGCGGGAGGTATTTACCTCCACGTGTAACCCTAACAAGAATGGAATATTCCAGGAAGAAAGAAGAAACCCTAAAGCATTGAACATAACCCTATAAGACACGTCGGCTCAAGGAAATGTTTAATATTAAGTGTTTATCATATTGAATGAGAAGTCGGCCCAAACAGCTCAGGAAAACAATATAAATACAAGTAGCCATACCTCATTTTCTACTTGACAGCTCAAAATTTCAGCTAGGAAGAGGTGCGCCCTGCAGAAACTGGGCAAGTGTGCAAGTCTAGGGAGCAGCTGCAACTGACAGCTACTACAATCTATATTTTTGGTTTAGGCTTGAACTTTCTATTGGTTATGTTTGGACTTTCTGATTAGTCTTGGTTATATTTATGCATTAGTCATGGTTGGTTATTGGGTTTTCTTCTGGAATCATTTTTTTTCAAGGTTAAGGTGCTCGGGGGTGGCTTTGGCCTATGGTTAGGTGACAATATTGTTATATTGTCTATGGTTAAACGAGAACATCCATTACTTTCTAACAGGTTATGGGCCCACATTATCTTCGGATAGTCTAACCGTTGGAAGATATATTGGGAAGATTTGCTCAGTTGCGGTTGGAGTTGCAACCTTTTTTTTCTACATCAAGGAAACCCTAAGCCTCTCATTAAGGCACCTTAAGTGAAGAGATTGACCTAATTTTTGGATAGCCTAGTGCGCCCTAGCCTAGTGCACCTCCTGGTACTCTCAGCAAGTCAAGACATCAAGTTTGCGTTTTTGGTCAAAATCAAGGGTCGACCAAGTCAAATAAATTATGAATTACTCTATGAATTCATAAAACAAGTTAGAAGGGGATTATAACTTCAGAGCATGGAAGACAAGGATTTACCTCATCCTTTCCAATAATAAAGTGTTGTATATCATGAAATTAAATATCGTGGAACCACAGTTCGAAGAAGGAAAAGAGAAGGAACCTCAGAATGTTGCAATTATGGAGAAGTTCAAAGACAGTGACATCAATTCCATGAGTATCATAGTTGACTCTATAAAATACCACTTGATACCATACATCTCCCATATTGACTCATCTAAGAAGATGTATGATGTTGTAACAAACCTCTTCTCAGTCAGAAACATTGGACAAGTAATGATTCTGAAGAATGAGCTCTGTGACATGAAAATGAATGATGATGACAACATAACATCATACCTTGTGAGAATCTCTCAGTTAGTAGATCAACTACAAGCTATTGAAGAGATCATTTGTCGCAAGCATGAACACAAGGAAGGATTATCTAACATTTGAATAACTTTTTACTTGATGTGCACAAGAATAATCAAGGATTAGTGCAAAAGAGAAACCCCAAAAGAAATATGATGATCAAGCCTTCAGAACAATTTTCAAGAACAAAAGAAGTTTGGCTCTAGGAAGAAAACAAATCAAGAGAAAGATATGTCAAAAATACAATGCTTCAATTGTCAAAAATATGGTCACTACAAGAATCATTGTCTCGAGTTAAATAAAAGGAAGGAAACACACGAAGCATCAGTTGTCAAAGAAAGGGAACCCTCAAAGAAGTCCAAGTAGGATAAAACATACTTCTTCTTCTAAGACAAGGTAACAATATTCTTCATAATTATTGTACATATTTTTTGTACATAACGTCCATATCTATTTCTTAGAAGATAAGATGTTCAAAGAGAAACAATACCTATGGAAGAACAACAAGATAAGTATTTCTATCATGGTGACTACAAGTCAGGAAATACACATGAAAGGATAAAGTACATCGACAACCTCTAGTAACAATTCATGTGGAAGCTATTAAAATAAGTAACAGCTGCAAGACAAACCGAAATCAGAAACAAACTTGAACAAAACCTAGAAGAAGTAAAAACATAAAGAAGTTAGCAATAAAGAGGAAATTGGAAAAAGACTTGTGACACTTTGCAGAAGGCAATAAGGATGCATATGGAAGCATGGAATCTCCTAGATGGAGGGAGTCGATTATATAATTCCAAAAGAAGAGCATGCATTCATGCATGAAGCAAGGATTAGGAGGGAGATAATCCTAAAAAATATGATACATTGAGGATTATGTAGTATCTATCCATGTTCCCGTCAATGGTAGTAACCATGAAAAGAAGCATGTGTTTATTTTGCTTTAGAAGAAGTCTTCCTCAAAAAGAAGCCTTAAAGTATCCTTGGTTGTCCATCCACATCCATGATCCCATAATGAAAGGAAGAAGTTGGAATCTTCAGGGCATGGAATCTATAAAAAACTCCATGGACCCAAGAGCCAAAGAGAAACATGAGGAATAACTTGAAGATTCCAAGAGAGAAAGAAAATCCAAAACAACCAGTCATTATATCGAGAATCACAAGACTACCAACTTGGTCTGAACTTACTAGAAACAATCAAGAAGAAGAAATGGAAGTTGTGATGAAGAACAATGTATAGAAGACTAATGAATCGAAGCATTGTGAGATCCAGAACTAAAGGTTATCCTAGATGGAGGGAGAAGACTATGATGATATCTTATTCTAGTAACCAGACATACCTCTAATTGAGCCATTATATCTCCTACATTATCCATGGGTTGGAGTTTACATCAGATGAATATAAGGAGTGTTCTCCTCAACAGAGTAATTGAACAAAGAAATGTATGGAGAGAAACCTCAAGGTTTTAAGGTATACCCGAAAGAGACTCTTGTATGTAGATAGAAAAAGATCTTGTATGGATTAAAACAACGTGGTGCAAAGCCTCTCATGCACATCAGAAGTGTGGTGAAAACTTTCTATAATAGAGATATTGTATCAGAATGGTTATTCATAAGTCCAGGATGATGGATTGCTAATCCATGACAAACTCTCATGATAACAAAAGAAGTGCCACTTGGATATGTCCTAGTTTGAGTCTTGTGATGATTTCATGAGCTAGTAGGAAACAAAAGAGTTGAATCCAACTATGATATACTATAATAATTAGAGATATATGAAGCCTTCAGAGAAAACCAATGTTCTAGAAAGATTGAAGTACATTGAGATCAAGCATTACATTCTCCATTATGAGTTCTAGAAAGGAGAAGTGGTTCTCCAATATATCTCCACATATGAGCAGATAGCAGACATTTTGGTAAAGTCTCTATCCAAGATGAAAAAGTGTGCGTACTCAAGAAACAAGTTGGAGCTCGTGGAGAAAACTTACTTATTGAAAAGAGAAGAGATGACTCCCAGGTTGGGAGGGAGAATTGATGTGTTATTGATTTATGGACAGTCATTTTTCAGTTTGAGAAATGGTCCAAGATGAGCAGTTCCATTCCAATTCAGAAAGTGCTTTGAGATTTATGACAGATGGGCATTTTCCAGTTCGAAAAATGGTCCATATCGGATGGTCATTTTCATAATGAAAATGTTTCGATAGATTGATGATGTACCATAGACAGTGATTCCCCTTGTGGATAGTGTGGGGGAATGGTCTAGGAAAGTACTTCTTCTTGACAGTCACTCTCAATAGTGGTCAAGTAGAATGGCCTGTCTCGTTGAGCAGTCATTCTTTCAAAGTTCACAGTTGTGAGCAGTTTTGAAGAATGGTTCATTTTGGAGGTTGGTACAGGAAAATCATTTCCTTAGGAAATGGTCTAGACAGTCATTCCCTAGGGCAGACTCATTCTCTCCAAGTTGCACTTTGTTTAGTGTCAGAGGAATGGACCAATTAGTTGAATTGTCCAGGTTCAGCAATCAGGGACAGGGATTCCCTAGGGAAGACTCATTCTCTCCAGGTTTCACTTTGTTTAATGCCGGAGAAATGACCCAGATAGGTGAATGGTCTAGGCTCAGAAATCATGACAGTTATTCTTCTATGCTTGAGAAGAATAGTCCAGATATCTCATGGATAATGTTTTAATTTCTAAGGGCAGATACTCTTCTATATATCACAGACGTGAGTGGAAGAATGGCTTAGATGACTCAGTTTATATCATGATAGTGTTTTTCTGTGTAGGTTGATATATGATGATATGATTTCTATGGAGACTGTATATCTCTGGATAGTAAATGTATGTTATTGTGGTGGATTTGTTCAACTGGTTGTGACTATGTGTCATTGATTAACTAGTTGTGTGCTACTTGGTGTGGTAGTGTACCATTGATTGTAGTTGTGTACTACTATGGATAGACATAGTTGTGTTCTATTGGATGGAATTGTTTTGATTTCTATGTAGACTATCTGTAGTGCTCAAAATGATTATCAGCTATATGGATAATCAGTGTGCTTGTGGACAAACATTCTTCAGGCAAAGAATGGTCCAAGATAGAACAAATTGCTGGTGGACAGGTATTCTCTCTATGGAGAATGGTCCAGGTTGACAGTTTGTTGACATGTCATGGACCACTATTTTCCTAAGGCACAGTTTGTGGCCCAATTAGGAAAATGGTTCAAAGATCGATAGTTTCTAAGGCATATAGTTTGAGACAGATCTTTATAACTTGATTAGAAAATAGTCATAGATTTATATTCCTATAGGAATGGTCTCTCTATTCCATGGCATAGTTTTTAACATCTGTTGGGATAGTCATTCTTCTAGGACGTATGTCCAAATTAGAAGAATGATCCTTGTATCACTCTATGGAGTGAGTGACTTATCTAGCATCATGCCTAACTACTCAGATAAAGTATGAATTCGAGAGATGATGCAGTTGATGCTATCATATGATAGTGATGATGGTGCTCGTAATCTAATCATGAGATAGTATGTACGACTATGATGATGCTACTGGTTCAATGGTATGTTTGTGCTCAAGACCATTTCCTTTAATACCTCCCTAGCTAGGAGGGAGTGTTGATATTATGGTAGTTGCAGGAGGTATTTACCTCCACGTGTAACCCTGACAAGAATAGAATATTATGGGAAGCAAGAAGAAACCCTAAAGCATTGAACATAACCCTAGGAGGCAAGTCGGCTCAAGGAAATGTTTATTATTAAGTATTTATCATCCAGAATGAGAAGTTGGCCCAGACAACTCAGGAAAATAGTATAAATACAAGTAGCCAGACCTCATTTTGTACCAGATAGCTCGAAATTTCAGCTAGGAAGAGGCGCACACTGCAGAAACTGAGCAAGTGCGCAAGTCTAGGGAGCAGTTGTAGCTACCAACTGTTGCAATCTGTATTTTTGGTTTAGGCTCGGACTTTCTATTGGTTATTTTTGGAATTTATGATCACTCTTGGTTATATTTATGCATTGGTCATGGTTGGCTATTGGTTTTCTTCCAGAATCATTCTCTATCAAGGTTAAGGTGCTCAGGGGTGGATTCAGCCTACGGTTGGGTGACAATATTGTTATTTTTCTATGGTTAAATGATCACATCCATTACTTTCTAACAATAGGAACCACACTCCCATATTAGGGGATCTATCTCAGGTTGAATCAATCAGTATGTTTCCTAGAGAATGTATCATGCGGTTGTAATCATCAACACTCCCTCTCAGCTAGGGAGGCATTCTTCATTATGCCAAGTCTTACACGGATGTAGTTTAAACTTTGTCTTGGTTGTATTCATCAATACTCCCTCTCAACTAGGGAGGTATCCTTCACCAAGTTAATTTTGTGAAGATATCCTCAATTTTCTCATGTGTAGGAAGGTACTGTATGTGTACTATTTTCCTCTACATCATGTCTTTGATATGATGATATTTTATCTCAACGTGTTTCGATCTATCATGAAACACTGGGTTCTCAAAGGGATTTACAAAAAACTCTATTTATCATCATAGAATCTATCTCATGATCAAGTAAATCTGTCAGAATCTTGTAAAGCCACATTTCTTCGCACAGTCAATGTTATATACTATGCTTCTGTGGTACTCAAGGCCATAGAGTTTTGTTTCTTGTTGCACCAAGAAATCATGGCAAAATTCATGGTAAAACAACAACTAGATGTGCTCTTCCAGTCCATTGTACTCTCTTCTCAATTTGTATTAGCATATCCCTGCAAACTTAATTTCACACTTGGAGTCATATCTCAGGCCATATCTAATTGTGCCTCGTGTATATCTCAATACATGTTTTTACTATTATCTAGTGAGTCTGTCTCGGTTGGCTCATGGATTAAGCATATTCACTGTATAGCATGAATCAGGTATGGCGTTAACTAGATACATCAATGATCCAATCAGTTGTGGATCAATCTCATCTAAATCATTATCATCCATTTTCTTCAAATCCATCATGGTGGTTTTTCATTCTATCATATTGAACTTATTTAATATTCCCATTGTATATTTTCCTTGACTCAAGAAAATCTCATTGGTCCTCTGTCATACTTATTGTCCCGAGAATTAGTGCATCATACTCAGATCCTTCATCTTGAAATCAAAATTCAAGGCTTACTTGTATCCAACAACAAGGCTTTTTGAATAAGTCATCAAAATCAGTCTCTCGTCACCAACATTGTAATAATATAGGTTTGGATCGGCAACACTCTTGCTAAAACCCAAACTCATAAAGAATCCATCTATCTGATATAGTTCCCAACTCATGGATGGTAGTATGGATGGAAGTGTATCAGGCTTACTTGAGCAAGTATCTCATCATAGACAACTCCCTCTGTTTGTGAGAATCCTATGGCTATAGATCTTATTTTTCTATTTCTCGACACTTCCATCAGATGCATGCTTGATCTTATAGATCCACTTGGAAGTCACCATAGACTTCCCTTCTGGTCTCTGAACAATATCTTATACAGTATTCTTTAAGATATATTGGTATTCTTATGTTATGGAGTCTTTCCATACATGTTCTCTTGTTGCTTCTTCTAGACAAGGAGACTCAAAATCAATGAAGTGGCTCATGACTGAAGGATGGCTTTGAAAACTCTTTTTCTTTCTCAAGGTTTCCCTTGAGAAACTTGTGTAATGTACCCCAAATTTCCCAAATAAAAAAAAAAATGTTAGGGGACACTAAAGTTCCTTGACTCTCCAACATTGATTGTGACACGAAGATAATCCATTAAATATATATTTATTTCTTTATTGTATGCATAGCATGTTTACCGTCGTTATTGGATTAGAATCATACACTTATTTGTATTGAATAAAAAATGTGACCAAGACTGTCATAGCCCTTAGAATAACCACCATGTCTATGTCAAGACATGTTATCCATATTACATCATTTAATAGACTATTCCTAATAATAACACTATCTTTGACAATATATATTGTTTATCATATAGACTATCATATGGATACCATAACAATAACATTATCCATAGCAATATATATCGTTTATCATATAGACTATCATATGGATACCATAACAATAACATTATCCATAACAATATATATCATTTATCATATAGAATATCATATGGATATCATAACAATCTATTGTTTATCATAGTGCAACGAGAAGCTACCTATGCATAACATATTGTTTTTTCATAGCGCCATGAACATAAACCTATACCTAACATTGGTAAAACCTACCTGAATATTAACATAGTCCTTTCATTCTAGGGTTCGACTATTAACATAACTCAGCAATTAAGTGGTTTGAAAACCATTTATGGTGGATGACAGGTCGGGTCTTGTAGGCATTTACTCCTGGCCTGGTTCATTAATGGTGAAGCTTGTCCCATACCTTCCAGGTTGACACTTAGGCGAACATGCCCAATGCAGGCTCACCAACTCCTCGACTTCACATGGCAGAGGTAAGGGTGTGTACCAACCATGTTTACTCCTCTAGCGAGGACCTCGAGTTAGAAATTTGGTCTTTGTAGTTTCCCCTTTAGTACTATAACAAGAAATTTGTCTCTGCGATGTATGCGAAAATTTGTCGCTTCGTTGTATATGAAAATTTGCCTCTGCATTGTGTATGGTTGGTGACTTGGTAAGCTCGACCTTGGTGAGAGATGGAAGGAGGCACACACATCCGAGTCCTCTATGTGAAAGGTGAGTAACATTTTGTCTCTTATGTTTTCTATGAGACGTATTATGTAATGTCTTCTTTGTTTGGTGTGATGTAAAATAATTGAGGTTCAAAGTAGATAAACAAGAGGTTCAATGTACAGAATTCTTTTATTTGTTTGAGGGTTGGCAATCTATGACAGTGTGCCTCCATATGTGTTTTCCTCCTGGTATTCCACTGTGTTTATGGTTTTGGGATTGGAGGTTTGTTTTGTTTTCCTCTCGGTTGGTTGTTAGTCTCATAGCCTATACTTGTTACGGTCATTTCCTAGTCGAATCGTGGCCCAAATCGCTTTAAAGTTAAACCTTGGTCTTTCTCATTTCATCGTTATAACATTGCTATTCTTATACTCTGGAATTCGTCCAAAGATGTCGAGACTTGCTACGCCGATTGCTAATATTCAGACTTGTTTGTTGTTAAAACTCCGTAGGAAATTTTGTAATTTGCACTCTGTATATATATGTAGAATATTAACCCTCTCTGGGAAATTTCAAAATTTACATTTTGGGTAAATATATAGCAATATTAACACTCTTTGGGAAATTTTGTAATTTACATTATGTGTAAATAAAGCAACAATAATAGGGTTTTATTCAGTTTGAAAGGAAAATTTGTTTGTATCCTCTGATTGTAAAAATATTTCCTTTGTCGGGAATAATCACGGTTTAACCTGCAGCCACCTCAGCAACCCCCTTCATTTAATCTCTCGTCTAAATACAGTTATAGAATTAAATCGTTATAAAATGGTTTTCCTGTGTCAACCACTCTATAAAAACAGAGGAGAGAGTATCTGTGTTTATTAACTTCCATACCTAAGCATAAAACCATACGTCGCCTCATCTGTTGAGTATATGTTGAATGAAAATGTAGGGTTCAAACTGTTTTCTTGAGTCAGGCTTTAACCTAAGTACTGGGTTCTTACTGTAAATTTGTATGCATTCAACTTGTGTAATTTACCTTTCTGTATTGCTTTTTCATTTTTAATAATCCATCTGTTGTGATTATACTTGGGTCGCATCTTGTGTGCCTCTATGGATGCTTATAATTTAATACTTCCCTTATTGTGATCGTTACCCCAAATCGGAAAATTTCACTATGTGATTTCGGGGAAATAAAAGGTATTCTTTGTTTAAATGATGATTTTTCCATAGTCGAATCCTTCTGTTTATTTGGTCCTCTACACAGGGTTTGAACAAAATGTATATGTGCTTCATGTTTGATTAATCTATGCACATTTTATATTTCGATGCTAATTATTTACTGTCGCTTTCTCTGTTTTATAAGTGAGATTCTATGCATGGATATATGAAATTAATGATGGGCCCTTTTCTATTTTTCAAGGGTACCTATCAGTTAGTTTTGGGTCCACTCCTCCTCCTCCTATATCGTGGACAGATTGTCACACAAGGAACAATAGGCGATCTGGTTCTTCGACGGGACTTAAGATAAGTATTTTCCTTGACTTATTCTTATTGTTTTATCTCCATAGAATTAAAATGCTAGCATAGTTTACTAAACCTCCATTTTACTTCCTTTGCAGGTTGCACAAGTTGGTGTAATCGGATGATGGAAACATCTTACTCGAATGGTATTCGAGTTCCATGTCATTGCATGCATTAACTTCGGTTATATACAGATTTTGTGTATACTTTCTTAGAGATTTGTTTACAATATAAGAGGTTGTGGAGTTTGGTCTATGGTACTCCAACTATGATATTTTGAGCAGTGATCGATTGAATACAATGGTTTCTTTTGCAAGATACTTTGAATTCATCGCTATATTTTTGTGGTAATAAAGAATGTATTCGAAATGGTATTCTTTCTATCTATTCTATGTCGTGTTTGTACAGATTTGAATCGCAATTCAATATATATGTAATCCAATGGTCAATAGGAACATAATAAATAGTTCTACCATTTTTTATGTAAGAGCATGCATATATATATA
>JZKD02S1919581.1:985580-1004126 GCA_000966675.3 Picea glauca | reverse complement strand
CACATTTCAAATAAACAATATATCCAGTATCATTTAACTATGACAAGCCATAGTAAAACATGATCATACAGTCCCTTAAGAATTGATTTTACTTATGTACATGTAGCCATGATATTCCTAACAAATAATAATCATAAGCATAACATTGAAAAGGAATGCAAGCCACGTTCCACTCAACCATAGAATAGAACAACCAAGTTCACTTGTCCTGCTCACCCCCTATCCTGACCATGATTCCATAAGGGAAAATTGAATTATCCTCCTTAGCTATAGTCACCATCCACAGATCAAAAATTCCTTTGCCTCACACTAACAGTTCTCATAACAAAAAATAATTTATTTTCCCCAATATACTAAGCAGCATCCTGCCTCCTCCATTTTTTGTTTTTATATGCATCCTTGTGCCGAGGTCTTTCCTTCCCTCCTTGGGGAAATTCATAGATTTACAAATGCCTGATTTTTAGGGGCTACTAGTGGTCAAATTCCACATATGCCACTTGTAAAAATCAGCCTTGAGGTAACTCAAACCTGTTCCCCACTCATGGAGTCATGGTCAGTTATTTTTAATCTAGTTGTTCCATTTGTCTTCCATCATTTAATTTATTAAAAGTTTGTCTTACACGTGTTTCAAATAAAAGAGGAGAGTTGGAAAAGTCAAATATTTTCCCAACAGTCATCAAATAATTAATTACAACAATCAAAGTTCCAAATTCATATTTTCCATAAATGGCAAATAATTTCCAAATCCGAATTTGCCAAAAATGGAAATTTATTTCAAAGTTCACTTAGAACTTAATATTCTAAAATTTGAGGATATTACATCCTCTCCCCCTTAAGTACAACACTGTTATCAGTGTTCATTACTCTCTCAGAATAGGGTTGGATAAGATTTCCTAAAATCTTCCTCCAATTTCCAAGTGGCCTCCTTAGGGCTAAAGTGCTTCCATTGCACTTTTACTTGGGTGATGGCTCTGTTCTGTAGTATTGTTTATTTCTTGTCCAGAATGCACAGAGGTTCCGCTTGGAACTCGCCTTCTCATTCCACCTGCGCCATGTTCCAATCAATGATGTGAGTAGGATCATGAATACACTTTTTAATAAGGAAACATGAAAAACATTATGAACTTTTAAGTTTGCAGGAAGTACTAGTTGATACGCCATGGGTTCGATTCGAGTTAAAATATCGAAGGGGTCACAAAACCTGGTGCCAACTTTGAACAATTTCCTAGCTTTAGAGAGCTCCTCCTTGCTTTTAATTTTAGATATACATGGTCCCCAATTTGAAATTCCTGGTGTCTCCTTTTTAAATCTATGTAGCTTTTCTGTCGTTCTTGGGCCTCCTTTAAATTTTGGTGTACCCTTTTTACCATTTTCTCCATGTCTTGGAGAATTTTCGATCCCATCATAAGCCTGTCAACTGGATTATCTCAGCTAATCAGGGTTGTGCATTTCCTTCTGTATAATTATTTGAAGGGACTCATCTTGGTTGATGTCTGATAGCCATTATTGTAAGCAATTCAACTAAGTGTAGGTACTCCTCCCACTTAGTTGGTTTCATTCTCACGTACATTCGTAACATTTCTTCCACAATCTGATTCGTTCATTCATTTTTCTCATTCATTTGTGGATGGTAGCTTGTGTTGAAATTCAGGTTAGTATCCAATCCTACAAACAATTCCTTCCAAAACTTTGACGTAAATTTGTCATCTCTATCATAGATCACCATCTTATGAATTCCATGCAATCTAAATATTTATTTCATAAAAATTTCAGCAATATTAATTGCTTTATAAGTACATTTCACAGGTATAAAATGTGCAAATTTTCTAAGTTTATCAATCGCTACCATAATCGAGTCATTTTTCTTTTGAGTCTTAAGAAAACCTATGATGAATCCAACGAGATAATCTCCCACTTTCATTTGGGTACAGGTAGAGGTTCTAACATACTGGTTGGATGTTGGTGTTCAGCCCTTACCTATTGACAATCTAAGCATTTAGATAAATATTCAGTTGTTTCACTCTTCATGTTAGGATAATAAAACAATTTTCTTAAAGCTGTTATCATTTTCTGGTATCCTTGATGACCAGAATACGACCTTTTGTGCAATTAATCAAAAATTGTTGATTTTAAATCAGCAAAATTAGGTATGTACATCTTCTTTTTGAACCTTAGCAGTCCATTTTTATCTAAACTTAGATCTGTTTTTGTTCCATTTTTCTGCATTTTCTTGTAAAAAAAAAATTGTTTTGATGTACTTTTCGTCATTACAGCTTGCAGATTTTATTCTCTGTTCGATGTTGTTTTCTGCTTTGCTAACACTTATCTCATAAAGTTTGTTAATCCTCCGAATTAGAGTGTCTGAAACTTTATTTCCTTTACCTTTGATGTGTCGTACTTCGAAATAAAATTCACTTAAAAAGAATAGCCATCTCACTTTCCTTGTGTTCATATCTGGTTGACTAAATAAAAACTTTACACCACTATTGTCGGTTAGTAGCAGACACCTTCTCCCCATTAAATAATGTCACCACATTTTCAGAGCATGAATTACGGCTACTAATTCCAAATCATGTGTAACGTAATTTCGTTCATGTTCTTTCAGTTTACATGATTCATAACAGATGGCGTGTCCATCTTGTGTTAGGACACCTCCCAATCCTTCTTTGCTTGCATCCACGCAAACTATAAAATATTTATCGGGATCCTCTACCCTTAGGATAGGTGTTGTAGTTAAAAGTCCTTTTAATTTATCAAATTTGTCCCAACACTTTTGTGACCAAGTAAATCTTATTCCCTTTTTTTGTAGGGATGTAATTGGATATGCAATCTCAGGAAATCCTTCGATAAATATTCGGTAATAACCAATAATTCCCATGAATTATCTGATGTCTATTACATCCTTAGGGATATTCCATTCCATAATGGATTTTATCTTTCCTAGATCAACTTCAATACCCTCTTCGAATATCACATGTCCTAGGTACTGTATCTTTCTTTGGTATAAGTCACACTTATCAAAATTCGCATACAACTTGTGTTTCCTTAAGTTCTGCAATACTATTTTCAAATGTTCTTGTTGGCCCTCGACCAAGTTTCAGGGAAACTTTGGTTAGTTTTGGAGGTTTTGGCCCACTTTTGGACTTCGACACATTGGTCGAAGGAGTACCTAGGAGGAGTTGAGATCGCAGATCTCACCTATTTTTAGGGTTATGTGGACCCAGTAAGGGGTCCTCTGGGGTTTTGTAATGGATTTATGCAATGTCGACCCATGGGTTTTCCCCATGTTTAGGCCTTATTGTAAAGTATAAATAAAGAGTAATGTAGGGTAGAAGTGGGTAGTTATGTGTGAAATAGTAGTTCAAGTAGCTTTGTGCAAAGGAATGTATGTGGTCAAGGCTTCGTGATCGACTGTGATTTTGTAGCAGGTGCTAAGTGTTGTGATAAAAGATTGTGCCTTTGTGCATGTGACCTAGTTTTGGAAGGTCGAGAAGTAGGATATAGTGCTTAGTGTGCAGATATCATGTCTTGTGCGAAGTTCAACTCTGTGTCTTAGTGCACAATAGTGACTAGATGTAAGATCTTGGCGAATAATAAAGAGGTGAAGCGATTTGTGGACGTAGCCCTAGGGAGAGGATGAACCATGTATATCTGGTGTCTCATGGTTTGCTTTGTGCAATGTCTTTTATGTTATGCATTTGCTTAGTGTTTTTCTTATGATGTGTAATGAATATGTATTTTGTTTCTTAATTACTTACTTACGTTAAAGGGTTAAATGAATGCTAGATTTAACTCACAGTGTTAAGTGCTTAGGGTCCATAATCACTTGTTGTTACTGCGCTTATCTATTTTTTATTATGTTATGCGATGTTAATGAGGTTAATAAACTAATTCATGTTCACTTCCTAAGCGTTAACAGAATATTCTACAAAGTTATCTTATCACAAATCTATGTCCTAGCCTAGTTATAGACACATACATCGTGTACCCCCCTACTTCTACCTTGGGTGATACTTCTCCTACTTCACAGGTGTTTCCGAAAGGGCCGGTAGTTGGGGATTTTTTTGTGCTTTTTTAAGCATTGAACCCTGGGTATGTCCTTGTGCCAACAAATTGTTCCAACCCTCCAGCAGCTTCAGGCTAGGATAACTGAACTAGATGCCCAAATAGTGTTGAGCACCCCGCAGGAGGTGCGTGACCAGATGGAGGAGTCCACCCAAAACTTAGTGGCAAGTATAATATCCCTCACCTTGGTATGTAAATAGTTGAGTGACAGGAGCGCCTAGACATATGAACGCTTCGTCGAGGATCCAAAGTTAAAGAAGCTAGAGGCACAATTATAGGAGGCGCAGTAGCAAGAATTTTCATTATAGACACAGATGAAGATGCTCATAGCAGTAGAAAGGATGAAGAGATCCCAGAAGCAGTGCACAATACAACAACATATCACTGCCCTCCAAGGTAAGGTGATGGAAGTAACACAGAATTTACAACCTGTGCAAGACAAATCTTGTAAGTTTTTTGAGGAGATCGATAGCCACAGTTCATAGTTAGATCAAGTAGTTGTAGCAGTAGAACAGTGCCTAGAAGGGCCTATTATAGAGCAGACAGTCCAAGAGCTCATTGAGCGGGAGGCTCGAGTGAGGAAGGAAGTTGAGGCAGATCGATTTAAACTCGAGGATTTTGAAGCAGCATTGTCCAGATATGAGTGACTCGACACGAGTCACAGGTGAGTATTGGGGACCAGTTGGCCCTCAACCAAGTTTTGGGGAAACTTTGGTTAGTTTTGGAGGTTTGGGCACACTTTTGGACTTTGACACGTAGGTAAAATAAGGATCACTAGGTGAAGTTGAGATCACAGAGCTGAGATTGCATATCTAACCTATTTTGAGGGTTATGTGGACCCAATAAGGGGTCCTCTATGGTTTTGTAATGGTTTTATGGGATGTTGGCCCATGGGTTTTCCCCATGTTTAGGCCTTATTGTAAAGTATAAATAAAGAGGAATGTAGGGTAGAAGTGGGTAGTTCTATGTGAAACAGTAGTCCAAGTAGCTTTGTGTGAAGGAATGTAGGGTAGAAGTGGGTAGTTCTATGTGAAACAGTAGTCCAAGTAGCTTTGTGTGAAGGAATGTATGTGGTCGAGGATTTGTGCTCGACTATGATTTTGTAGCAGGTGCTAAGTGTTGTGATAAAATATTGTGGCTCTATGCATGTGACCTAGTTTTGGAATGTAAAGAAGGAGGATCTAGTTCTTAGTGCACAGATCTCATGTCTTGTGCGAAGTTGGATTATGTGGCTTAGTGCATAGGAGTGACTAGATGTAATATCTTGGAAAATAATAAAGAGGCGAAGCAGTTTGTGGACGTAGCCCTGGGGAGATGGTGAACCACATATATTTGGTGTCTCATAGTTTGCTTTGTGTAGTGTCTTTTCTGTTATGAATTTTCTTAGTGGTTTTCTTATGATGTGTAATGAATATATATTTTGTTTCTTAAGTACTTACTTAGGTTAAAGGGGTAAATGAATGCTAGACTTAAATCACAGTGCTAAGTGCTTAGGGTGCATAATCACTTGTTGTTACTGTGCTTATCTATTTTTTATTATGCTCTGCGATGTTAATGAGGTTAATAAACTAATGCATGTTCACTTCCTAAGCATTAATAGAATATTCTACAAAGTTCTCTTATCACAGATCTATTTCTCAGCCTGGTTACAGACACCTCTGTCCTGTAACCCCCCTGCTTCTACCTCGGGTGAGACTTTGCCTGCTTCGCAGGTGTTGCCGAAAGGGTCGGTAGTCGAGGTTTTGTTGGTGTGTTGTTAAGAATTGAACCCTGGGTCTGTCCTTGTGCCAACAATTCTTCATGTTCTTCTTTCGTTTTTTGAGTAAACTAAAATATCATTGATAAACACCAACACAAATTTATCCAGATATTGACTGAATATACTATTCATCAAACACATAAAGGTTCTTGGTGCATTAGTAAGACCAAATGGAATTACAACAAACTCATAATGTGTGTAACATGTTCTAAATGTTTTTTTTATTTATATCTTTGTCTTTTTATTCTTACTTGGTGATAACGAGACCTTAAATATAACTTAGAGAAGATCTTTTCTCCTCCAACCTAGTAAAACAGGTCGTTAATTCTGGGTAAACGATATTTATTCTCGATCATAATCTTATTTAGTTGTCAATAGTCAATGCATAGTCTCATGGTCCCATATTTCTTTTTAATGGAGAGAATCGGTGCTCCCCAAGGTGAGACACTTGGTCTAATATATTATTTATTTAACAGTTCTTGCAACTGAATTTTTATTTCCGTTAATTTGGGTAAACTCATTCTATAAGGTGCCTTAGATATCGGGGAAGATCTAGGTAGTAGATCGATAAAGAAATATATTTCTCTTCTTGGAGGTAGTTCTAGTATTTCATCCACAAATAAATCTCTAAACCCATGTAGGATTGCAAAATCCTCTAAAATGGGTTTGTTTTCCTTTTCTAACAAATTATTTACCGGAACAGCATAAACTTGGAAACTTTTGTTCATACATTTCTTAAACTACATGGTTGTTATCTGCCTAACCGAAACTGGTTTTATGATCCCTTGTATCATCCTAACTATGTTGTTTTCATCTCTG
This sequence comes from Picea glauca, assembly GCA_000966675.3. Classification (NCBI taxonomy): domain Eukaryota; kingdom Viridiplantae; phylum Streptophyta; class Pinopsida; order Pinales; family Pinaceae; genus Picea; species Picea glauca. Next base: position 997,483 of record JZKD02S1919581.1, on the reverse strand, counting down.
TAAATAATTGACTCTTCATAACAGTTTAATATTACTTTATTTTTCGTTAACCATTCCATTCCAATGATTAAATCGTAAGATTCCAAAGGTAAAATGTTCAGATCTAACTTTGTATTTTGACCATCTGTGTTGAGTTCACATTTAGAAATAAAATTTGTTACCTTTCTCTTTGTCCCTTTTGCTAACTGTACTAACCAGGACTTAGCATGCTTTACTCTCTTGAGCTTGTTTAATTCAACTAAACCGGGAGTGACATAAATTAGACTAGCTCCTGGGTCAATTAATATGGAAATGTGGTTATCATGAATTTTACCTTCAACCTCCATGATAGTGATTGATGATCAGCTTGTCTGCCATCCATGGTTTCATTAATTCTGTGTATGCTTCTTCCCATATCTCCTAATGTCGAAGATTCTTGCAGGTTATGGATTGAAGTTCTTTCCGTGGAAATTAAGCATGGACAATTTCTCCTAAAGTGAGGTTTTCCCCAGTCCCAACACTTCAATGGTTTTCTGGGGTTGTACCCAACTTTCTTGACTCCCAATTTAACTGGTCTACCTCCCCCTTGAGCACTCTCATTGTTGGAATGATAGTCCTTATTTTGGAAACTTTTTAACATATTCCAGAAAGGGGCTGGTTGGAAGCCTTTCTTTCGCTGATTCATTCTATCATGTTTCGTGTCCTTCCATGCCTTGGGAATTTCATACCTTTGTTTGTATTGATCATAGCACATCAAATCCTTTCTAAACACTTCATTTAAAGTCTTGGTATTTTCAAATTCAATTTTGTCTTTGTACGATTGTGGTAGACAGCTTAAGAATCGTTGTATCTTTACTTTGTCTTCCTTGATGTATGGTGCAAATATCAATAGTTCTAGAAATTTATTTATCAGATCATCCATGGTCATTTTTCCAAGTCTTAGTTTGTATAATTCCTTAGTCTTTCTTTTGTAACATCTTTCTGACAAATATTTATTCTTGAAATATTTCTTAAAATCTGACCATTCCATTTGTTTCTCTTTCAATCCCTTAGCTAGTTTCAGGTCTTTCCACCAGACACTTGCTTTTCCCTTCAAGTTGTAAATGGCCATTATGACTTTCATATTACTAGATTAATTGTAAATTTGGAAGTATTTCTTTATATCTAGTAGCCATGCTTCAACCTCTTCACTCATCCTTGATTCTCCATCAAAGGTGGACGGTTTTATTTTCTTAAATTCACCTTCTAGGTGATCTACTTGTTTTCTTTTTTTTCCTGTAGTTGTTTTGTTTCCTGTCATGGGTGTGTCTTCGGAAGAACTATCCTCATTTTTTGTTTCATGACCAGATTTTTTAGAGGACCTTTTGTTGAATCTTTGTCATTGTCCTTTGGGCTCGTCTTTAGTACTATACTTCGTAGTAGCATTTCATTTATTTATAACCGGTCTTCATGTGTCTTTTTCAGTTTTTCATTATCTTCTTTAAACACTTGTAGTTCCACAATGAGGTTCTTCATTGTTTCCAAAACACGAGTGGATGCTTATAATTTAATGCTTCCCTTACCGTGATCATTACCCCAAATCGGAAAACTCCGCTTTGTAATTTTAGGGAAATAAAAGGTGGTCTTTGTTTAAACGTTGACTTTTCCATAGTCGACTCCTTTCATTTATTTGGTCCTCTACACAAGGTTTGAAGAATTATTAATATGTGATTCCTTTTTTATTAATCTATGCACAGTCTATATTTCGATGCTAATTATTTATTATCGCTTTCTCTATTTTATAAGTGAAGTTCTATGCATGGATATATGAAATTAATGATGGGCCCTTTTCTGTTTTGTGAGGGTACCCATCAGTTGGTTTTGGGTCCACTCCTCCTCCTCCTAGATTGTGTACAGATTGTCACACAAGGAACAAAAGGCGATCTGGTTCTTTGTCAAGACTCAAGCTAATTATTGTCCTTGACATATTCTTATTGTTTTATCTCCATAGAATTAAAATGTTAGCACAGTTTATTAAACCCCCATTTTACTTCCTTTGCAGGTTGCGCAAGTTGGTGTAATCAGATGATGGAAACATATTACTCGAAAGGTATTCGAGTTCCATGTCCTTGCATGCATTAACTTTGGCTATATACAGATTCTATGTATACTTTCTTAGAGCTCTATTTACAATATAAGAGGTTGTGGAGTTTGGTCTATGGTACTCCAACTGTAATATTTTGAACAATGATCGATTGAATACAATGGTTTTTTTTGCAAGATACTTTGAATTCATCACAATATTTCTATGGTAATAAGGAATGTATTCGAACTGTTATTCTTTATATCTATTCTTTGCAGTGTTTGTACAGATTTGAATAGAAATTCAATATATATGCAATCCAATGGTCGATAGGAACATAACAAATAGTTCTACCATTTCTTTATGTAAGAGCACAGATATATATATATATACAACCATATTTAATGGCCAATGGGAGCATAAAATAGTTCTGCTATTTATTTATGTATGAGCACACACACACACACACACACACACACACACACACACACACACACACACACACACACACACACACATATACCACCATCACATTTCAAATAAACAATATATCCAGTATCATTTAAATATGATAAGCCATTGTAAAACATGATCATATAGTCCCTTAAGAGTTGATTTTACTTATGTACACACAGCCATCATATTCCTAACAAATAATAATCATAAACATAACATTGACAAGGAATGAAAGCCAAGATACATATTTGAAACCTGATGTTGGAATGCAAATGGAACAACCACGTTCCACCCAACCATAGAACAAAACAGCCAAGTTCAGTTGTCATGCTCACCCCCTAGCCTGACCATGAGTCCATAAGGGAAAAATGAATGATCCTCCTTAGCTATAGTCACCATCCATAGATCAAAAATTCCTTTGCCTCACACTAATCATAACAGCAAATATTTCCTTTTACCCAACATACTAAGCAGCGTCCTGCCTCCTCCATATGTTGTTTTTATATGCATCCTTGTGCCTAGGTCTTTCCTTCCCTCCTTGGGGAAATTCACAGCTTTACAAATCCCTAATTTTTAGGGGTTGCTAGTGGTCAAATTCCACATCTGCCACTTGTAAAAATCATCCTTGAGGTAACTCAAACTTGTTCCCTACTCATGGATTCATGGTAAGCTATTTTTAACCTGGTTGTTCCATTTGTCTTTGACCATTTAATTTATTAAAATTTTGTCTTACACATGTGTCAAATAAAAGAGGAGAGTTGGGCAAGTCAAATATTTTCGCAACAGTCATAAAATAATTAATTACAACAATCAGAATTCCAAATTCAGATTTTCCATAAATGGCAAATAATTTCCAAATCTAAATTTTCCATAAATAGAAATTTAATTCAAAGTTCACTTAGAATTTAATATTCTAAAATTTTAGGATATTACAACTTGTATGTCTAGCAAAGTTTTTTTTACCCTAAGCATGTCTTTTATGCCTTACTGTAATATCTCTGATCATATCAACTGGAGTAGCAGAATTTGTTGGAATATTGTTTATCTTCCTCTGAACTACTGAAGGTATTATCTCTTTATTCCTTTTATTTTGTTTTCACTCTCTCTGAGTCAAGTAACTCTCTCTAAAGTATGAAGGAAGAAAGTCTTATTTTATTGATTGTTAGATATTTTATGTCTTCTTGACCAACATAATAATCAATCAAATAAGGTTTGGACTCTTGCACCAGGGATAATGGTCCAATTCTTGAGGGCTCCCATACTGGGGATAATAACCTTCATTTATTAAGAATGCAATCAACTATAAAATTAGAGATCAAATGATTTACCTGGGTTTGTAGTCATGTTTAGTTTTGAGTTTGTTTTTAGAGGAATTAATTCTCCTCTCTCTTATCTTCATTCTTTTGAGTTGAATCTGGATCAATGTCAGCAGTAGAAGCATATTGTCTTCCCTTCTTCGTGGTTGGACAATTTTTTGCATAGTGCCCATATTTGTCACATCTGAAGCACTGAATTTCTGAAACATCTCTTCTGTGATTATGACGTGAGGTTGATGAAGACTTCTCGTCTCCTAATGTTTGTCTAAAGTTTCTTTTGAATCTTCCTCCTTTCTTTGTATGAAGTGAAAGAGCATGATTTTCATCAGGGGAGTCTTCCACTCCTCTATTTCTAATTCTAAGTTATTCTTGAGTACAGTTTGTCCATAGACGATCAAATGTTGGTAGCCTTTCTCTTCCACTAATACTTTGAAGAAAAGGCTCCCAATGTTTTGGAAGGTTGTTGAGAGTGGATAAGACAAGTTCTCTCTCGGACATGATTTCTCCAATGTCTTCTAATTGTTCTTTAATATTTGATATATTCATAAAGAAGATAGCAATTGTATCACCTTTCGTCATCTTGGTACTTTGAAGTTGTCTCTTCAAGGTAAGAGCTCTAAGGGTGTTTTCACTTTCAAAAATTTCTTTTAATTCTTCATACATTTCATAAGTTGTCTTCAGGTTGGCAATACAAGGTAAGAGATGATCTCTTACTGAGTAGATGATTATTTTTCTTTCCTTGACATCTTCTTCCTTTCTTATATTCTTCTCTTCATCAGTAGTTGTATCTGGTAAAGTTTTAGTTGCCACATCCAAAAGGTAATATTCTTCAAGGGTGACGTGAATCCTTTACTTCCAGGAGCTGAAGTTGCTTGCTTCATCAAGTCTATCTTCTACTAAAGTTTTGTTCTTCATTTTTTCAGATTTCTTCTCAAACTCTTGCCAACTGGACTTAGAAAACCTAATTATTAGGTTGGACTAGTAACATTATATTTTTTGGGGCTTATGACTACCAACAATCAACTTTGAGAGTGCCACGGGAATGCTTGTTGAGTTGAAATGTTTCTTCAAGAAGTTGCAGAAACCCTAGGATCAAGATTCTGCAGAAAAATCTCGACACCCTAGAAACCCTAGGGCCAAAAATTCAAAATCCTTGGAATTTTACTTTGAAGGTCTGTGGAGATGCGTTGAGGAAGGTCGTATAACTTGGTCCAAGTTTTAGCTTCAGCGTCCACTTGTAAAGTGATGAAAGAGTTGATTAAGTGAGGGCCATACGGATTTCTACAGAAACCCTAGAGACCATACAGAACTACAGAAGGAGGATGATTTATCCTTTTAAATGCTTGTGCAGGGGTTCTTCAAGACCTATTCTCTGACACCGTGTTTATTTTTCAATAGACAAGGTTTAAGCATGAATTTCATTCCATTTTATCATTTTAATTAAACCATAACCAATTATGTTGCAGCAACCAATATCACAAGAAAAAACATCATGCACAAGTACACAAGAAGTATCCTAGGAAACCCTTCTCAACAAGGCAATAAAACCCAGCCAAATCCTTTGTTATATTCTTCCAGAGGAAGACCTTCACCACCAATAAAACCTAGCACACAAGAGGGTGCTTGCAAACCCTAGAAGACTAGCGCCCAAGAGAGGTGCCCACTTTTCCCAAGAATATGTACTTGCTTAAATTTCCAAACTCACACAAAATATCTAATTCCTCAATGGGGAATTTACCTTTACTTATATTAGACCTGACATGTCAACATAAGTGTCTATTGGCACAACAACGCCAACCTCTCTATCTCATCATATAATTAATATTAACCAGATTAACTATCTTTTACATTAATTATCAATTACATTAAGGTGGGGTCGAACTGTACCCTTTACATTACAATTAGGGTTACAGGTAGGAGGTCTGACTCTTGAAAAATATACCAAGGGACTTCATACACCCACTAGTGCTTAGCCACTAGGGGCACATCCATAGGGATGTCCATATCTCTATCTCACTGCCTCTCACAGGAGAACCACACTCACTAGTGCTCAACCACTAGGATTGCGTTCACTTGTGCTCATCCATAGGCACGTCCACTCAACATATCTTCTTTCCCACTACATTACACAGGAGATTCATCTGGAGTTCATCTCATCATCTCAACTCTCTACTCAGAGGAGGCTAATACATCGTCTTCATCTCTCTCTCATGACGATGCACCTATGCACCTAGCTCTATGGGAATTCACACGTTCACCTTGTGCTCAGCCACATGCAAGTCCAACTCAATTTATCACTGTATTACACATGAGAATCATGTGGATTTCTTCTCAACTCTCTATAAGGAGGAGGGAAGATCAAAAGGGAGGCAGGAAATTTGTGAAGGAAAACGAGTTTACAATTGAGAGAGGTAATGGATGAGCTAAGGAAAGGGTTGCAGGTGTCACAAAGATGAGGCACAAAGGGGAGGTGACTAACCTAGTTTTCTAATTACGGTAACAAAGGAAGGTCGCAAGGTGACTCAAGAGAAGAGGGTCTGTAATGACTCCTACTACAAAAAAAACAAATTTAAATCCCATCTATAAATGTACACTTGTACTATTGTACTTAGCATTTTTATTATATATAGTTGATTAAAATTTTATCACATAATATTGTTTGATACACTTATCTAATTGTCATGGTGTTTCCATGACAGGATAAAGTCTCAATGGCGCTCAATACTATATATCAATTATATCATCATATGGCTCATCAACTTTACATGAGTCTTCTTCTCCTTCCAGGTATTACAACTTACTTTCCTAGTTTTATGTTATGCTTTCATTCGTACAGTAAATTATATTACTCATCCATACTAGCTTATAAATTCCTTCTCTCATAGGGACAAGTTATGGTTCTAAGGTTTAGAGAGGAGTTATATTACTTAAGAGTAAACTTTCTCAAGATTTAGAGAGGAGTTGTATTATTGAAGAGTAAACTTTCTCTTTACCTTGATCTAAAATCTTATTATACTATGGTTCATAAACACTATAAGTTTGTACCATGGTTTAAGAATCCATATATTGGTTATCATAATTTAACCAACCCACATAAAAAAATTATATCTATATTGATTATGGATCTCAACTCATTCCTTCCAAAAATGCATTACATATATTATGGGCAAAGGATATTATTAATATAACAATGTTTTAATGTATTTATGAAACGACTTCACAATTTGCATTTTAATATCGTTTAGCTCACCCTAACCCTCAGCCTTAGGGTCTCTACGATTACCAACACAACGCTCCTATACAACAGTTGTTTCCTAACAAGGGAATACACTCATCACGTCGTGTTAAGAACTTGCGTTAACTCAGACTTGCTGAATAATAGACTTCGCGTAGACTCTGGTTTATATCAAAGCCAAGTTAATGTTTTGATTACGAGGAAAAATCCTCATAGGCCACATCTTGGCACCATTTAAGAATTCAATCCATTACTGGAGTGTGGTATACGAGTTACTCTCTAATCCATTGTTCTAATGCTATTGAGCGGTGAGTGTTAGAGCTATTTTCTCTTCTCTACCATAGGGTTTTCGACATATTTCCTTTTGGGTTTAAAGAGAGCTTCCAGACCACAGCGATAATATTTTCCAAGGTAAAGTTAGAGACAGCGTTGTTGAGTTATACAATTGTCTATTTTGTAATCATATCTTATTTTTGTTACGCCGAAAGGCGTACACCTATTGACAATGGGCAGATTTAATAGGGGTTTAGTGCTTAATAAGTTTTCTATGGACAGGATTAAATATGACTGGAATATTCTTAGTAGTCACACAAAATAAATGGCTGTGATTTTAATCATTAACTTCCTAGCTATTATAAAGACATCAATTTATGTGTTTACTTTTTTACATTTACCTAATCATATTTAAAAATTACTTTGATAGCTAATTGATTGCCACGGATTGCCACTTAAGTGATTAACAGAAATTAAAATATTAACACCAGATAAATGAAGCCCAACAGTTTATTTGTTAATAGATAATAAAATTTAATATATTCTTTTAAAAATTCATTTCATCTTCTCAACCTTTGGGGGTTCACCAGCAGCTATTTTGCTGCTGTGCTAGTTTTTATAGCTTGAAAACTAGTGTTGTTTCCGTGGTTTTCACACATGTATGGCTTTGCCATTGGGAACAAAATATTTGTATTTCGAATCTTTGTTGGTCACTTGAATGTTAAGGTATAAAGCAGTTGTGTTTACCATATGTAAATTTTAATTTTTGATCTTATATATATTTTTATAGATTTTATTAGTAAAATTATTGGGTTGAGAAAGTCTAATACACCAATTTAATGTTTGACTTAGCAATGATCTTAAAAATAGATTATTATTATTATATTAATCATACTTTCTTAACCAGTTATGATTTATTTTTCTGTACAAAGTTGTTAACTAAGGTATCGTAACCCTAGTGAGTAAAAACAATCTGGGTGTGGAACGCATCACTATGAGTTAAACGATAATGTTATAATCAAGTACTATGCTACAAAGGTTAGATGATATTGTTTATATGCCTAACTGAGATAAACATGGCTTATTACATTAAACATGGCTTATAACTTATTACCTTATTTAATCTTAAACCCTACGAATTACCACAGACATTTTATGGCACGCGTTCTTATTTTATGTTAAGATATATGGCCGAGATACAACTCGCATTATCATTTTGATATATGTTAAGACTAGTTAATATTTGTCATGTTTTTTGTAATGACCATATTGTTATATAAATTCCTTTTAAATTACAACAGTATTTACATTGCCCTTGTCGTTTTCAACAGAGGGTTTCTATTTGTTACAAAGATTTATATTTACTCCTTGTTTTTTCCCTAGGCCTAATCGACATGGTCGATGGCTTCATGTGTCTCTGAGAATATTACCACGATGTTTATAGAGGTGACACTCAGGTTTTAATATCTGGTTATATAGTTTTAAACTCCGAGTTTTTATTTTAGACTATTTATTTCTCTGTAATACATTTGTATTGGATAGTTATCAGTTTGTTTGACTCCAGTGTTTAATACATGGTTACTGAGCTCATATGTGCCCTCTATTGGTTTATATGTATGTTAAACAGACACTCTTTGATTTCTAGTTAACTACGCAAGGATTTTGTGTTTATATAAATATATAAAAAAAATTACAGCATTTCATGGATTTGCTTTGATTAGAAGATTCTCATAGATTTCTTTTAAATGTTTACCCCCATTCTTTTCTGAAAACGAAATTCTGGTTATACTATTTACAAGTATTTTAGTTCTAAGCCAGTTTAGGTTGAAAGACATTGTTCTTTTCACTGATAATGATATACTTTGACTATGGAGCAATCATGTACTTTATTGCATAATCTTGATAATACAAATCTAATACATAGAGTAGATACTTCATATATCCATGAAATTTCAACATAGAGTGGGCTTTATGTTTTCAATATAAACTATCTTTCTCTTTTTAACAATTAATCTTACTTGCAAATAAAAAATAAATAGATATTATTTTCTTCTCGTTCTTTCTGCAATATAAATAATAGATAATAATCTACAGTCTCTTCTATATTTTTATTTTTCTTTCTCACAATATAAATAATAGATAATAATTTACAATCTTTTCTATATTTTTATTTTTCTTTCTCACTGAAATATTTATAAACAGTATTATTTTTCAAAACAAACAACATACTATTGGCATTTTAATATTTATTGCTATCAACAATTCAAATAAAAATACTTCACAAATATATCTCTGATTATAATAACTGAAATTTTTGCAGTTATTCCCTACTAAATCATTATTCTATAAGGACTAAAACTATATAAACTTTTCCAAATTTCTCAGAGCGTCCTTCCTCATAACATACTTGTATATAATAGTTTTTCTAGGTCTTTTCAAGTTGGCCTCATTTGTAACCCTAGAGAATATTATTGGCCCTTGCATCCCACACCTTTGGGAGTAGGGTTCCACTTGTCCCATGGAAAATAATTTACTCTAATGGTTTTTATCCTTTTCACTCACCCATGGAATAATATTTTACTCTTTGTAAATGGATTCTCTAATTAGTCTATTTCTTTTTAATTAAAATAAAATAAAAATAAAGATAACAAAAATATGCATCATCAATGTTTATGATAATATAATTCCACATAAGTCTTTTCTAATACTTTCACAACCTAAGCTAGAAAAAAATTAAATTTTTAAGTATTTGTAAAGTTAGAAAAATTACAAGGTCTTTGTGTTTCACACAGATTATTGTTTATATGAATTGAATCTTTCTTTGTGTGACATGAGCTAGAGGCTCAACACACTATTATCTTTGTAATAAAACTTGGGTATTGGGTTGGTTTGACCACCCAAATTACTTTAACCTCCATTTAACGTTCTTGAGGATGTTAGACATTCACAATCCAAATCCGTATGTGAGTAAAACTTATTTTTATTTTATTTAAACCTTACCAAACATTAATTTTATTAATTTTATTACACACCAAGTTTCACCATGAAGTAATTGTCCTGAAATATTTTTGCTTCTAACCTTAAAATCTAAAAAAAAAAAATCTTATCTAATTATGGGAATCCCTAATTAATAAATTTGATGCAGGTTTACTTCCTCAATGAATACATATTTTTCTATTCTTATCACAACTTACCATAATCTCATTGAAAATTTAATAGATTTGATGCGGGTTTACTTCCTCAATGATTACATATTTTTCTATTCTTATCACAACTTACCATAATCTCATTGAAAATTTAAATCTTAATGGAGAGAGCGCAAACACAACCTCCCAACCCATTCGTCAAACCCCCTCAACCTAACTTTACCCATGCCAAAATGAAACTTTTAGAATGCCAAAGGCGGCCTAACAATCAGCCTAGAAGTCCCTAAAAATAACCTATATAACCACCACCTCGATTTCAAACTCAAAGAAGAGAACCAAAGAGAACATTGTGAAAAGTATTTTTAAGAATTGAAAAATTTTGCATGCATAAGTGCGATTGAATGTTTGTCGAGCTTCACAACCCATCAAGGAAAATAAACTAGTTCAACAAATTCCCATGCTTCATTCCATCCCCTATTAACACGGACAAACTAGAGATCCATTCCAGTGACACCTATAGCATAGAAGACAGTTATGCCCACAGAAAGAGAAACCTAGTCTGATATGCATGACAGAAGAATGAAGATGCAGGGAAATAGGTTCTAATGAGGTCGTGGTAGAAGGGTCGAATCCCATAATATATCTATTCCTCTAGATAATCTTTATCCTTTTTATAAAAATCAATCTTGCTTATCACAGAAATTTGAAGCACCTGTGAGTGCAACCAATAACGCTTCTGGACCGTTGAGTTTTTCGGCGAACGGACCATTAGGGTTTCCCTTGCAGCCCACCAATGTGATGCCCTTTCTGGATCCAAACCACTCGAATATTATACAATCAGGTGCTTCTAATGCAAATATCAGTCTCCATCAATGTGGAGTGCGTTCTCAATATGGGAAGGTGTCCATAAGGGTCGATGATTCGGGATCTTTTCATCGAAGTGACTTATAAAGAATTGTATTAAATGAGAATAAATTAAAGTGCACCATTAAAGAAGGAAAAGATCAATAATGAAGAGACATAAGTATTAAATCTCAACACAAAAACTTGATAACGGAGTTTGTCCCTGGTGGACTACTTCTTCGGGTCCTGCTCTCAAATGGGTAGGCATTTTTATTAACTCAACAAAAGAATTTGGCAAAATACATAAGTATACCTCATTATGGAATCAAGTTGCAAAAGATTTGCTCAAATTAGAAAACAAACAACACCATTGAATTTGTGGCGTCGAATTACCCAAAAATGATTGTCTCCATGCCTCAATCCGCCCCAAGAGAAACTTTGTCTCAATTTTCGTGCCCTATAACTTGCAATTAATGTCAAAAATTGTCTGGATACAATTTTTAAACAAAAATTCGGGTGTTGTAAACAAAAGAGGTTGTTTTGCCTAGTGGTTGGGGGAGCTATTGTAAAGACGTATAGTTGTTTTGCCTAGT
>JZKD02S1919581.1:949991-981686 GCA_000966675.3 Picea glauca | reverse complement strand
AATAATTGTTTCAAATGAAGTAATAGATCTTAAGAAAGAACAAGACATGATTGTTGAGTGGAAAATCAATCATAAGTTGCTTCAAGATAAACTCATGTTGTGCAAATACTTCAAGTATATCAGTTCATTTGCAGTCATTTTTCTAATGTTATCATTAGCAATGTTTTCTACATGGATGATAGTGGCTTCAGTAAGATGTAACAGGGTTGCAATGGCTAACAATATGCTGTCAATTGTCATGATTGTGTTACAGTTGATCTTGATGAGACAGGTGCACAGGACAGAGTTCAGAGACAGAGGACAAGCTGGGTGGCCTATCCCGAGCTTGTTAACTGGTCAGTAACCTTTTGGGGACCAAAAGGTCTTTTTGTGGGGAGGTGTGATCCGAAATCGGATCCAGAAGCCTGGTAGGGCTTGAAAAATGCTCAAAAATGAAAGTGCGCGGAATGCGACGAAACCTGTGCCATTGTGTCCATCTCGTCTTCCTGATTCCGGTGGTATATTTACTTTGTCAAACGGAGTTCGTATGGAGAAGATATTGCGTTCTGTCCGAAAAGTCAAACAGACAAAAAAGGGGATGACTGTACAGTTCGTACAGTCCACGTGGCATGTCCGTACAGCTGACGTGGCATGTCCGTACAGTGACATGGCGGTACCAGATTATGATATGTGGCAACATCGGATGATGACACGTGGCAGCACTGGGAGGCGACACGTGGTAGGCAGATTTGGCTGATTTGGCGTACAGTTGGACCAGTAATGAGGTGACACGTGGCAAGCTGACATCAGCGGATGATGTGGCAGGCTGACAGGGTGTACGGCAGGATGATGCAGCAGGTCGATGTGGCAGTACTGCAGATGACTCGGCAGATTGACGTGGGCAAATCACAGGCTGACACGTGGCATGTTCTGATTGGTTGGTAAGGGTGCCACGTGGACCACTCAAGGGCTGCCAAGTGGCACCCGATTATTGGTTGTTGGTTTATATGTTTAAAATAATCGTTTGGTTCGATCGGGATTCGAAACCGAGACCTCTCGGTGGGCAAAGGATCGGCGTACTTGTGCTAACCAACATGGCGACAGGTGGTACTTGTTATATGAATCGGCGTATATGTTTTTTTATGTTGAAACAAGGTTCAAACGACGGGAAAAAAAGGGTCGGGGCTTAGCCCCAGCCCTCTGCGCCAACACAAACGAAAACTACCATATGACTCGGGCCTTGTCGACAAAATGCGCGGGAGTTGTGTTAACAGTTAGCCCCGTGGCCATTTGTTGCGCCACGAGACCAAGGGCTATACTATTTGGGCACGGGTTATTTGTACAATCGTTGGGTCGTGGCCATATGGCCAATAAACTCGCCAAGGAACCGGGAGCGAGAGCCTATGGGAAGGGGCCAGCGCGTGGGCGCTCGGCCACATGCCATCTCATATGACCGAGTTTTGGGGGGGCGCACAGCATTTGGGGGCCTAGCACCTATACTATAGTCAAAAGTGGGTTTTTCCATGCTATTTTTGGGTTTTTTGTTGTAACAATGCCCATTTTTAATAGATTTTCTCCATTTTGGGGGGATATTGGGCATTTTTGGAGGCCAGATTTTTGGAGGAAGTTGGGGATGTGAAACCAACTCCAAGGATATATAAACTAGACCTATTTGAGGCCAGGGAAAGTCATTCAGAGCATAGTTATGCTGAAGGAAATCCAAGCCAAAGCCAGTTTGATGCAGGGAAGCCTTTGAGGTGGAGACGTTGTCGGATCGTTTCTGGGAGCTTGGAGCATCAGTTTTGCATGTCGTTTTTTCTGCAGGGTTCTAGAGATCTGGGAGAACAAGACCAGATCGGTCTTGTAGCCATTTGGCATTGCTGAGATGTAATTTTGAGCACTTGAGCAGAAATAAAGAAGCCTCCCCCACAAAGAAAAGGCCCAGAGACGTAGGCAAAAGTTGTGTCGAACTCCGTTATCAACCTGCGTTTTTATGGTTTGCTGTCTTTTATTCATTTCAGATCTGCATATGTGTATTTGACTATTATAACCCTCTTCTTTCCTCATTCTTTCACTAAATTCCCAAATGGTTAATTAATACATGCAAGTTTAAAACTCAACCATAGTCATTTAAAAGATCCTACGGATCATACTGTAAGGGTTGGTGATCTGTATGTATGATTGTTTCCTTCCCTAACAAGTAGTTCTTCCATTTATTTACACTTTGAACTAATATATACAACTCTTTATCATATGTAGGATAGTTAACAACAACTTGGTTAAAATTTTCAAAGTGGTAGCAGATAGGCTTACGATATTCCATTAATACTGCACCCATGGCGTATCCGCTGGCATTTGTCTTGATCTTGAAGAGCTGTTGAAGATTCGGCAGTGCTAATATTGGTGCGGTACTGATATTTTCCTTCAAAGTGTCAAAAGTTTTTTTTTTCTTTCCTCCCCATTGAAAAGTGTTCTTCACACTGGTTAAGGAATGCAAAGGAGCTACTATAAATTAGAAGTTTAAAATAAACCTCCTCCAATATTGGACTGCACCTAAGAATATATGTATTTCGGTTACACTTTTGGGCTCAGGCCAATTTACAATTACATCACTCTTGGAAGGATCAATTTTTAATTGACCTCCTCCTACAATATGACCTAAGTACACAAGTGCAGTCTTTCCAAATTCACATTTGGACAATTTTACAAACAACTTTTCCTTTTGCAAAGTATCCAATACTTGCTTTACATGTCTCACATGTTCATCCCAAGTCCTGCTAAATATAAGAATGTTGTCTAAATATACAATCACAAAATCATCTAGAAAATGCATGAATACATCATTTATCACTCGCATGAAGGTTGCCAGAGCATTACAAATCTCAAATGGCATAAATAACCACTCAAACAATCCATGTTTGGTTTTAAAGGTATTCTTCCATGCATCTTGTTCTGCAACCCTGATGTGATGGTATCCACTATGCAAATCCAACTTAGTGAAATAAACAACATTCTTTAATTGATCAAGTAAATCATCTATACGAGGAAGAGGGTATCGATTTTTCACTATGATTTTATTTAAGGCCCGGTAATCGACACACATTAGCCATGTTCCATCTTTCTTTGGCACCATCACGATCGGAGAACCACGAGGATATGAGCTGGTCCTGATGACCCCTTGATCCAATAAGCCTTGTACCTGGTTCTTGATCTTTGTCATATCTACAACTGACATCTTGTACATGCCCACATTAGGAAGAGGAGAATCCTACTAAAGATTTATTTCATGTTGGATTTCCCTATTAGGAGGTAATCCATATGGTTCCTGAAAAATATCATCATACTTATAAACAATATCAATTAGTTTTTTCTTATGAGAAGGATCACATCCTTGGAAAGCGTCGGATGTTCCGACATATTTCTCCCTTACAACCATGAGTACATATCTCTTATTAGTGTTTATGAGTATCTTCATTTGTCCTACACTAACAATTGGTGCGTTTACCCTCATTCTATGAGCTCTAACAATATATTCCACTCCCCCCTTAGTAAGGTGGTATTTGTTCTCATGATGAAAGAAGATTGTTTTTCTATCATAAATATAAGGACTCCCCAACACTATGCCACATATATCAAGTGATACAACATCCAAATCCACTTCATCAATTAACTTTGAAGTAATAGAAAAACTCACCCTACATTGTTTGGTGACATTCAGTTTTTCTTTATCACATACCCAACCAAGAGGATAAGGCTTTGGATGTGGCTTCGTTTCAAGACCCATCTTTTTTAGAAGTGCTCCAAATATCAAGTTTACGTGGGAACCCAGATCAAATAATGTATCTATCTTAGTGTGTTTATATACAACTCTTATATGAAATAACCCATTCATCTTTCATTCATCATCATGAGATTCATTATTGGAATTTGAATTAGCATGAAGGGAATCTTTACCTTGTAATCCAACCGATGTGATCTTTCCTTTGTCCCCTGAATCGGAACCAAGATCTTGTTGTAGTGTAGCAATGGTTTTTGTCTTCCCCTTTCCACTGAACTGTTTCGGTCTCTTATCTAGATGTATTTTCCAACAATGTTCATCATCGTGACCACTTTTCTTGCAATGAGTGCAAGATGGCTTTCCTTCTTATCTCTTTACTATGGCAGTCTTCTTGTCCTTCATTTTAAACTTATTAAATGGCTTATGTGGGAGATTGGAAGGTTTCTTTGTGGAATCTTCTTGAACATGCTTTCCCCTATTCTCAAGGTGAGTGGCTTGTACACAAACTTCGTCAAGACTGGTGGGGTTAAACAATAGCAAAGTATGTCGAATATAACTGTGAAGTATGTCAATATACTTTATTAAAGTTTTATAAGAATCCAACGGAATGTTTAATGCAAGAGATTTCTTCCTAAATTCTTTTGTGAAACTTTATACAGTTTGACCTTTACTTTGTCTTAAAGTTTTTCAGTCCATCATTGTTTTATGTAAATAACCCAATAGATAAAAGTGTTTCCTTATCACTGATTTAAATTCTGACCATGAGGAAAGAAGATTACCACACTTACTTATGTCCTAAAGTTTTCTCTCCCACCATACGAGAGCAGTGCCTTCCAACCGAATAGAAGTCAATTGCACTTTAAGTTCCTCTTCATCAATCTATTGAACACGACAATATACTTCAACCTGTCGAATCCAATTATCTAGCTTTTCAGGATTAGCATCTCCATTAAGCATAGGTAAAGCAAATTTTACATCAAACTTTAATAATGGTTTCTTAAAAGAGACTTTATGGCTAGAATGATGAGAATGATGAGAATGCTCAGAGGAAGAAGAACTAGAACTTGATGGTGAATATGAAGGTTCAGGAGGGTCTCCTCCAGCCCCTTGATTTACCAAAGCATCATCATTAGCTTGTGCTTCATTTTTCTTCCCTTTCTTCTTCATCTTCTTCTCGTAGTCTCCATACATTCGTTTGACTATTTCTGGCATGCAATAAAAGATCATATGGAATTTTATCTCCTATTCATCACGCTTGTCCTCTTTTTCCATTTTCTTCCTTCAGGATGCACGACCAAATTCAGAATTGAAAGTCTTAAGAGTTCCTTCACCCTGCTTATGCTTGGCCCTAGTAAGTATTTACACTCAACAATTCACGTCAAATATGGCCGCTCTGATACCAACATGATCCGGGATCTTTTCATCGAAGTGACTTATAAAGAATTGTATTAAATGAGCATAAATTAAAGTGCATAGAAGGAAAAGCTCAATAATGAAGAGACATAAGCATCAAATTTGAACACAAAAACTTGATAACGGAGTTTGTCCCTGGTGGACTACTTCTCGAGGCCCTGCTCTCAAATGGGTAGGCCTTTTTATTAACTCAGCAAAAGAATTTGGCAAAATACATAAGTATACCTCATTCTGGAACCAAGTTGCAAAATCTTTGCGCAGATCAGAAAACAAACAGCATCATTCAATTCGTGGCATCGAATTACCCAAAAATGACTATCTCCATGCCTCAATCTGACTCTAACACTCCCAAGCCCAAAGAAAATTTGTCTCAGTTTTCATGCCCTACAACCTACAATTAATGTCAAAAATTATCTCGTAAAATGTGCCTAGATGTACCGTCACACGCCTCCCTCCATGCACTGGCGAATGCAGTTTTTAAATAAAAAATTGGGATAGAAGGTTGTTTGGCCTAGTGGTTGGCAGAGCTATTGTAAAGGCATATATAGTGTGGGAGGTCCCAAGGTCGAGCCCGCGGCACTCCCCTTTCTTGGTGTTTGTTGTAACATACATATATATTTAAATGGTGGTTTTACGAGTCCTTTAACAATGGGTTAGATTGATCGTTGGGCCGTCAGATTTGGCGGACCCACCATTTTTTTTTATTTTTGGAATTTCGTTCTTGGGCCCTCATTGGGTATTTTCCCACTACCACATGGCAGCCCATGACTAGGCCCTCATTGGGAATTTTCCCACTGCCACATGGCAACCCATGACTGGGCCATGTGGTAGCCAACCATTGGGCCACGTCAACCAATTGTATAGTCACCTGCCACATCAGTGTACAGTCTGCCAACTCAGTTTCCAGATCAGCATGCCACATCATCGTGCGGGCTGCCATGTGGTTGTATAAACTACCACGTGGCACATTTTTACTGGTCCACGAAATGACCTACAAATGCCAAAAATGAGTGACATGTGGCAGCCTCTGGTGCTGCCACGTCACCATGCTGAAGTCATCATGACACATTTCACTTCTTGCATGTGCCACATACATTGTACGGATGTTGACATCATTCATACTGATGTTGATGTCAGCATTACGGATGATGACTCATCCCCTACTCACTAGGCTAGGTTGACCAAACTTTGACCATGAATATCTTTCGATCTGTAACTTTGTTTGACAAGTCGTTTGCGTCATTGGAAAGCTTGTGACGCACCTTCACAATGATGCCATTTTCACCTGAGTTTTGAGGACTTTGAATTTTTTCCCTTTCTCTTTCTGTTGAGGCCTTTCTAAGCTTCCTGAGTTTCTTCTGCGACTTCTGAGTTGTCCTTAGTCCTCTCTATATCCTTTTTGGATCAGTCAAGCAAAACGATTACGCGCAGCATTGTTTTGACACAAGTGTCCAGCCACAAAACTTTATGAGAAATGTAGATATGTTCATGGTGGCAAAGGAGTATCCTCAGCTGAGGGAGCTCATGAAAATTAAGGAATATTTCAATGCACAACGCTCCATCAATCCCGTGTACTTGAAATGTGATCTGCATGAGACGGTGTTTTCCCCACAATTGTTATGGACCAAATTCGATGCAATTCTCATAGATCCACCCATGGAGGAGTATGTTCATAGGGATCTGGGCATTCTGGATCTTGAGGACTACTCGACTTGGGAAGAAATCAGGAGCCTATGAATCTAGGTATTATGATAAGGCATTGTTGTTTCTCATAGAATTTAACAAGTTATTATCTTTATATTTTATATTTTAACAATATTGAAGTTACACAGTTACTATGTGGCAAGCGAATCATTGATAGTGTACCGTCTTTTTTTATTTTATAAGTTGGATAGCACACTATTCACCATTCATTAAACTAATAAGATGGAAAAAAACACACTAACAATGATTGGTTGACTACATTCTACATATTACTTGCCAAGTTTATTTGAACACTGACTAGGAAAAAATTTATGCAAGCTGGTATGACTATCCTTTACCAGGGTTATAAAGGATTTCATGCAGGCTGGTATTTTGTCCCTACATAACAATTGTCCTTACAAATTTAGGGCACCCACTTGAAGGTACCATAAAGGAATAATTGTATGGTTGTGAAATTATATCCTATACTCTAAAGTAGACAACTAGAGGTCATCACTAGATTTCCTACTAGTTGTTGTGATGTAGGAGAGACTCTATAATATTCATTATGATACTCATTATGAGCTCAACATATCACCTTAGAGGGGGGATAACAATTATTCCTCCCAACCACCCTAACTAAACTCAATTAACAAATATCAAATGTTTACATTAAGTAATAATACAATAATATTGATGAAGATTTTCATATTCTCATTAAAAACAACAATTTTAATTAATCCAAAATTATAATTTTAACAAAACTTATATAGCTAAATTTTAATAATAACAAATCAAATAAATACAAAACATAAAATATTTTATCTTTTCTAAAATTTATAATATTCTAATATTTTTACAATTCATATAAATTCATAATTTTTCAACTATAAAATAAATAAATTTATTGCAAATTTATAATATCTCTATAAAGAAGCCCTAAATGTAGTAACTCTAAGTGGAAAAAAATAAAATGTTACACACATGGTAAAATTCTTTACACTTAAATAGAAAAACCATATAAAATGAGACACCTCAATGATAATAAAAAAACATAAAATGAAACACACATACATTTAAGAAAACCATTAAATATTGTTTGACTATAAGAGAAAACCGTGCATGTCTAGAAGAGAAAAACCTTAATATGTGACCCATATACAGGACGACCATAGAATCCTCCACGTATATAATAAGAGGAAAACCGCAAATGCTACATGCTTACAAAACCCTAAAATGAGGTGTGCCTATGAAGGGAATTGCTCAGAGCTTCAAATCTCTGAAAAATACATATGAAACAAAAAAAATCAAATCGGAAAAAATTAAAAATTGAAAAATAATCGAATCGAAAGAAAATCGACACTGCTACAACCTTCCCGCCACATCTTATGCATCCAAACATCGATGTAGACGTAATTGTAGCTGAAGAACCTCCCTATGGTTTGTATTTTTATCATGAAAAATCTTAGTTGGTTTCTCTCTGCTTTAATGAGTGAAACCAATCAAATTGTTTATCATTTTATCAGGAACAACTCAAAAGCCCGAGTATCTTTACCGTATAATTGAACATCTTGTTCAAGGGCGAAGACGAATTGATATTTTCGGTGAAGATCATATAGGGAATGGGCTCTCTTCTTCCAATTTCAATAAGTTGATAAATATAGGGTAGCATTTTAAGTTGTAAATTTTTATTCTATTTATATCAAAATGGTTATTGTGTACCGGTATTTCAACATAGGATAATCAAAGATTAACACATTGATATTTTGACGTGGTAAAACTTATAACACATTAAGGGAAACATCCATGGCCTCAATCAACGCGGCCACTTGGAGCAATTTATTAATGCAAAAGAAAACGATTAGATTTTACAAGATAGTTTATCACAATTTATCATCCGCAAATGACCATCCATACTATTTAAATGGAGATCATGGACCAATTGGGTGTTAAGTCACTGATCAATGTAGTCCTTAAGATCGAGGAGAATATGACCTGTCGGATCACTCCATGTCGGGAACATATCGTGATCATCAGATTTCCTAACTACAAATGCATACTAATGCATATTAAAGAAACAAACTAATAAACACACTTTTAACTAAAGACATATTAGACCAATTAGATCTTAACTAACTCTTAAGTGTCTAAATATCCTAATGTCCCCCCTTAAGAACAACTTGGGATATGATTAAAGCCTATCCCCACTTAATGACAACTTCATGAACACCTAACATAGATTGAAGTTTGGAAAACTTCACTTCTGTAAGAGACTTTGTGAAAATGTCTTCATCTTGATCTTGTGTAGGGAAAAAGAGCACTTTAATAACTTGATCACGAATGAGCTTTCTGATGAAGTGCATGTGTAGCTCAATGTATTTGTTGTGTTGATGTTGAACTGATGCTTTATCGAGCTTGATGGTACTCTGATTGTCGCACCAAAGGCTGGTTGGATGTTGTTGCTAAATCCAAACTCTCAAAGGATCTGTTGAATCCACAAGGCTTCATAACTTGCATTTACCGTTGCTCGGCACTCTTACTGAAGAAAGTGCAATAGCATGTTGTTTCTTACAAGCCCGAGTGACAAGTCTGAAGCAAGGCTAAAAACATATCATGTAGTAGACTTATGATGATTAGGGTCATTGATCCAATTTGAATTAGTGAAACCAACCAATAAAGGAGTCTCGCCTGAATGGTAATGTATCCAAAACTGAATGGTACCTCGGACATACTGAAGTATTCTTTGAGTTACTTTCCAATGGATTTCATGGGGTGTTTGCATATACCGTGAAACAAGACCAACAACAAATGAAATATTATGACGGGTATGAGTCAAGTATAAGAGGCTACCAACTAACTTACAATACAAAGTGGCATCAACTTCGGGAGAAGTACAGGTGGAAGAAAGCTTGACTCTAGACTAGAAGGGAGAAGGGGTCAGTTTACAATCTTCCATGTGGAAGTGACGAATAAGATCACAAGCATACTTAAGCTAGGAAAGAAAAATTCCTTCATTGGCTTGCAAAACTTGGAGGCCAAGGAAATAGTAAAAAAATCTTATGTCTGTCATTTCAAATTTCTTCTTAAGGTTGGTTTTCACATGGTTTAAAAGTTTTGAGTCACTACCAGTAAGGATAAGGTCATCAACATAAAGGACAAGGATTATGAGATGGGTTCCTATTTTCTTGGCATAGAAATTAGGATCAAAATGGCATCTAGAAAATCTAGTGCCAATAAGAAAGTTATTCATTTTGGCATACCAAGCTTGGGGAGCTTGCTTAAGACCATAAAGAGATTTCTTAAGGCAACAAACAAGGCTAGAGTCATTATGTCAAGAGGTTGTTCCATGTAGATTTATTCTTGCAAATCCTCATGCAAGAAGGCGGATTTAGCATCCATCTAATGGACCTCCCATTTATGTGAGGTAGCAAGGGAAAGAACAAGGCGGATGGAATTCATTTTGTGTTCAGAGGAAAAGGTTTCATTATAGTCAATTCCTTCAACTTGGGAAAATCCTTTGGCAACTAACCAAGACTTGTGCCTTTCAACACTTCCAT
Organism: Picea glauca; assembly: GCA_000966675.3. Classification (NCBI taxonomy): domain Eukaryota; kingdom Viridiplantae; phylum Streptophyta; class Pinopsida; order Pinales; family Pinaceae; genus Picea; species Picea glauca. The sequence continues at coordinate 971,276 of JZKD02S1919581.1, read as the reverse complement.
CTGATGCATACTTAGTTATGTATACTCATTTACATCTGACAAGTTTTCTTCCTTTTGGAAGAGGTACAAGATCCCAAGTATCATTTTTCATTAAAGAACGATACTTTGTCTTTGGATCATGAGTCTATGAAACTTGAAACAAAAGAGAGTAGACTCATTGAACTGTGAACGTGTCGACGCTGATATGAAGGATCACCGACAAGATGACCAATTGATCTCATGTTGAACGGACCCAGCTAGGAAGCAGTGGTGTTAGTGTTGGTTCAGGTTCAATGGACTCATCTGGGAGTCATCATCTGAGGAAGAAACGGGAATAGGAATAGAAGAAGGCACAAACATTGAATATGGCTCACAGGCCGAAGAAGGAACAATCGTTCATCAAATTTTACATCTCTTCTAATAATAATTTCAGTACAATGTGGTTGAAGAAGTTGGTAACCTTTGACATCTTCATAATAACCAAAAAATATACACTTCTCACTTTTAGGTTGCAATGCTTTCATTTTCTCATCAGGAATATGAGTCCATGCTATACTGCCAAATACATGGAAGTGGCTTACATCTGGTTTAATTTTAGGCCATTCTTCTTCTAGTGTTATATTTTCAAGATCCTTTGTGGGAGTGCGATTTACTATGTATTTTTCACAATTGATGGATTTCGCCCAATACTTTAGAATTAATCCCTTGGATTGGATTATACAATTATCCATTTCTTTTAATGTGTGGTTCTTTCTCTCAAAAACACCATTTCATTGAGGTGTATATGGAACAGTGAGTTGCATTTGGATTCCCTGTGTAGTGCAGCAACTTGTAAAATTATTGTTCACATATTCACCTCCATTGTTTGTTCTTAACCTTTAAATTTGATGTCCAGATTGCTTTTCTACAAGGGACTTGTAGGCAAAAAAAATTGCTCTTAAGTTTTAAGAAGTAAACCCAAGTATTTATGGAAAAGTCATCAATGAAAGTTAAAAAATACTTGCACCCAGAAAAAGAAGGAGAAGAGAGTGGACCACACAAGTCACTATGAACAAATTGCAAAGGGTCTGAGTCGTTCCAAGAGGCACACTTGTCAAAATTGTCTCGATGATGTTTGTCGAAAACACAATCGGCACACCACCATCTCTACATGAAACAAGAGGAAGACTTGATTACATATTTTCTGCAATGAGTGATAGTATAGTTGACCAAACCGCTCATGCCAAAGTTTTCTCAAGTCATCGCTATGAGCAACAAAAACTTATGAAAAATATGATGACCCAAAGTTGTCAAATTTGTACAACCTGATAATATCATCAACAATTCCAGTTGCAATAACATGTTGAGTATATTTTAGATCCTTGATTGCAACTTGGTGAGGGGAAAACTCTACAGTTTTACCTTCACCTGATTGAGTGATTTGATATACTATAGAAGGTTACAGGAAAGAATTGGAACACATAATACATCATTGAAATTACCATTATCTACCTGAAATGTTCCATTTCCTACAACACTAAGAGATCTATCATAACTAACAAATATTTTCTTGGTGTTACATTCATTTAGAGTAGAAAATATGTCTTTCTCCTTAACATTATGATAAGATGCTCCAGAAACAAAAACCACTCATCAGAAGAAAATGTAGAAGTTGCAGTGAAGGAGAAACCAAAATAAAAAAGTGCATGTCCATGAAAAGAAGAAGAAGGATTGGAATCAATACTAATGTTGTGCTTCTTCATCGTTGTTTCTAAAGTTGTCATATTCTTGAAACATTTGGACTCTTCATGACCATATTTCCCACAAAAGTTGCAATGTATGTCAGTCTTCTTATTTTTAGATTTTGTTCATTTATTATCATTAGGGGATGAAGTTGTTTGACAGGGTTTAGGACCCTTGTTTTGCTTATTGTTGTCGCAAGTATGTTGCTTCTTCGTATTCGTTGGCTTATCTTTCTGCTAGGATACTAAGACTTTGTTGGAGGAACATGTAGTGTTGATCAATCCAAGTTGTAGAAGCTTCTCTTGATCTCTAATCAAAGCATCACAAAAGGAATCAAGACTCGGTTTTTTATAAGATTTATGATGCAGGAGCATCGTAATAAAGCCATCAAAGCAAGCGCAAAAGCAGAAGGATAGCTAAAAATGCACCAGCGCACATTTTGAGAACGTTTTGAATTTGAAAAGATAAAACATTAATGTAATATCTGGAAAGATATTTTTGCTTTTATGGTTTGGAGATTGTAACGCAGATCTTGAGCATTGCTCTCATCTGTCGGTTGGAGGCATTTAATGTAATCAATGTAAAGTAGTTGTATTGATTTTAATTCGATTAGATAGCTTAGAGTTGTAGGAGGGAAAACTCTTGAAAGCTCCCTCGTATGTATTGTATGGTAAGATTATTCTCATTGTAATTGTAAGTTGTAGAGCAAGAGAATAGGAGAACAGAGAAGAAGATAGGTTGTAGAAGATTGTATAAGCAGATAGTTGTTTCTATTAAACCCATGTATAGAAGCACTTGGATTAATATAAGAATGCTTTGATCCAATCCTATGGTGTATCATGGTTACTGTTTTCATCTATTGAATGGTATGTTTACAGTTGTTTATATTCTCTGTTATGCATTTGTTTCAATGCTATGTGTGTATGTATGATCTTGATTTCATGTTGAATGTATGAAGTTTGTGAGAGGAGAAGTATGATTTTCTATTGTTTCTCTTCCTGAGAAGTTCCTGCAAGGAATGCAGTGAAAGTCTGTCAGAAGTGCGTTGACAATATTCTGAGTTTTATCTCAGAGAATCTCAGGAGAGATATCGTTGTTCTTATACCAGGAAAAGTGCGAGTATAGCACAAAGTTGTGCAAGGAGTGCGTAGGTCGGTTGAAGTCTTAGAATTTTCCAACCCAGTGAGTGGTTGAAGAGTTACTGTCACAAGGAGTGTGCGGAACTAAGAAGTCTAGATAATCAGAGATTATCGATAAGTTACAAGAAGTGCATGCGAGAATCCCTTAGAAATCTTGAGTTTGAAGCGAAGTATAAGCTCAGGAGGGATAGAGACTTCGTGGAGTTAAAAGGAAGGACGAGGCTCATAGAGAGCTTCACTGAAAACCAAGTTTAGGAGGAAATACACCAAATATTGGGCTAGAGTCTTTGAGAAATCAAACGATTGATTGAAATTATTAGAGGGAGAATCACTGAAGTTTCATGGACCGTTGGATCCAGTGGATCATAGAGGAGGTTAAGGAGAGATTCCTTAAGCATTCACAGCTTAGAAGGGAGATTAGTCGTCAGATATGGATCAACGAGAGTCGTTGATCTCGTGCTTGAATTTCGTCATTTCAGAATTCGAGGTTGCGGAGAAAGTCGTGACGAGGAGGCAAGAATCATGAAATCCCGATAGGATTTGGACCGTCAGATCGTGAAAGGATCTGGACCATCAATTCGTAGCAAAGAAGTTGTGAGTTCGGACTTCAGGGAAAGAGAGGAGTGTTGTATCATGAACTCACAAGTCGCGAAATCTTGACGCGCTCGGAGGTGGACCCCAGGACGTGGTTGAGGTCATATGGTTGAGGTATAGGGGAGGAGCCAAGGAACCATTATCCTTTTTGGGGTTGCGGGGATTGAAGGAGTCAAAGGGACTCACAACAGGAATCACGAAGTCGCGAAACCCGAAACACCTTTTTGGGTGAAGGTCATGGTCATATCGGTTGGTCATGTGGAGTTGAGGTTTGTGCCTTGTACTTGTTCGTACAGGCGTAACTTCTAAAAAGGACCTGTGGTTACAAGCGTGAAGATTCTAGTTGGGAATCAAAGAGTCATTTAGACTCAAAGGAGAGATTAAGAATGATCCTTAGACCAGGAGGTCAAGCAGAACCTGCTGAGGTAGGGGTGTTGTGTCAAAGTTGTAATAAAGCTCAGATTTTAAGTTTTTGTAGAAAAGAGAAGATTGAAACAATGTCGCCGAGAAGACGTCAAGAGAGATATATGCTTGATCCAGTTGTGGAAAGGGAAATGAGAGAAATCCATGCTCGATTAGATGCTATGGAGATAGCACAAAAGTGGACAGTTGATGTTGGAGATGTCAGTGAATTTGAAAAAGAGAATGAAGCTAGACCCAACGAAGAAGAAGTTGTAGTTGAAGATGTTGCAGAAGAACGTCTATTCAGAGTTGTTGCAAGAATAGGAGCCAGAGAAAAAATGGACATCTCATTGTACGAAGGCAACTTAGACATTGAGGAGCTGCTAGATTGGTTTAGGGCTCTAGATAAATACTTCGATTATGAGGATATCGAAGAGGATAAGAAAGTAAAACATGTTGTCACTAGATTGAAAGGGCATGCAACACTATGGTGGGATGAAATACAGGCTAATAGACGCTGCAAGGGAAAACAAAGAATCAAAATCTAGGATATAATGGTTGCAAAGATGAAAGCCAAATTCATACCCAGGGACTATCAAATTAATATGTTTCGAAGAATGCAGAATTTGAGACAGAAAGGAATGACAATGAAGGAGTACACTAAAGAATTCTATAGGATAAACATTAGAGCAGGTCATCGTGAGAGTGATGATGAAAATTTTGTTATATATATGAATGTCCTAAGATATGACATTCAGGATGAGATGAGCATGGTGACAATCAGGAATGTAGAAGATGCTTATCAGATTGCTTTGAAGGTTGAAGAAAAATTGGCCCGAAAGAAAGTTCAAAGGGGCTGAGGTAGAAGTCAAAGCAGAGGCAAAGCAATTTCCCAATACAGAGTATAGAAGCCCAAGGATGAAGAAAAGAAACCTCATAATCACCTTGAAAGAGGAGGAAGTATACAGGGGAGACAGTATGCCGATAAGAACACTTTTTTGAGAGAAAGAGGAAGAGGTAGAGGCAAAGGAGGTGAAATAAAGTGTTTTGTCTATGGAAAGATCGGACACAAATATTTTGAATGTCCCAATAGAAAAAGAGATAGAGGAGGCGAAGCTCACTTTTCAGAAGCGTAAAGGAAAAATTTTGAGGTGGAGGATGAAAAAGGCAGAAGATCCTTAATGATGAGGAAAATTCTCTTGAAACCAAAGAAGGCGGTAGAGAATCCAATCCAAAGAAACAGTTTGTTTAGAACTACTTGCAAGACCAAGGATAGTGTATGCAAGGTGATAGTGGATAGTGGAATCATAGATAATATAGTATCCACAGAAATGGTGGAGAAGCTAGAATTGGAGACAGTTGCACATCCGAGCCCATACAAAGTTTCATGTTTGCAAAAAGGACATTAGGTAACTGTCACTAAACAATGTTTAGTTGAATTTAAAATAGGGGGATATCGAGATGAGATCTTATGTGATGCCATTCCCATGGATTTCTGTCATATTTTGTTGGGAAGCTCATGGCAATATGACATAAATGTTGTTCATGATGGGAGAAAGAACACATACACCTTAGAGAAGAATGGTAGGACACATATGTTACTGCCAATTGAAGACAAGAAGGTGAAACCAGAAGCAAGAAACACTATACTTCTCATGAGTGGGAAGGAACTTCTAGATGAAGTCAGGAAAGAAGAGGACATGCAGTTTGTTGTGGTGAGAAAACCCATAGTCATCTTGACCAATACGAAGATAGATGATCTACCTGAGGAAATTCAGAAACTACTAGAGAATTTTGTTGATATCGTGGTGGACGATTTACCTTGTTCGTTGTCGCCTATCAGAAGTATAAGCCATCATATTGACCTTATACCAGGAGTGAGTTTTCCAGACAAAGTAGTGTATAGATTGATGCCACGGGAGAATGAAGAAGTTAAGAAACAAGACCAGTATTTGATGGACAAAGTGTTGGTTAGACAAATCTTGAGTCCATGCGTTGTGCCAAAAGTATTAAGTCTGAAGAAGGATGGTGGATGGAGAATGTGTACAGACTCGAGGGCTATATAAACAAAATCACCATCATGTATAGATTTCCTTTACTGAGGATAGACGACTTGATGGATTGCTTGAGTGGAGCAAAGTTTATTTCAAAAATTGATTTGAAAAGCGGATATCATCATATTAGAATGAGGGAAGGTGATGAATGGAAGACATCATTCAAGACGAATGAAGGGTTGTATGAATGGCTTGTCATGTCGTTTGGTTTGATGAATGCTCCAAGTACTTTTATGAGATTAATGAATGAAGTCTTGAAAGATTTCATTGGAAAGTTTGTAATTGTGTATCTTGATGATATATTGATCTTCAGTAAGACTGAGGAAGAGCATTTGAGACACCTAACTCTAGTGATGAGGAGGTTGCAGCAAGAGAAGTTGTTGATAAAATTGAAGAAGTCGTCTTTCATGAAGAAAGAACTCATTTATTTAGGTTTTGTGATCTCTTCGAATGAGTTGAAGATGGATCCTGAGAAAGTAAATGCAATCAAAGAATGGCCATTGTCGAGGAATATCTTTGAAGTTAGAAGCTTCCATGGATTAGCCAGTTTTTACAAAAAGTTCATCAGAAATTTTAGTGCAATTAGTGCACCAATGATGGACACAGTCAAGAAAAGACATAAATCTTTTCATTGGACAGAGGAAGCAGAGAAAAGTTTTAAGTTGTTGAAGGAGAAGATAACTGAACAGCCAGTTTTGGTTTTGCCAGACTTTGGTAAGACATTTTAAGTGAGATGTGACGCAAGTGGATTCACGATTGGAGCAGTCTTAAGCCAAGACAATAGACCAGTTGCATACTTCAGTGAGAAGATGAATGAGGCCAAGATGAAGTATTCAATGTATGATAAGGAATTTTATGCAATCATACAGGCACTAAAGAAATGGAGGCACTACTTGGTTCCAAAAGAGTTTGTGTTGTATAGCAACAACCATGCTTTACAATCCATAACTCAACAGGAAAAATTGAACCAGAAGCATGCAAAATGGGTTGAATTTATGAAGAATTTTACTTTTGTTATAAAGCACATTTCTGGAACTGCTAACAAGGTTGTTTATGCGTTGAGTAGGAAATGTTTGATTCTGCAGGAGTTTCATGTAAATACCTCAGGTTTTGATAGCCTTAAGGATATGTACAGGGATGATTCAGATTTCAAGGACTCTTATGAAGCATGTGAGAATCATGTTCTAAGAGACAGAAGACAATGGATTGAATACCTGATCCAAGATGGATTGTTATTAAAGGGAAATCAGTTGTGTATTCTGAAGAGTTCTATGAGAGAGAATCTTTTGAAGGAAAAACATAGTGGGGGAATGGCTGGACATTTAAGCCACAACAAAACATTTGCGCAACTAAACATTTTATATTATTGGCCATGGATGAGGACAGATTTCAAGAAATTTGTGAGCAGATGTATAATTTGTCAGCACGCAAAAGGAAAAAGACAAAATACAGGATTGTATCAACCATTGCTAGTACCAGAGAGGTCATGGGATGAGATAAGCATGGATTTTTTGTTAGGATTGTCGAGGACACGGAAAGGTTGTGATTCCATATTCGTGGTAGTCAACAGATTCTCTAAAATGGCACATTTCATTCCATGTCAGAAAACTAGTGATGCAACACACATTGCAAATCTATTTTTCAAAGTTGTTAGAATTCATGGATTACCTAAGAGTATTGTTTCAAATAGAGATACCAAATTGTTGTTTATTTCTGGAGGGCATTATGGAAGAAGCTGGGGACAGATTTATCTTTTAGCTCAGTATATCACCCTCGGACGGATGGACATACTGAGGTAGTAAATCGAAGTCTGGGAGATTTATTGAGGATCTTAGTAGAAAAACATCATATTTAGTGGGATAAGATTCTTCCACAAGCGAAATTTGCATATAATGACTCGCCTAATAGAAGCACAGGACAGAACCCATTCCAGATAATGTATGGAATACAGCCAAGAGGAGTATCTTAGTTGAGGAACTTAGAGCAGAGTGAGTTCAAAAGTGTTGGGGCAGAGGATTTTGCAGCAGAGATGCAGGAGCTCCACAGCAAGATTAAAGAGCGATTACAAAATTCCAACTAGGAATACAAGCACAGAGCAGATCAGCACAGAAGAGAACTTTAATTTGAAGTAGGAGATTTGGTCTTAGCGCATCTAAGAAAATAAAGGTTCCCAAGGGGAACATATAATAACCTGAAGATGAAAAATATAGGGCCATGTAAAATTCTAAGAAAATTTGAGGCAAATTATTATAAGATAGAATTTCCAGATGGAGTTGGAATATCGCCAATATTCAATATAGCAGATCTGCATCCTTACAGAGAATATGAAACAGAAGGACCATATGATCATAAGGAAGTTCAATTGGTCAAATAAATTCATGTAGCTAAAAATCCACAGATGGAAAAGATCATTGATCAGAGACTTAGCAAGAAGACCAATAGGAAGACATATTTTGAATATCTGACAAAGTGGAAAGGACACCCGATTGAGGATGACAGATGGGAAAGTGAAACAAATATCCAGGAACATGGATAGATGGTGCAAGAGCTCATTAACCGGAGTTCATGAATTTTTCATCAGAGGAGTATGATGCAGGAGCATCGTAAGCAAGCCAGCAAAGCAAGCGCAAAATCGGAAGGACAGTTGGAAATGCACCAGTGCACATTTTGAGAACGTTTTGAATTTGAAAAGATAAAACATTAATGTAATATCTGGGAAGATATTTTTTCTTTTATGGTTTGGATATTGTAACACATATCTTGAGCATTTCTCTCATCTGTCGGTTGGAGGCATTTAATGTAATCAATGTAAAGTAGTTGTAGAGCTTTTAATTCGATTAGATAGCTTAGAGCTATAGGAGGGAAAACTATTGAAATCTCCCTTGTATGTATTGTATGGTAAGATTATTCTCATTGTAATTGTAAGTTGTAGAGCAAGAGAATAGGAGAACATAGCAGAAGATAGGTTGTAGAAGATTGTATAAGAAGATAGTTGTTTCTATTGAACCCATGTACAGAAGCACTTGGATTAATATAAGAATGATTTGATCCAATCCTATGGTGTATCATGGTTATTGTTTGCATCTATTGAATGGTATGTTTACAATTGTTTATATTCTTTGTTATGCATTTGTTTCAATGCTATGCGTGTATGTATGCTATTGATTTCATGTTGAATGTATGAAGTCTGTGAGAGGTCAAGTATGAGTTTCAATTGTTTCTCTTCCTGAGAAGTTCCTGCAAGGAGTGCAGTGAAAGTCCGCAAGAAGTGCGTTGACAAGATTCTAAGTTTTATTTTAGAGAAGCTCAGGAGAGATATCGTTGTTCTTATACCAGCAAAAGTGAGAGTATATCACAGAGTCGTGCAAGGAGTGTACAGTTTGTTTGAAATCTTATACTTTTCCAACCCAGTGAGTGGTTGAATAGTTATTGTCGCAAGGAGTGCGCAGAAGTGAGAAGTCCGGATAATCAGAGATTATTGATAAGTTGAAAGAAGTGCATGCGAGAATCCCTAAGAAATCTTGAGTTTGAAGCAAAGTATAATCTCAAGAGGGATAGAGACTTCGTGGAGTTAAAAGGAAGGATGAGGCTCATAGAGAGATTCATCGAAAACCAAGTTCGGGAGGAAAGACACCAAATATTGGGCCAGATTCTTTGAGGAATTGAACGGATGATTGAAATTCTTAGAGGGAGAATCATCGAAGCTTCGTGGATCGTTGGATCCAGTGGATCAGCGAGGAGGTTAAGGAGAGAGTCCTTAAGCATTCACAGCTTAGAAAGGAGATTAGTCGTCAAATCTAGATCAACGAGAGTCGTTGATCTTGTTCTTGAATTTCATCATTTCAAAATTCGGGGTTGTGGAGAAAGTTGTGACGAGGAAGCAAGAATCGTGAAAGCTCGATTTGTGAAATCCTGATAGGATCTGGACCATCAGATCGTGAAAGGATATGGATCGTCAATCCGTAGCAAATAAGTCGTGAGTTAGGACTTTGGGGGAAAAGAGGAGTGTTGTATCGTGAACTCACGAGTCGCGAAATCCCGACGTGCTCGGAGGTGGACCCCAGGACGTGGTTGAGGTCATATGGTTGAGGCATAAGGGAGGAGCCAAGGAACTGTTATCCTTTTTGGGGTTGTGGGGATCGAAGGAGTCAGAGGGACTCACAACAGGAATCGCGAAGTCCCAAAACCCGAAACACCTTTTCAGGTGAAGGTCGTGGTCATATCGGTTGGTCACGTGGAGTTGAGGTTTGTGCCTTGTACTTGTTCACGCAGGCATAACTTCTAAAAAGGACCTGTGGTTACAAGCGTGAAGATTCCAGCTAAGAATCAAAGAGTCATTTCGACTCAAAGGAGAGATTAAGAACGATCCTTAGACCGGGAGGTCAAGCAGAACTTGCTGAGGTAGGGGTGTTGCATCACTTTCCCTAGAGCCTCTCTCATGGCATAGAAGGTAGATACAAACATAGAATATGCACTACCTAGCTTGGAAATAATAATATATATGCAGTGCTCTTCCTCCAGCTTTATGTTACACTCTTCACATAAAATTATAAGTGTTTTAAACTTAGATAGATAGTCTTCAATGCAATAAAAATCATTTGGACTTAATTTCAATATCTAATTTTCTAACCGATGTGCTTGAATAATATTGTGTTTACCAAACATAGATTCAAGCTTTTCTCAAGCTTCATCGGGGTCATCAATTTCTTGAAAGTGGAACCTTAAATTAGGAGAGATGGACATTATAATTAGTCCACGTGCTTCTTCATTCCTATTATCCCATTTGACTTTATTTTCATCATCAGTTGGTTTTTTTTCCTTTCCCAAGGTAATCTATTATAGGCCTTTACTTCTTAATAAATCCTCCATATGGGATTTTCATTGGAAGTAGTTGGTGCTAGTAAGAAAAAGAAGGCTAGAAGAATCCATATTAAATATGCATATAACATGAATTTAAAAAATGAAACGGATGATTTGGATGGAAAGATCTCAAAAAAATTAGGTAGTTTTAAAAAAATGACACTGAAAACGGACTTCGGATGTGAAAGTTATGTCATTTAAAAAAAAAACATAAACGATAACCAAAGAGCCAGGTGGAAAGTAGAAGTTGGTCCACATAGTGATATCCCTCCAAATAACCTCACTTTTACAAATAAGTTGCTTAATGAAGTAACCCACTTTTATAAAAATAAGCGGGGATCACTTTTACAATAAAGTTACTTTATAAAAGAAAGTTGCATGGAAAATAAATAAATTTAAAATAAAGTTATTTATAGTGATTCACACGTGGCAAGTAGAAGTTGGTCCATGTAGTGATACCCCTCCAAATAACCTCACTTTTACAAATAAGTTGTTTAATGAAGTGACCCACTTTTATAAAAAGAAGCGGGGATCACTTTTACAATAAAGTCTCTTACTTAATAAAACAACTTTTAACCAAGTGAGATAGAAAAAAAATATTGTATTGTTTAGAAGAAAGATTGGAGTTTTTTTGTTGTTGTTGTTGAAGATGGTCTTGGAGAGCGCACTCATAAAAAAATATTTTCACACAAGAAAAAAATTTCGCTTCTCGATGACAACAATAGTTAGATCTTAGTTAGCTTACCCGGAAAATGCATTTTTTCTGATCTATTTCTGATTTGTCAAGATCGCACGGGACGTGGGGAAAAAAGCATACACTTATCCAAAAGAGTGGCAACCCAGAAACAAAAAATATAAAACCGAAATAATACTCTACAAAAATTTTAAAAGGGCATATTCATGGTTTATACTTCTTAATCTCACTGATATGATCGTATCTTGGGAAAACATAAACCTTTTTGAGTGAAATGAAAAATGTTCCTGACTAAAACAAGCACTGTGGATGCAATGGAACAATCCTCTCACCCCAGAAATGTATGAAAAATTCATAAACCATAGACGAGGCAACTCGGCTTCATGATCTCAATCTACAATGGGAGCATGTCTTCAACCTCGTTTTGATAACATGTTCGACAATACTTGTATTCCAACAGAGTTCAAACAGCTTCAGTAACCACTCACACAACCAAATAAAATATCAACACACCAATATTTTGACATGGTAAAACCTTTACAGGAAACATCCACGGCCCCAACCAACGCAGCGACTTGGAGCAATTTATTAATGCAAAAGAAAAATATTACGGAGAGATTTTACAAGAAATTTTCTCACAACCGATCATCGGAAAATGACCCTCCATGCTCTTTAAATAGAGATCATGGACTAATCGAGTGTTAAGCCACGGATCAATGTAGCATTTAAGATCGAGAAGAATATGAACCGTGAGATCACTCTATATCAGGAACATAATGTGACCGTCAAATTTTCTAACTACAAATGCATATTAAAGAAACACATTTTTACCTAATGACACATTAGACCAAGTAGATCTTAACTAACTCCAAAGTGTTTAAATATCATAACCTATTGTACACAAATATTCTAGAGATTCCAAAAACTCTTATATAGGTTTTATTTGGAAAATTTGTCATTTATCTACATTATAACTAATTATAACTAACTGTGAAATCCTACATACTCAGAAAATAGGTATTATTTTTATTGAGAAAAATTGTTATTTGTCTACATTATAACTAACTAAATGTGAAAACCTACAATACAATGAATATGGTTGAATATTATTCATTGTTTATGTATATTAATGAAATGCACACTAATTTTAACCGCTTTTGCTTTGTGATTTTTATGCAATCTTATGTAAAGAAGTTTGAAAATACAATGAATATGGTTGAATATTATTCATTGTTTATGTATATTAATGAAATGCACACTAATTTTAACCGCTTTTGCTTTGTGATTTTTATGCAATCTTATGTAAAGAAGTTTGAAGATGCATAAGGAAAAGTGTGGGAAGGAGACTATGGATTCCCTACACCTCTTAATGCCTCCCACCTTATCGGCACCACACAAAGGATTGAAGAACTTCATCCTAAAAATTTGATTATATAACACTTGCAACAAAAAAAATTATGCTCACGTGAACCATGAAATGTATAAAAAATGAAATGACCGTTGTAATGTATACACAACAAAATGACCGTTGTGAAGATGAGCTTGCATTTAGCTCTTTGTTTGAACAAAATGACCGTTGTAAGCATGAGCTTGCATTTACCTCTTTGATAAATGTGTCACCAATTATGCAATGGACCACATGATATGTGCATATGGTCATTTATTTAGGTACTCTTTTTTTATATTATTAATGGGTGATATTGATAATAAATATTTTTAATAAATTAAAATTTAAAAAATATTATTTATTAATTGTTTTTTTTAAATTTAAAAATTTTAATATATAAAAAATTTTAAAAATATTATTTATTAATTAATTATTTTAATATAAAATAATAATAACATTGTTTTAAATAACAAAAAGTGAATTATATAGCAGCTAAATGTATTATAATGGTTCCTAAGGTTAATAAATTAATGGGTGATATTGATAATAAATATTTTTAATAAATTAAAATTAAAAAATATTATTTATTAATTTTTTTTTAATTAAAAAATTTAATATATAAAAAAATTAAAATACTATTTATTAATTAATTATTTTAATATAAAATAATAATAATAATGTTTTTCCCGGGATGGGGTGTCACGCGGAGCAGGATGGGCACGTGGAGACGCGCCAGGAGAGGTCATTAATGGCGGCCAACCGCCCTCATATCCTCGTCAGTTATGAGGGGCCTCACTTCAATCGGTCTCCATTTTTTTACGAGGCCTCTCACATGCGAGAACAGGTCGGTCAGCCAGAGCATTAAGCCCTCAGCCTTAATGGCTATAGCCACCATTTATGCTCTTATCAACCTTTTCGGCAACCTTAGGATGCATTTGCAGCTCACAGAGCCGAGCAAGAGTAGGCGTGCAGGGGAAGTCCTGGCACTCATCCTCATTTTCATCATGCCACGAGCTAGAGGAAGACCCTGTAGAGGAGCAGAGTGGTACGTGGCTGACTCTCGGCGGAAAAGGCACAAACGATTCAAGCGAGCTCTGGTTCTTTCTAAGAGGAAGAGACCCAGGGAGACCACAGCAGTAAACTTGCCTCCTAGAACTTATGTCGAGGAAATTTCGTCGATGGAACTCCCCCACGACTTCTCTGAAAGTCGCATGTTTATGGTTCCAAATAATTGGAACCCCCTGGCGTGCATTGGAGCAGAAGCACCACCTCTCCGCCCGCGAGATGCACACGGTCCTAGCGACGCTCCCACTGAGGAATTCGCCACCTTCCTGGTAGAGGAAGAGCTGCTAAAAGGAAACAATGACTTGCAGCCGTAGAAAATGTAGCATGCACACCAGGAGACGGACGTTGAGCAAAAGTTGCCCCCCCCGCCACCACTTCTTCACCCAGAGCACCTGAACTTGATCTTCGAGGTCCGCAGCATGGTGGACGACCAAATCTTCAGGGTTGTCCACGTTAGCCAACGGTTGGACATGTTATATGCAGCTTACTCCAGTGCCACCCCACGGCGACAATGTCCCACCTGCGCTCATCTCTATGTCATTCCTGTCAGAAGTGGCAAGGAGACGGACGACCGCAAGGACACCGGTTAATAGGTTCTTCTGCTCAGCATTGTCTCAAACTTTCTCTCTTTTTGATGTCTATCAGAGTTGTAGCTCTTCTAGTTAATAGCCTTGTTAGTGTTAGCATAGGCCTTATTAAACTGCTGCTGAAACTGGTCATGCACCCTGGTTTCCTTCAGACAGGGTGGCGAAACGAGATTTTGAATTTGCATATTATTTTGGACAGGCCAGTTGTCTCGGTTTCTTTCACAGGCGGGACAGTTGGCACCTCCATGTCATGATGTATTTTGAAGCTTTAATATAATAGGATTTGCTTTTTACTTATAAAAAAAAAAAAAAATTGTTTTAAAAAAGAAAAAGTAAATTATATAGCAGCTACATGTATTATAATGTTCTTATTAATATGAATGCACTATATAACAGAGTCAAACATATTATGAGGGTGAATAACTTTATTAAGTGCATTAGTTTAACTTTATACAATCTGAGTAGGCCTAATGATTAAGAACATGTAAAATAATATATATTATCATTTATTAACTATTTTAATACAAAATAACAATGAATTTTTAAAAACTAAATCATTTTAATTTCAATTTTTTTTAAATAAAATAAAAGATAAATATTATAAAATAAATTTTACAATACAATATTATAACTTTGACTTTGTTAAACATGATAAGTGGTAAGTTATGAAATACTAACATCAAACCAAATTGGATTAGAGATACATTTTTTAGTGTAATGTTGAGTTCTCGTGAAATTTAACTAATGTGAAATTTTGTTTATTAAAAATAAAACAAAAATTTGTATCAAAATTTAAAATTATATTATTTTTAGTTGATTAATAATTATTATTATATATAATATTAATTTATTAAAATTTCAATGAAAAATTATGAAATTTGAAAATAATTAATGTATGATTTTTTTTTGTTAATTAATAATTAATGATAAATTTAAGAATAATTAATATATGATTTTTTTGTTAATTAATAATTAATATTAAGGGGTGATAGTAGATCCTCAAATAAAAATAGAAACAACCTTTTCCTAGAGCCTAAGAACATCCACAATCAATAACCTAGGGCCTAAGAATATCCACAAGTTGAGGTCTATGCCTTTCTCCATAATCTCTTCCTCACAAGGGAATCCAATATAAAATCTTTGATTTCCATTAAAGACTAAATCATTATGAAAACGATGGTTATGAAATCAACCCTGTTAGATAATAAGCTCATGTTAATTACTACATGTTCCAACATTTCTCGTATCAATCCTTAAGTATGGAGAAGGGATATGAAAGGATACGACCCCATCTCATTCATATGATGGAATTAACCAGTGTCCTATCTATCGAATTCTGCATTGGGGTGTATCATTGGTGAGGTGGGATAATGAAGTAGTCCAAGGTAGGAATTTCCAACGACTCCTATAGTATCATCAACCAACCTAAAACCTAGTTGATAAGAGTTTCTATTCATTTTTGGTTGGTTTATTGGAAATTTGGTCTATAAGCTACAATATTTTGGTGTTTCTAGTGGATAATTACAAGGATACTCTAGTTTTTAAAATGTGTTTGGGTTCTAGACCTTGCAATTTATCTTAGGTTTTGGTTATGAATCATAGGGTGGTTTTTAAGCAGTGTCTTTATCTGTTCTTTTGTAGCATTCATCTCTTTATCTATCTAAATTCCATCTCTATTCAAATTTTGTCACTCTATCCTCTGGATTTTAAATGTATGGATGACTTTCTAGTTTTATTTGGGATTGGATGTGTTTTCCTTTTTAAGTCTGTTTTAGAAATTTATAGAAATATAGTGTTTTGGATATAGTGTTGTCTGGTTTGTGGAAGAGAGGGCATTTTTTGTCTGTTGGATATAGGGATATCCCTCGTTAGATTGGTTTCAATTTGACTATGCCATCTTTAGCTACCTCTATTATAGGTTTAGAAATTATGGATTACAAGGAAGCACGGGAGATTTGAAGTGCTCTTCAAAGGAATGACGAGTGTATCCAATGCAATAGAACCTCTCTTTTCTTAGTGACCTCAAAATTTCATGAAAATGAACTCCATTGAACTACACAAAATTCAACAATTATGAATGCCTTGGTCTAAGAAAGGAAGAAAATTGATGTTTTGGAAGTAGAATATAATATGTTAAGGAACATGGTCATCAATCTTAGTAAATATTCTCACTCTACATATTCAAACCACATGATGTGAATTAACTTTGTACAAGGGCATCCTAAGGAGGAGATATTGCATCAAATGAAATATGACATGGACATTGGACAATGGAATTCTCTTCCTTCTAATATAGGTCAGGAGAAGGATAACAAACACCATGTGTTTCTATATAATCTTTATGTTTTTCGAAGTAATTAGAATATTAGACCTGTCTTTTTCAAGTAGTATACCTCCAAGGGATGGGATGTAATAATTGTAGACATTTGCAAACTCTCTTATGTGGCTAATGACAATTGTCAATTTTGTATGAAACTTCATAACAATACTACTTATATCCTTGTTGTTTAGCTAAGCTACATCTTTTTTAATATAGTTTTCCCAATTTCAATTAAAAAATAATAACAATTTAAGGATTTAAAGTTGATATTAAGATTATATCTTTAAGAGACCACTATGAAGATATTAATCATCATAAATAGAGTATTCACTATAGCATGTATGTGTATATTGATGAGGTGATTTCATATTACTTTCATCTTACGTTAAAAAGATTTATCATAGATA
Organism: Picea glauca; assembly: GCA_000966675.3. NCBI lineage: Eukaryota > Viridiplantae > Streptophyta > Pinopsida > Pinales > Pinaceae > Picea > Picea glauca. The sequence goes on along the minus strand of JZKD02S1919581.1, from coordinate 954,066 downwards.
TTGAGTATAAAAAATAACTATATCATTTGAGTATGTAAGTTTCTACAATTAACCATAATGTTAGAAAAAACATTGGATAAAAGTTGTGTAAGAAGTTTCGAAACATTCAATGTTTCAAGTGGACACTCCACCCATCATGAGGGAAAAATGAAGCTAATACAATGAAGAAGAGTGTTGAGGTTTGAATTTGCAGGGAAAGATTAGTTCTTGAAGAGAGGAAGGAGGCAAAAAGTATTAAAGATAGTCATTAGGTTAGAAAATATGTAAATATTAAAGCGAGTTGTTGAGATAAAATATTAAAGATATTCATAGAGTATTAAAATAAAGGGTTGAATTGGAATAATAATAATGAAAGGATTAAATTTAATGTGATATAAATATTGAAATTACAAACAAATTAGAGAAGTCATTGGAAACTGTAATAAAATGTTAGTGAAAATGAAGATAATGGTTGGGAAAGGGTAATAAAACATTAATGAATAAATAGAGTAAATTATTAACATAGACTAATAATTATGATAATAATAATAATAATCTCATACTTTAGTATGAGATAAATAAAAGAATCCATCAATGGAAGAAAACAAAAATATGAAATGAATGGTTAAAGAAAAAATTAAAATAAATGGTTAATTTAAATTATATATATATAGAGAGAGAGGGGTATGAAGGTCAAGTCCCCGGTCATCTGTTGTTGATAATTGTTAATATTGTTGGGCCTCACTCAATTTCTCCAACGTGTTAGACCCCGTATTCAAGATCGATAGTTTACCCCATTTACCATTCACTAAATGTGGGGAAGTACTCGAAGGGTTTCCTACTATTTCTTCCATCAATATATATATATATATATATATATATATATATATATATATATATATATATATATATATATATATATATATATATATATATATATAATTAATTAATTATTATAAATAAATGTACCCACTTATTTAGAGAATTGTATAATGATCATATATTTAGTGTGAATGTGTCATTAAAGTGGAAAATACCTAAATTTTTGGTTTAAAGATTGTTTAGGTTCCTTTTTAATCACAATTATGATATTGTATATTGTTGTTTTTCCAATGAACCATGCATTGTCATTTTTTGTGAGTCTTATAGTGTTAAATTTAGAGATAAAGTTTCCTATCATTAGTTTAATTTTCATATTCTTATAATTTTTATATAGAGTAAATGTTATGTAACTTGCTCTGATACCAAATGTTATTGTTGTTGGGAAATAATACCCTACGGACTAACAAGCTAGGGCTTAAAATTGTATGCAGATCATGACCCGTAAGAAATTACTTTTAATCTACCACCCCAAACCTAAAACCCTTTTTCACATGCAAACATGGAAAGAACCTACTAACCGTTTTACTGATGTTTGGTGTAGGTCCTCCGTTGCGCTTTTATCCGCTTGCTTATGCTGCTCCTTCCAAAGACAATCCTGCAATCAAGACAAAAAACTAAGCATGCATGCTATCTTTCTACTAGAGGGTCAGAGATTAAGCATAAATCGAATAAAACATATAAAACTCACGCATTGGGACGGGAAAAGTATTCTTTATTAATCTCAAAATGAATCAACTTACAATAATGATAGAGATCGGCCACCGCTCCTTGATCCTGATCCTGGGCTCCTCCTCTTCTTTGTCCTCCAACTGTTTTGCTTGAATTCTCCTTGAGCTTGAGGAAAAGCTAAAGGGTTGGGACAAAATAGATTCGGCAATTGGGAAGACTTTCTTTGTTATGATTTTACTCCTCCAAATAGTACCCCTACCCCTTATTTTATAGGCTAGAAGGAGCTAGGGTTTTGGACGAACTCTCAGTCATGCATGGCTAGGAGTTTCAGTTAACTGACCCCAAAGCTTTTCGTATCGTCGGCAACTTTCCTGTTTTTGTGCTTTGTTAAGTAAACGCGGGTTGTAGTAGGCCAGCCAGCGTTCCAACGCGTGAAGTAGTAGGCCTGCCAGTGTTCCAATGCGTGCAGTAGTAGGTTAGGGCGCATTTTACTTGTTTCAAGAGGATTTTCAAGAGTTTATTTAGCATGGCTTTGGCAAGGAATGGATATGAGTTGGCCTGATGCAAGGTAAGAAGGTGTGGTGCAATTTAGGGTTATAACAGATGCCCCCTAATGTGTGAGGTCAGAAGAGCATCTGATGGCCGAAATACATTACCAATTCTTTACCAATCTGTACTGATATGTTGAATGAGTGAGCCCAGGAATAAGGAATCAGGAGGTGTCGTCTGCAAAAAATGTCAAATGTCTCATCGAGGCGGGCATACCCATGCTCGGGATAAAATAGAACCATGGATACCAATCAAATACATTGTAGATCCATGTCAAACAACTATGAAGAGTAGTCGCGAACAATACATAGCGGAGCTACATCTCGAAATCAAAAAGATATACATCTAAAGTATCCATCTCCCAGAAGCGGATTTGGCTTGATGGTTGTACTTCAGAGCTCGAGAAACAACTTCAAAATCTTCTAAAACTTGGGTAGGAGTGTAATATGAGTGTACGACTGCACTACCCAAAGGTCTTTGATGCCTCGTCGGTTATGGACTTGATAATTTTGATGATTGGACTGAAGGCTTCAGTGATTTCGAACAAAGACTTGATTGGACGTTCAGGATGGTCGAGTATGCGGACAAGAGACATATTGCCGAGGGGTTGACTCAGGCTTAGTGCCAAACTGCCCTTGGATAATAGCACGACACGTGGTAAGACTCAGGCAGCATATCTGTTAATCATAAGTTTACGAAGCAGGAGGCAATGCAAACTCTCCATATGTTTGGAAGAGTAACCAAATGGTGGAGGACACAACTCAATATAGCGACCAAAGCTTCCTAAGGTCGTACTACATCCCAAAGTCTGATGAACCAAACAGATAGATTTGATTTATCCAAGGGCGACTCATGATGCTGCCAATAAAGAAAATACTTTTCCCATCCTCTTTTTGGGGTATATTTGATTTTTTTTGTTCTTTTTTATGATTTTGAAAAAGAATAAAGGAATATTACATTACAATGGAGGAACGAGTACAACAAACATATAAGCTCAAGGAACAAGGAAAAGACTGATGTTCTAAGGAAATGACACTCGGGAAAAATCCTCCAGTGGCCAAAGGTGTTAAGACGCAAAGGCAAACTGTTACTAGACTAATGGGTAAAGGATGCAAATGCGGTTGATAGAAAACACAACGGTAACATCCTTCGATGTAAGTTTAACGAGCCCAAAGAAGGGAAGCTCGATGATTTTTCATATTTAGAGAGTCTGAAAAAGCATAAAGGAAACTCCATTGGGGTACATTTTTCAACCATAGTCTAGTCGGTTTGAAAAAGGGGTAAACTAGCACCGATTAGACGTCAATTCAAAACCATTTTAATGAGTGTGACAAGGACAAGATCACTCGGCTATGTTTTCAATTTTAAGGAGTCTTAAAAAAGCTTAAATATGGACTCCGTCAGGAATATTCTTCTGGACCATTTTAACGAGTGTGAAAGAAATAAGGTCACTCGGCGATCTTTTCAAGTTTAGGGAGTCTGAAAAGAGCTTAACTATGGACTCCGGGGGGGTTTCTTTTTCGTAAATTTAGTCCCTCAGGCCCGAAAAAGGAATAAAATCTTACCTGAGAATACTCTTCTAAAGAATGGACATTCAATAGAGTATTCCTTTGTTCGTACAGTTGACCATCCGGACCGAAAAAGGGGTAAACTACCGCCGGACAGACGTGACTTCAAATTTCAGTTTAACGAGTGTGAAGGGTCACAAGGTCACTCGGCAATCTTTTCATGTTTAGAGGGTCTGAAAAGGGATTAAAAGGAGACCCGTTATGTTTTGGGAGTCCGGAGGGTAAGATAAAGAGTGAAAAAGACCCATGTGAAAGAGGCTCAAACTCGTATTCAGGAAAGACTACACGGACTCCCGAGCCTACAGTGTTATTGGAAACGGCATGGACACCATAATGCAACCAGGAACTACCTAGGGCATCCATGTTTTGGCAAGCTCTACCACCAAGTTGCGACACTTCTAGAGCAGATATGACGGTTTCGTGTCACA
>JZKD02S1919581.1:929276-949981 GCA_000966675.3 Picea glauca | reverse complement strand
AGAAAAGATTGGAAACTAGTTTGCCAGCACGCGAACAGTCACCGGGCGGGTACAATCGATAGTCGGGTAGACCACAATGAGCAAGGTATCAAGCCCGAAACCTATTAAGGGTATCGGGAGAAAATGGTCTGGAAGACAACTGAGGACCTCGAACGGATTCGAGACCCATGAAGCTCCGTGGAAAATGCAAACGACGGAATCCCTCAACAAATCCTCGATATGTGTTCTCCACTACGCTCGGTCCAGCTTTGGAGGGGTTATCTCCGCTACCTTTCCTTACACGACCTCGTGTTTAGCCCTTGTGTTAGAGGGGGGTCCCGGATAACTTTCACGTAACTGGAATTCTACACTCCCTATGACAAACTCCAAAGTTTGGATTGAGTGGCCTTGGAGAATTTACTCTCCAACCTATTCCAAGGCCCTAGTCTTGAGCTAGTGTATGAACCCTACAAACAAAAAGTCTAATAGTTTTTAATTAGCATTTCTTTTAATGGGATTTTTTACATCACAAGGGATGAAGGTGAAACTGATGGTGTGTAAAGACTCAAAGCAAAATGAATCATAAATTCTTGGAAACAAAAACTTTTACAAAAATGCAAAAACCAGCAACTTTTCACTAAGAAAGACTTCTTTTCTTTTCAACTTTTCTAAGATTTTATGCAACAAACATAAATGAATTTCACTCAATCTGCGAGCTACTTGTGTTCTAAATGAAGTACCAAAAACTTATGAAAAAAAACTTATTCCTAGCTACTGATGCAACAACACAATCTTCAAACAAAGAAGAAAATGAAAAAGAGAATTTTTTTTTATTTAATTGCAAAATGAAGCAACAAAGGGAAAATTCCGACAAGCACAAAACCAAGAAAGAAAAATAAAATTTTGGCTTAAAGCACAGATCGCAAAGAACCAGAGCAAAGACGCACAAAGGCAACCAAGAAAGCACTGATTCTAATACTTGTCTAAAAACCATAAAACAAATTTTTCTTTTGTCTTTTCTATCAAAACATCAACTAAGAAAAACACAGGCTAAGGATAAGAGGCCCTAACCTACTGACTATGCATCCCTAGACTCAATCCCCTGAGAGGAACACTTCTCACCACAGGAGGGGATGACTACCCCACCCAGGCTGAAAAGCAACCAGACAAGCCCGCGACTGTCACTGAAACAGCACGCGTGCAAACACGTGCTGAGCTATAATAGCGCGCGGGTACCCACGGTCTAAACTTGAACAGGTCGTGGGTCTGTATAAATGTTAAGACAAAAGAAAACACAGGCAGCCCAGACCTGAAAAGGCCTCTGGTATTGAAAACCATGGTCTCTTAAAGGCTTGGATGCTTCTTCTTTAACAGAAAAGGAAAATGAATGCAAAAGATAACAAACACAATAAAGCAGACTGAAAACAAGACAGTGAACCAGCAAGACCCAGATAGGATCCAGAAAGCCCCCTGAGAATGTAAAATTCTGACAGGGAAGAGAAGACTGCCTCTCAAGTTTTATGAGCCCTACACGCTACTGAAACCTCTGCAGCAAGCGTTCAAACGCGGGCTGTAGAAGGTTAGGGTGCGGGTTACATGCATGCATGCCTTCTGTAGGCCACGTGTACCTCTGTGTGTCCCGATAATAAATGTCAAGCAACAGTCAAGGAAAAACTGGTATTAAGAACCAGGTTCCCTGCTAGCTTTGACCTAACAGAAAACAAACAAACAAAGAAACCGAAAATCTAATTCTTTGAACTACCCAAAAACCTTCACTTAAATCTGGAACCCTAAGAGTAATATCCCCAGTTGAGTCGCCAATTCTGTTATTGGGAAATAATACCCTACGGACTAACAAGCTAGGGCTTAAACTTGTATGCAGATCATGACCCTTAAGAAATTACTTTTAATCTACCACCCCAAACCTAAAACCCTTTTTCACATGCAAACATGGAAAGAACCTACTAACTGTTTTACTGATGTTTGGTGTAGGTCCTCCATTGTGCTTTTATCCGCTTGCTTCTGCTGCTCCTTCCAAAGACAATCCTGCAATCAATAAAAAACACTACGCATGCATGCTATCTTTCTACTAGAGGGTTAGAGATTAAGCATAAATCGAATAAAACATATAAAACTCACGCATTGGGACGAGAAAAGTATTCTTTATTAATCTCAAAATGAATCAACTTACAATAATGATAGAGATCGGCCACCGCTCCTTGATCCTAATCTTGGGCTCCTCCTCTTCTTTGTCCTCCAACTGCTTTGCTTGAATTCTCCTTGAGCTTGAGGAAAGGCTAAAGGGTTGGGACAAAATGGATTCGGCAATTGGGCAGACTTTCTTTGCTATGATTTTCCTCCTGCAAATAGTACCCCTACCCCTTCTTTTATAGGCTAGAAGGAGCTAGGGTTTTGGACGAACTCTCGGCCATGCACGGCTGGGAGTTTCAGTTAACTGACCCAAATCTTTTCGTCCCGTCGGCAACTTTCCTGTTTTTGTGCTTTGTTAGGTAAACGCGGGTTGTAGTAGGCCAGCCAGCGTTCCAACGCATGTAGTAGTAGGCCTGCCAGCGTTCCAACGCGTACAGTAGTGGGTTAGGGCGCGTTTTACTTGTTTCAAGAGGATTTTCAAGAGTTTATTCAGCATGGCTTTGGAAAGGAATGGATATGAGTTGGCCTGATGCCAGGTAAGCAGGTGTGGTGCAATTTAGGGTTATAATAGTTATGTACAAGAGAAGATCTGAAAACATATTATAATATGAACCCGTAATCTCAATAAGAATAAACCAAACCATTCAACAAATATTCAACACAAGAATGCAGACAAAACCCTTTAGGTAGGATAACACCATATATTAATTATTATGGAAGGATAACATTTTTCAAGCAATGTTTAATACAATAAAAATATATTTCACTATGCTCCAATACATTTTTTACACTTCTTTTTATAACACTCAGTATCTCCTATGAACATTCTAGAGAAGGAATATTCTAGTAGGTGGAACATTATAGTAAACCTTCTCGCATTTATTGTGTTCACGCTACTACATGGGATTTATTTACTAGAATTCCCCTCTATATATAATAATACATAAGCACATTCCCATTGAGTACCTTCCTAGGAACCCCATATTACCTCCCTAGGGATACTACAATCCATCCCCCTTTGCATGTTTCGTCCTCGAAACATGGGAAGAAACCATACAATATGACCAACTAAGCAATGAAGCCAACAGGTACCAAGTATAGCCATCCATCCATCCTAATGGAAAACAAACATGATGTCCAATTGTTGCCTTTCCGCCTTGATATTGATCCTTATCATGATTCTGGTGCCATGGGATTGTTTATTTATCATGATGTTTTCCTGTAGTGTTGGTATTCCCCCATGTGCCTCTTGATTGGTTTCATTTCTGATGTCATATTGATTCATAATAAATGTGTTGATGTGCATGCCTCTTCCTTGATGAATGGTGTTTCTCTATATGGTGTGGATGATAATATACAAGAACTTTAGGAATCAATCATTTTTTCTTCAACTTTTCAATATGATGGTCATTTGAGCCAATGATCTCCTTAGCTTTTTTATTTTGTCGTTCCTTGAGCTTTGCTTCATGTTCTTCTATAGAATATTCCTCTAATGCAACTCGAGAGTCTACAATAACTTCTTTGCTTTCCCTTGCCGGCCCTTCCTTCTTACTAAGAGACACATATTGCAATGTAACTTTTATTTTCTTGTACCAAAGTTTCAAAAACTTATTTTCCACATTAATAAATTAATTGTACCAATTGTTTCCATACAAGAATAATACCCGTGTCATTCATATCAAAAACACAAAAACTAGAATGCAACACATAGTTATCCATGGAAATCTTAAAATATTTAAAAATTTGAACATTTTCACCGTCAACCCATGTGCTTTGAATATTCTTTGTTGAAACTTGCAATCTATTAACCAACTGAACCTTGATAAAATTTTGTTGGCAACTAGGGTTAATAGAAACAATGACATTTTCTTTATGAATACAACCATGAACCTATAATATAGACTTGTCACATGAAAATAAAACCTTGATATTTTCTTTATCCTTAATCTTGGCATGAGACCACTTGTATAAAAACACTTTTTAGAATTCTTCATCGGAGTGGACCAACATATTGCTACGATCAAATGACTACCACAAGATGGTTGCATCACCTACTAAATTACAATTTATCCAAAATTTTCAATTTGTCCATATTGACTTTTCAAACTGTATAAATTATTCAATGTTAAGACCATCTTTTCCATTAAAAGACATATTTCCTTGAGAATAAATCTTCAACAAAAAACTAGGGTTTTAAAAATAATTTATTGTGCAAATGGCATTTTTTTTCCGAAAAAAAAAAGCCTAAAATAATTTTGAGTTTAAAATGTTGATAAATTCACTCCCCATATTTTTTTCGACCAATTTTTTTTCTATAAATGTTTTGCAAACGGTTTCATAATTAGTCTAAACTATGTCGCCCCCTTTTCCCCTAGAAAAAATCTGCAAAAAGAACCAAAAAATAGTTCATTTCTTTGGCTAAAGAAAGAACTCTAATACCAAATGTTATGTACCTATCTCTAATAGAAAAAGTTATTTACCTGAGTAGATCTGAAAATATATCATAATATAAACCCTTAATCTCAACAAAAATAAACCAAACCATTCACCAAATATTCAACACAAGAATGTAAGCAAAACCCTTGAGGTAGAGTAACACCATATATTAATCATTATGGAAAGATAACACTCTTAAAGAAATACTTGATACAATTAAAATATACTTCATTATGCTCCAATAAATTGCTTACACTTATTTATATAACACTCTCTATCTCTTAGGAACATTCTAGAGAAGGAATATTCTAGTAGGTGGAACCTTCTAGAAAATAGTATCACCTTTATTGTGTTCACACTATTACAGGGGCTTTATTTATTATAATTGGCTTCCATACATAATAATACATAATCACAATCTCATTTAGTACCTTCCTAGGTACCCCATATTACCTCCCTAAATATACTACATTAAATTGATAAAAAAAAATAAAAGATAATTTATATTTTTTTAATTTAAAATTAAAAATTAAAATATATGTAGAGAAAGTTTTATAAAAAGTTTAATATTTAAAATTTAATATTCAACTAGAATATTATTAATATCTTTGCACAATGGAGAGACAGATGAAAAAGAGTAAAATAGATAATATAAAGGTAAAAGCACTAAAATGGGTAACACTTTCTTTGTTTTTATAATAAAATATATATTTTTTATTTTTATTTATTTTTAAGCAATCAAAACTCATATCTTTCAATTTTATTTTGAAGTGAAAAAAAAAAATAAGAAATTGTATTACTTATGTTTTAATTTAATTTTTTTAATTTATGGACATATCATGGGATAAGTTTAATGTTTATTCTCAACCTAATTTAAGAATCATAACTGCCATTTAGTTAGAATCATAACTGCCATCGAATTACTTGTGATGTAGAGTGAGTTAGAATCATAATTGCCATCTCTACTTGTGATGTAGAGAGAGTCTAAAGGCTAAGCAATCATGCAACTAAATATATCTTTTGAAATTTCCATGGTTCCATGTTACGATGGAGTTTCTTTCCAAGTGTTTGACAAAAGGATTACACCACAAATGTTTGACGAAATCTTTTTGTGTCAAGTTATTTTTGCATGGTAAGTGGTTAACACAATACTTCCATGTAAAGTGTTGAAACAATTATTTATTATAGAACTTCATATAAGTTTAAATTTAAGATTATGATCAAGTCTGTTTGGAAAAACTATCAGTTATGGGATGGATTTAAAGAAAAAAAATTGGAGTGTAATACATGGATTCTTATTGCTTAGAAATTTATTCTTTGTGAGGGTAAATAATGGAGGATTTCCCAAACTGTAACGTTCCCCGACCATTAACCTTATGGTCGGGCCAACATTACTACGCGGAATAACAATCTCATATTTAATTCTATATATAAGACATGCATTTAAGCAAATGAAACACATTTAAACTCAGAGTAATCATAAGAATTACTGTTATTATAAATAATCAATGGATTTAACATTAATTCGTATGCACAGCAGAATACATGATAAATATAAATACACAGACATGCAGAAAAGTAATTAAAACATCATTTGGTACTTATCTTTGAAACGGTGGTAATTCCACCAACCAGGTGCAGGCCTTCCATGAACCTCCTAGCCTTAGACCACAGTTCTCATCAAGCTCAGCAGTGGGTCACCCCCAAGCTAAGACTAAGCTCCACCCCCAAGGCAAGGAATCCTAGGCTAGGCTGAGGTTACAGGGAAAACACACAGTCACAAGGAAGGAATTTTCTCCTAGGAACCACTCATACTCACTTCCACAAAATCTTCTTCCCCACATGCATGTTCCACCCCAGGAGTATACACCTTCTCTATCACCTAGACAGTCCTTCGGCTGCTAACCTCCCTTGCCTTGGGTTTCAGCAACAGACCGGACCGGAAGTCTCCGAGCTCTGTGGCAGCTACAGGGTTCCTTCTAGGAGTTCTCTCCTTCCTCTGCACACTCTCTCACCTAGAGAGAGTCTCTCATAGGCAAAGCAACTTGTTCTTCCAACTTCAATCACCTCTCTCACCTGGAGAGAGTGTTGTACAAACTGGCCAACAAGCCACACACAGTCCAGCACTGCATGACCACAACAGCCAATGGGGAAAATAGACACGGGCTTTCCAATCAGGCTCAGCAATGACAGGATGGTCTCATGGTTATGGCTTTGGGATAGAGACTCCACACACAGGCTCGATCTTCTCAGACAGAGGATGCATCGGCCTTTCCATAAATCAACACAGGTTATCCCCCAAATCAACACACAGACTTCGCCCCCGGGTTTCAGAATGGAACGAGGTCTCTTGCAGGGGTTGGATGGGACATATGGTTCAGAAGATGCATGGGGCTCTTCCAGAGGTCGGATGGGTTCATTCCCAGGCAGTAGAGGGTCGAATGGTGGAGGAACCCCCAACATGGCTGATCTCAGACGCTTTATTTGCATGCGCCTGGGTTGACACTTGTCACTCATGCAACTGCATGTGTTCCATCCATTTGGAAGTTACTTGTCCTTCCAAAAGAACTTAGGATAAAGCATAGTATTCACATTCTTTTTGGAATAATATTAAAATATTATTCACAAGGCTTAAACCCTTCGGCTTAGCCCCTAGGTTCAACACTTAACCCCTCTTCCCTCCTTCTAGTCCCTAATCCCTTGCCCACTCTGTGGAATCTTAGTCCCCCATCACTCATTCATCGTGATCGGTCTGCATGTGGTGGTGTTTATATTTTTATTAATAATGTGCATAGATACATGTACAAAATCAAGCTCTTGGCCTTCAACACTTAGGCTCTCTGGCCTAATAATCACATAAGCCCGCCAGCTTATATTAACTTGGCTCACCAACCTATAAAAAAAAAACATAATTACAATTCATTTCATAAACATGATTTACAATGGGGCTCGGCCTTGGGAACATTACAATCCCCCTCCCCTTATTTATGCATTGTCCTCAATGCAACTTTACACTGTCTCTACAAGCTTTTCAAAATTTTCAAAAAGATGTGGGTACTCTGCCCGCATAACATCTTCATGCTCCCATGTCGCATTCTCAGGACCATACCATATCCACTGGACCTTTACAAGCCCTATAGCTCGATTTCAGAGCTGTTTGTTTTTCCTGTCCAATATGCGCACAGGATGCACTTACAGGACACCTTTTGGTTCCACCTGAACCACATTCCAATCAATAACATGATTAGCATCAGGTATATATTTCTTAAGCAATGAAACATGAAACACATTATGTACAGTCATAGATGCAGGTAATGCAAGCTTATATGCAACTGGCCCAATCCTTTCCAGGATTTCAAATGGCCCACAAAATATTGCTGCCAACTTGGCGCAACTTCCCAGCTTCAGGGAACTCCTGTTAGTTTTCACTTTCAGGAAAACATGATCACCCACTTTGAATTATTGGTGGGTTCTATTCTTATCAGCATAACTTTTTTTCCTGTCCTGGGCAGTTTTTAAATTCAGTTTAATTTTTATCATTTGGTCCTCCATATCCTTGAGAAACTCTGGCCCAACTACTGCTCTGTCAGCTGGATTATCCCATCTCACTGGAGTGTTGCACTTTCTTCCATAAAGTGTTTCAAATGTGCGCATCTTCAACGATGCATGATACCCATTATTGTAGGTGAATTCTAACAAATGCAGGTAGTCTTCCCATCTTGATGGTTTTTCCATCACATACATTCTCAGCATGTCTTCTATTACTCTGTTCACCCTCTCTATCTTTCCATCAAACTTGGGATGATATGTTGTACTAAAATTCAGATTCGTTTTGAATCCTTTGAACAGTCCTTTCTAGAAATTCAAGGTGAATTTCGGGTCCCTATCAGACACAATCGTTTTAGGAATTTCATGCAAGCATGCCACTTCTTTTAAGAAGATGTTAGCAACATCTGTTACCTTGTGAGTGGTTTTGAGTGGAATAAAATGGGCAGCTTTTGTAAGCTTATCCACCACAACCATGATTGAATCATGTTGTTTGCTTGTTCTAGAAAATCCTGTAATAAAATCCATGGTCACCACTTCCCATTTCCACTCAGGAATGGGCAAAGGCTGCAGCAACCCTGTTGGGTGCCTATGCTCAACTTTAAATTTCTAGCACTCCATACATCTGGCGATGTATTCAACGATCTCTCTCTTCATACCCTGCCAAAATTAATGGCTTTTGACTGTTTCCATAGTCTTTTGATATCTAGGGTGTCCAACATACGTCACGTTATGCATTTCTTTTAGAATCGCAAGTTTCAATTCCTGGACATTGGGTATATACACTATGTCTTTATATAGGAGTAAACCATCAGCTTCCAAGGTGTAACTTTCCTTTTTCTGTGGTCTCTCACGATGTTGTAGCTTTGCTACTAAGTCTCTGTACTACAAATCAGCGTTTGCAGCTTCCAAAATTCTACCCTTGATATCAATCATGTACATGCTAATGGTTGTAGCATGTAATTCATGCACTTTTATGTTGAGTGCATCAACCACCTTATTTTCCTTTCCCTTGATATGCTTGATATCAAAGTCGTATTCGCACAGAAACTCTAGCCACCTACTTTGTCTAGCATTTAAAGTCGGTTGATCAAACAAATATTTCAGACCATTGTGGTATGTTCTCAATTCAAATCTCCTTCCCATGAGGTAATGTCTCTATTTCCTCAGAACGTGAACAATTGCTGCCAACTCCAAATCGTGAGTGGCATAATTATTTTCATGCTCTTTTAGCTTCCTGGGCTCATAACAGATTACAAATCCATTTTGGTAGAGAACTCCTCCAAACCTTTCCTTACACGCATCTGTGCACACCACGAAATCCATATTTGGATCTGCAATCCTCAAGATTGGAGCGTTGGTTAACAACTGCTTCAATCGCTAGAAACTCTTCTCACACTCTTCAGTCCACTGAAACTTTTTCTCCTTCCTTTGCAAGGAAGTGATAGGGTGAGCTATCTTTAAAAACCCTGTGATAAACCTTCTATAATAGCCCGCTAGATCCATAAAGGATCTAACTTCCACCACATTCCTTGGTGCTGACCATTCTCTAATGGCCTCAACTTTCTCAGGATCCACAGTGATCCCTTCTTCTGAACCCACGGAACCCAAAGTTGATTTCTTACAACTAGTTGATTATCAAATTTGCAAAAATTCAATTATTGTCTTGGCATTGCAATTGCATGGAGTGGTGGGAACTGGGATGTCTTTTAGAGATATAAACAAAAACAAATCTACATATCCCCTTACTCTAAGTCTTCTTCTATTTCTAGTGTCTATATAGTGGAGCATGCAAAAGAGATGTCAATAGTAGAGATTACAACACTAACTACATTTGTTATATGAAAAAGATGTTATTTGCATATTTAATGGATATTGGCCTCCTACATTAACATTGTTCCAATATATTCACACAAATTGGACAAAGAATTGTGAGATATCTTTGTATTCGAAAAAAAAAAATATTGTTCAACTCCATAATCATATTGATTGTAAGTAGATGTTAGATGAAAATCCCTGATTTGAAAAAATGTAGGACTTTTTATAACCCCTTGATTATCATATTTTGATCCTTAAAAATAAATTAAATACACATCTTAGAATTATAAATTATAAATTATGAAAATACAACATTTAATTGCCCGATACGTCACCTCTTTTACGAATCAAATTGAATCAAATATGATGAATAATTTCATGTCATACCTTATGTGCATTGTCAATTTAAAAAATAGCTCTAATTGCAAATCCTTATATACATTGTAACAAATCCTTATTGTACATTGTAAAATTTTATATACGTCTAGCAGAGAAGACAGATAAGCCCACAGAAAGAGAATCCTAGCCCGAGATGCACGACAAGAGAATGAAATGCAGGGAAATGGGTTCTCACGAGGTCATCGTAGAAGGGTCGAATCCCATTCCTACAGACAATCTTTATTCTTTTTATAACAATCAGGGGTAGGGATGCTCATATTGGCCCGTTGTGACAAGGTTGGAAGGGTAGACGATTCCTGGGATAGAGGTTCACAAGAATCTTCGATGGACCTCGGGACGTCTCGACCCCTGCTAAGTCACAAGTTATTGGTATATCTGGCTTGTGGACTGTTGGATATACTCTTAGAAAGTTGTTGTTCCATGATCAAAAAAACAATCAGTATTGCAGACCATGAAAAATGGAGGCACCTACCTGTGCTGCAATAGTTCCCCCAGACTATCACGTTTCGGGACCCTTGAGTTTTCCAGCGAATGGACGTGCCGATGAATTCCAACCGACCATTAGGGTTTCCTTGGCAGCCCATTAATGTAATGCCCATTAGGGTTTGTTCCAAACCACAGGAATATTGTACAACCAAGTGATTCTCATGCAGATACGGGCCTCCATCACGGTGGGGTGCATTTTCGATATGGGAGGGTGCCCACGAGGGCTGAGCAAAACGATTACGTGCAGCATTTTGTTGACATGGGCGCCCGGCCACAGAACTTTATCAGAAATGCAGATATGTCCGTGGTGGCAGAGGAGTATCCTCAGCTGAAGGAGCTCATGAAAATTAAGGACGAGCTCAATGTGCAATGCTCATTCAATCCTGTGTACTTGAAATGTGATCTGCGGGAGATAGTGCTTTCTCCACTTAAATCCTGTGTACTTGAAATGTGATCTGCGGGAGATAGTGCTTTCTCCACTTAAATCCTGTGTACTTGAAATGTGATCTGCGGGAGACGGTGCTTTCTTCACAGTTGTTCGGGACCAAATCCGATGTAATTCTCATAGATCCGTCCATGGAGGAGTATGTTCATAGAGCTCTGGGCATTCTGGACCCCGAGGACTACTGGACTTAGGAATGAATGATTATCCTTCCAATCGAGGAGAAATCGAGGTATTATCACAATGCATTGTCGTTGGTCAGTGTTTAGTATTTAACAAGTTAGGATTTTTATATTTTAACAATATTAAAGTTAAGTATATCACAAATTAGGGTAAAAAAGGATACAACTAGTTTGTCTAGAAAATTAGGTATCATGCAGCAAGTTAATCATTCATAATGTGTTTTATAGGAATTTCATATAGGAATATAGGAAAGATAACAAGCATTCTTCTCAATCGCCCAAAATAAACTCAATTAACAAATATTAAATATTAACATTACTTAATTATGTGTAATATAAAAATATTGATAAAGAAGTTGAACCATGTCCATATTAGAAACAACAATTTTAATTAATTCAAAATTATAATTTTAACTTATAACTAAATTTTAATAACAACTAAATCCAAAACATAAAACATTTTATCTTTTCTAAAATTTATAATATTCAAATATTTTTATAATTTATATAAATTCATAATTTTTCAATCATAAAATATAAAATAAATAAATTTAATTATTGTTGGAAAAATTTTAATTTAATCATAATTTTACAATTCTCAAATCATATTTTTGAATGTATAAATCCATTCAATATCCTAAAAAAACCTAAAACATTTGAAATTTGTATGTTTAACCACTCAAATCTATCATTCCAACTATTTTTTAAAAATTTTAATCAATTTTTAGACTAAATTCATAAATAAAAATACCAAAAATAAATAAATAAATAAAAACATAAAAAATTTAAAATAAATCATAAAATATTAAACAAATACTAAAATACAAACCATAAAATGAAACACCCCAATAATAATAAAAAACATTGAAACAAACACACCTACATTAAAAAAAACCATCAAGTCTTATTGTATGTATACATTTAAAAAACCATTAAGTATTGCATGTATATAAGAGAAAAAGTGTAAATATTGCAAGTCTATAAGAGAAAAACTTTAATATGTGACACATCTGCAAGAAAACCATATAATCATCCACGTCTATAAGAGGAAAATAGTAAATTCCATTAAATATTGCATGTTTATAAGAGAAAAACTGTAAATATTGCATATCTATAAGAGAAAAAAACCTTAATATGTGACGCATTTATAGAAAACCATAGAATCCTAAGAGGAAAACATTAAATTATAAATACCTATAAAACCCTAAAATGAGGCATGCCTATAAAGGGAATTGTTCAAAACTTCAAATCTTTGAAAACACATATGAAAATAAATATTAAAAAAAAAAATGAGAAAATGTAGCTTCTCTCATGGCAATTCGAATTTGGGTTTTATTTTTTTCCAAACTTGGTAATTGATGTTTCATATTTTTGTTTCCAAGATATTGTAGATTCTTATTTCTTTGGTTTTTTTTGGATTGGCTATGTGTACAATAATTTATTTTTTTATCAAGTCCTTTTTTATTTTCTTTTTTTTTCTAAAAGACACATCCTGCAATGTAATTTTCATTTTCTTGTACTAAAGTTTTATAGACTTTTTTTCCACATTAATATTAAATTTATCAATTATTTCCATTTAAGGATATCCAAGAATAATATCCACATCATTCATATCAATAGCACAAAAATTAAAATTCAATACATAGTTATCCATCGTAATCTTCAAATCTTTAGAAATTTGAACATTTTCACCCTCGATATGTGTTCTTGGTACTTTATTTATCCTTACTATTGTTCTTGGTACTTTATTTATCCTTACTATTGGCACGAGACCACTTGTCTAAAAAGAATTTTTCAAATTCTTCATAAGAGAGGGCCGACATATTGCCACGATCAAATAACTTCCACGAGATGGCTGCATCACCTACTAAATTACAATTTATCCAAAATTTCCAATTTGTCCATATTGAATTTTCAAACTATATAAATTATTAAATGTTAGGACCATCATCTTTTCCAGTAAAATATGTCTTTCCTTGAGAAGAAATATTCAAGGAAAAACTAGGGTTTTAAAAATAATTATTGTGCAAATCGTGCGGCTCTTTCCATAAAAACCATGAAATTTTTATGAATTTAAAATGTTGATAATTTCACTTCCTGAACTCCATTTCAGACAAAAAAATTCTACAAATTTTGTGCAAAAGGTTTCATAATTGAGTCTAAAGTACAACACCCCCTTTTTCTCCTAGAAAAAAATCTGCAAAAAGAACTGAAATTTTCTTCCTTTCTTTGGCCAAAGAAAGAGCTATGATACCAATTATTATGTACCTCTCTCTAATATCAAATTTTATGTACTTGAGTAGATATAAAAATATATCATAACATAAACCCTTAATCTCAACAAGAATAAACCAATACATTCACCAACTATTCATCACAAGAATGTAGACAAAACCCTCATGGTAGGGTAATACCACGTATTAATCCTTATGGAAAGATAAAAATCCTCAAGAAATGTTTGATACAATAACAATATACTTCACTATGCTCCAATACATTGCTTACACTTCTTTATATAACACTTTCTATCTCCTAGGAACATTCTAGAGAAGGAATATTCTAGTAGGTAGAACCTTCTTGTAAACCTTCTCACCTTTATTGTGTTTACACTATTACATGGAATTGTTTACTAGAATTGGCCTCCATACATAATAATACATAACCAAATTCCTATTGGGTACCTACCTAGGTACCCCATATTACCTCCGTAGGTATACTACATTAAATTGATGATAAAAGATAAGATAATTTATACTTTTTTAATTTTAAAAAAAAAAAAAAAAAATAGTTAAAGATATAATTTGTTTGGGTACAGTTTCATAAAAGGTTTAAAATTTAAAGTTTAATATTCAATGAGAATATTATTAATATCTTCGCAGAATGGAGAGATGGGCCACCGGGAAGGGCGCACCCCTTCCTTTTCTACTCAGCATTAGAAAGTTTAGTATGTGTCAATAATTTTTATTGTAAATTGCTCTCACCAGCCTCGTTGAGCAAGGTGCTCCTGAATAAATGTTAGTATGATAGTTTGTGTCGGGTAGTTACATTGTAAATAACCCTCGCTGGTCCTGTTGAGTAGAGTGCTCCTTAATAAATTTTAGCATGTCAATTTTTGCCATCCAATTGCATTGTGAACAACCCTCGCCAGTCTTGTTGAGCAAGGGATTCCAGAAATAAAGTAGAAACTTCCATTGTAACGGCAAATAACGCAAAGAAAAATAATTCCTTGCATAATAAAGGACACCCATATCTCACTTAATAGATTCATGGTCATTTTATAGTCAATGCATTGTCTCTCCATTGTGTGTGCACTCTATTTTTGTTGTTCAATTTGTTCAATTCATTGAGTGTGATTGTTTTTAGAGATGAGTGCATGAGTGTTTTTCGAGTTTGCACGCAAATAAATTGGTATCAAAGCCTAGATCCCAACCAAATTTTGCTCGAAAAAAATATTTAGATGAGAATCCATCCACCAGTTTCAATTTTTTTTTCTCATAGTTCAACACCCTTCTCAGGGCTTCCAGTGTGCCCTCTACAGGGATTCCAACACACCCTCTTCAGGGACTCCAATTCACCTTTGTCATGGTTTTCATTGCTCCATTGTCCAGGTAGTTCTAGAGTACGCCTCTTCAGTATGTCAGTGCACCCTCCTAAGTGTACCCTCTTCAGGATTTATCCACACAGACTCTTCAGGGTTTTCTGAGTGCACCCTATTCACAGGGTAACAGAATGCCCTTCTTAGGGATTGTTCAGTGCACCCTTGGCATATGATACAAGTGCATCATTCTCAATGTGGGAAGTTTGGTCCTCGAGGCACCCAACTTCATATTGTACCTCTACAAAACATACAGCCTCACAGGGAACCAAGTGGTGGATGAAAATCATTTCACTGTGAAAGGATCCATCCAAGGATGACTTAGCGTCCAATGTATCCACACAAATTTAATTTTATCTATGGACCTACATGATTTACGCTGTGTGCAGCGGTGCCAAGATCCAACACATATGTAGCTCGATATGTGCTTTCAATTGCCTACATTTTCGGGCCAAATGAATATAGAGACTGTCAAATCTTAGTTCCGCAGTTTTTCCACCTACTTCAAGACATGTCCCAAGATGGTCAAACACATGAAAATTTACTTAAAAATACTGCACTTGATGGAATTGCGCAAGCCTGGTGGGATACTCAACTAGAGAAGTGTTCATTGGTCATCGAACTCGATGAACCTGTAGCTACAACATCGGCAAACATCACATCATGAGATGGATTTTTCTAGGCAATAAGAGGCCACTCATAGACCACTCAAAGGCACTCAGAAACCTCCTTACCAAATGGTTACATCTCCAACAACTTTCCAATCAGTCAGTCTAGAGCTACATCGAGGTATTTTTCAAGTTGCACATCCAGCTACACATTTCCAATCACGAAGAGGTACTAATTTTCAAATTCAATTTTGGTTTATTAATGGATTTATATCGTGAAGTGGATTTGTTTGAAATTCCTTCCTTGGAAAAGGCTCTTCTTCAATCCTTGGTCGTGGAACATAAAGTGGCACCTCGAATCTTCTCTCGTCAAGCCCGAGTTGGTACTTCTAATGCTAATACTTCACCAATTGTTCCCTCCCCTGGTTCACATGCCTAACCCTCCTCACCCCGTAATGCACATCAAGGTTCCTTTCACAAGACCAACTCACATTATTCTGCATATTTCCAAGCACTTAAGAATATGTGCACCAAAAAAACCTTGCTTGCAGAGGTCACTCAACCAAAGTCACCCGCACCTCCTAAAGTTGTCTCTCTCAGTAATCATACCAAAGTAGACTCATCCTTAATCTTGATGACCACTAATGAACCAAGCACCTCTACAGTTCTTTTGTTTACCCATAATTTCCTTATTAAGCATGAATTGGCCACTCTCATCATGGAAAACATAAGCCAAAAGAACCTTGTGTCCCAAGACCTGGTACAATGCCTCCAACTCCCCACCACTCCACATTCGACACCATACTAGTTTGGTTGGGAACAAAATGGATTCCCTCATATCACCATTTCTCATTGTTATGCGGTAACCTTTACTATTGGTCCTTTCAAGGATATAGTGACATGTGATTTCTCCCCTTTAGATTGTGATGATATGTGACTAGGCCTCCCCTACCAACATGCTCAACACGTTCTTTATGTACTTACATATTCCACTCCTAAATCCACCAAGCCCCTTACCATACACGCTTCTGTTAAGAAATTCAGTATCAACAAATGCGTATCTTTGTGCTTGGTTCGCCCCATTAAACTAGATAACCTGACCAAACCTGCACATTCTTACATGGCTCCCCTACTCCAAGAATTTGCAGATGTATTCACACAACCCACGGGCCTTCCCCCATATTGATCTGTTGAGAACACAATTGATCTCATGCCTAGCACCTCTTTTCCCAATGCTCCATCCTATCAACTAACTCCCTGAGAAGCTACTGAAATAGAACACCAAATTGGCCAACTTCTGGACTCAAGCCACATTCAAACTTCATCGTCACTTTATGTGTCCCCAACCTTTATTATTCCCAAGAAACAAACCTCTGAGTGGAACCTCGTGACCGATTATTGTTCCCTTAATAAATCTACTATTAAAAATCATTATCCCCTAGCCCGGATTGAGAATTTGTTGGACCACTTACAAGGGGCTTGCTTCCTTCACAAAGATGGATTTGGCAGTAGACTACCATCAAGTGCACATGAAAGTAGCAGACACATGGAATACCATGTTCAATACCAAGTTTGGACGTTTTGAGTGGATGGTAATTCCATTTGGGTTGACTAATGCATTAGCCACGTTTATGTGGTCAATCAATGATATCTTTCGGTCACACTTGGGTAAGTTTGTGGTTATTTATTCGAATTTCATATTGGTATTCACCAAGTCTTGGACATAGAATATTCATCATGTTCGTAGTGTCCTTCAGCTATTGAGGGCACATCATCTTTAGGTGAAGGAAAAGAAGTCCTATTTTGGGCAGATCTTAGTACAATATTTAGCCTTCATATTGGACCCAACAAGGGTGCACCCATATCCATATCAGGTATAGGCATTGGCACAATGGCCAATGCCCTCCAATGTGCATGATCCTAAGAGTTTCATGGGAGGCATTAATTTCTATAGGAATTTTTTCTCTCATTTTTCAAAACTGGCTCATCCTCTGTACACCAATCATCATGCCCTGGTATTCATCAATTTGCAGAGAAAAAAAATTCCAAATAATATTTTATCTCAATTCTATGATTTCCTTATATGAATCATCCCTTTGAGATTGAGATGAATGCACCTTATTTTTCCATTGGGGTTTTGCTTAAACATAGAGATCACCCACTGGCCTACCATTCAGAGACACTCATAGAGGCCAAAGTCAATTAAAACACATATGACAAGGAATTCTACATTTTGGTGCCGGCATTGAAGCAGTGGTGCCATTATATTCTCGACAAAGAAACAATTATTCACATCGATCATCATCCCTTGATCTTCATAGATTCACAAAGAAAAATTCAGGAATAACACCATCTGAAGTGGGCAGCGTACATTCAACAGTTTCATCTAGTCATTAAATACAAGAAAGGGGTGACTAATAAGATGGTGGACTTGTTAAGTAGACCACCTAATAAATTCATGCACATTTTAGAGGTGTGTAGTGCAGCATATGACACTTGGAAAGATATGTATGCAAAGGATCCATGCTTCAGAAAAATTTGGGTTGTGTTATAGCAACATATAGTCATCAATCAAACACCCTTTATTGATTTCACTATCAGTGATGGTTGGCTCTACAATATTAACCAATTGTGTGTACCACAGTCTAAGAATCGTCTTATTCTCATCTTGGAAGCACCCACATATTCATGTGGGGGAAATTTCAACATAACCAAGACAATTACCAACCTTTGGTGCCACTTCTACTAGCTTGGTATGCCTAAACAAGTGGATAGGTTCATTCATGCCTTCTCACTTTGATCCCAAAATAATCCCTCTAACTGCAAGAATGGCCTTTACCATCCTTTACTTATACCACACCATCTGTGGGAATCTATTTCCATGGAATTTTTGAGTGGTCTGCCTACCACTCTTTGTAAACATGATGCTATTTGGGTGGTATTTTGTCATTTTTCTAAGATGGCGCTCTTTCTCCCCTATCATAAAAATACTTATGTTGTTCAAATGTTGATCTCTTCTTCCATCATATTTTTCCCCACTTTTGGCTCCCCTGTAGCATTATTTCTGATAGGAACTCTCGCTTCCTCAACACCTTGTGGCACGCTCTCTCGTCTTTGTTGGGTTTCCAACTACATTTTTCCACTTCTTTTCACCCCGAGACCGATGAGAAAACCGAGGTTGTCAATTATACTCTGGTCCATGCCCTTTGCAGTTATTTTTCAAAAACAAATAGTGGGACTCCTATCTGCATATCATCTAGCATAGATATAATAAGGAAATGCACTCCTCCACCGGTTTTGCACCATTTGAAGTTTTTTGGGGGTTTCATCCCCTTGCACCCTCTGAAATACACATTACTCTCGCTTTTCATGGATCTACACATCACCAATAGGAAAAATAAGTAGCATAATGTTTTATCCATCAACTATCTCAGTGACATACTCATGTTGCAATTGCCCAAGCACGTTCAAACAAAGGCATGATAAGTAGTGCACGCCTTTTTCCTTTTAGTTGGTAGATCGGGTGTGGTTGTTACTAGATAAGAATTGATTCAAATGCCACCTTCACAAGTTGCATCCACTGAGGTATGTCCCATACAAAGTGTTGGAATGCATTGGAAAGAATCGGTATTGTTCAGACTTTCCCGCATAGCTAGGAAAACATGATGTGTTGAATGTGAACAACTTGAAGTTGTTTGAGCCCCCTCTCATGGAAGAAATAGTCAAAATTCACTATCCATTTGATAACATTAAAAATTTATAGCCACCATTACTCACTAATCAAATTATTGACTCCTAGATCCAGACCACACATCAGCAATAACAGCTTTCATATTTGGTGGGTAAAAAGGGACAGCCAGCTCAGGACAAATGGAAGTCTTCCCACACCTTGTAGCAAAAATTTCCTCATTTTTCAGTGGAAGCAGGGATGCCTATATATCTAAATAGGGAGGAATTGGACCACCAAGAAGGGTGCACCCTTTCCTTCACCACTCAACATTATAATGTTTAGTGTGTGTCAGTAATTGGTATTGTAAACTTCCCTCCCTAGTCTCATTGAGTAGGGAGCTCCTGAATAAATGTTAGTATGTCAGTTTGTGTTAGCCAACTATATTGTAAAAAACCCTCACTAGTCTTTTTTAGCAAGGAACCCCTCAATAAACAACCTTTCTCTCTCTCATTTTTTTTATTCTTGGACTCACTCTCTCTATACCTCTCTTTCTCTCTCTATTCCCCCTCTCTATCTCCCTCTATATCCCCCCCTTCCTCTCACTCTATCTATACCCTCCCTTATATTTATCTCTCTCTGCTTCCCTTCCTCTCACTATCCCTCTTTCTATCACCCCTCTCTGTCTCCCTCTCCCTCCCTCTCACACTCTTTTTGTACCGCTCCTCTTTTTTTTGCTCTCTCCCCCTCTCACACTCTCACACTCTATCTCTCTCCCCCCCTCCCTCTCTCTCTACCCTCCCTCCCACTATCTCTCCTCTATTTCTCCTACATATACCCCTCTCTCTTCCCCCCTATTTTTCTTCCTATCTCTCCCTTTCACACTCCCAGACACTCTCTCTAATTCCCTTATATGCATTTCTCTCTCTCCCTGCCACACTCTCACACACACTCTTTATATTCCCTCTCTATGTATTCCTCTCTCTCCCTCCCACACTCTAACACACTCACTCTCTACCTCCCCTCTTTGTCTTCCTCTCTCTCCCCCTCACACTCTCACACAATAGAAATGTTGGTACATTGCAATGCAAGAAATGGTAAGGAAATAAATGGCCTTGACCTAGACATGGCAAGGCATGTCAAGACCTAGACCTAGACCTGGACCTATACTTAGAGCATGACCTATACCTTACCTTGTCATGTCTCACACTCTCACACCCACCCCCTTTATATCTCCACCCTCTTTGACTCTCTCTCTCCCTATCCCCCTCCATCTACTTCTCTCCATATAGTTATCCCCCTCCTCCCTCTCTCTCTCCATCTCACTCTCAACCTCTCTTTTTATCTACCCCCCTTCTCTCTTTACCTCTGGCATATAACCCTCCCTCTCACTCAC
>JZKD02S1919581.1:918160-929266 GCA_000966675.3 Picea glauca | reverse complement strand
CTCGTGGGCACCCTCCCATATCGAAAATGCACCCCACCGTGATGGAGGCCCGTATCTGCATGAGAATCACTTGGTTGTACAATATTCCTGTGGTTTGGAACAAACCCTAATGGGCTGCCAAGGAAACCCTAATGGTCTGTTGGAATTCATCGGCGCGTCCATTCGCTGGAAAACTCAAGGGTCCCGAAACGTGATAGTCTGGGGGAACTATTGCAGCACTGGCAGGTGCCTCCATTTTCCATGGTCTGCAATACTGATTGTTATAAAAAGGATAAGGATTGTCTGTAGGAACATTATGGGATTCGACCCTTCTACGATGACCTCGTGAGAACCCATTCCCCTGCATCTTCATTCTTTTGTCGTGCATCTCGGGCTAGGATTCTCTTTCTGTGGGCTTATCTGTCTTCTCTGCTAGACGTATATAAAATTTTACAATGTACAATAAGGATTTGTTACAATGTATATAAGGATTTGCAATTAGAGCTATTTTTAAAATTGACAATGCACATAAGGTATGACATGACATAAGGTATGACATGAAATTATTCATCATATTTGATTCAATTTGATTCGTAAAAGAGGTGAAGTATCTGGCAATTAAATGCTGTATTTTCATAGTTTATAATTCAAGATGTGTATTTAATTTATTTTTTCAGGATCAAAATATGATAGTCAAGGGGTTATAAAAAGTCATACAATTTCTCAAATTAGGGATTTTCATCTAACACTTACTTACAATCAAAATGATTATGGAGTTGAACAATAAAAAATCTTTTGGAATACAAAGATATCTCACAATTTTTTGTCCAATTTGTATGAATATATTGGAACAATGTCAATGTAGGAGACCAATATCCATTAAATAT
Source organism: Picea glauca (assembly GCA_000966675.3). Classification (NCBI taxonomy): domain Eukaryota; kingdom Viridiplantae; phylum Streptophyta; class Pinopsida; order Pinales; family Pinaceae; genus Picea; species Picea glauca. Next base: position 928,400 of record JZKD02S1919581.1, on the reverse strand, counting down.
GCAAATAACATCTTTTTCATATAACAAATGTAGTTAGTGTTGTAATCTCTACTATTGACACCTCTTTTGCATGCTCCACTATATAGACACTAGAAATAGGAGAAGACTTAGAGTAAGGGGATATATAGATTTGTTTTTGTTTACATCTCTAAAAGACATCCCAGTTCCCACCACTCCTCCATGCAATTGCAATGCCAAGACAATAATTGAATTTTTGCAAATTTGATAATCAACTAGTTGTAAAAAATTCTCCATTGTTTACCCTCACAAAAAAGAAATTTCTAAGCAATAAGAATCCATGTATTACATATTAAACAACAGATGCCGAACCAAACTGAATATGTGAGCAGAGCTCACTTGATTTAATTATTGAAGCCAATCAATTACATTTATAGCACAGAGGTGCTCACAACAACTTTGAACTGACCTCCTACAAAGGTGGATCTGAAACCACCAGCAAACCTAAATATGAAATCCACACAACAACTCACAACAACTTAGTTGCGCAGATATTAATTTCTACATTATTCCAACACTCCCCCTTAATGGAGAAATGGATTTTCTACCACACCTAGCAACTCTCTACAAATTTCAAATTTTGCCTTTCCAAGAGGCTTAGTGAAAATATCAGCCATATTTTCATTTGTGTTACAATAGATTAAGTCAATCTCTTTTGACTGTATCTTTTCTTGGACAAAATGATGCTGGATTTCAATGTGCTTAGTTCCGGCATGATACGTAGGGTTATTAGCAAGTTTGATTGAACTTTGATTATCACAATTGATAACTGTGGGTGCCTTTTGTTCTTCTCCCATGTCTTCAAGAATTCTCCTCATCCAGACAGCTTCACATGTAGTACTGCACAAGGCTTTGTACTCGGCTTCAGTTGTAGACAAAGAAACAGTTGGCTGTTTCTTACTGCTCCATGATACGACCCCTGAACCAATTCTAAAGGCATAACCTGTGGTTGACTTTCTGTCACTAAGATTTCCAGCCCAGTCAGAATCAGAATAACCTGCCAACTTAACATCAAATTCATTAGTATATTTAATACCAAAATCAATAGTTCCTTTCAAATAACGAAGGACTCTTTCTGCTGCATTCCAGTGACTCTCATGAGGCTTAGCCATGAACTGACTAAGGATGTTGACTGAGTAGGCAATATCTGGCCTGGTTGTGGTGAAGTAATTCAAACTTCCCACCAGTTGTCGATACAGAGTTCCATCCAATTCCTTGGTCTCATCATCACTACAGAGCTTAACATTCTGTTCTAATGGAGTAGACATCACCTTGCATTCATTCATATCAAATCTCTGAAGCAATTCCCTGGTATATTTGCTTTGTGTAACCAGTGTCACACCATCTTCTTTCCATACTTCAAGACCCAGACAATAATGTAGTTTTCCTAGATCCTTCATTTCAAAAACTTGTGATAACTGCTTTTTGATTTCATCAATTAGCTTAGAAGCATTTCCCGTTATGATTAGATCATTAACATAGAGAGAAATCAAAGCAATATGTTCTTTTTCATCTTTCTTGATATAGAGATTTGGATCATTCTTACTCTTCACAAATCCTTTTTGCAGAAAGAAATTGTCTATCTTTTCATACTATGACCCGGGTGCCTGTTTTAATCCATATAGAGCCTTTTTCAATTTGCAGACCAAATGTTCCTGTCCCTGTTTAACAAATCCTTCAAGTTGTACAAGATATACTTCCTCCTTTAATTCTCCATTCAGAAAAGCAGACTTCAGATCTAACTGATGTAGGTTCCATTTATGTTTTGTAGCTAATGCAATCATCAATCTAATGGTGTTTAACCTAGCTACAGGTGCAAAAGTATCTACATAATCAATTCTCTCTTTTTGTGAATACCCTTTTGCAACCAATCTTTCTTTATATTTATCTATACTACCATTAGCATTAAATTTGGATTTAAACAACCATTTGCATCCAATTGGAACTTTGTTTTCATGCAACTTTGTTAATTCCCATGTTTCATTCTTCATTATTGAATCATATTCTTCTTTCATTGCATCCTTCCAAACTTTATGTTCTTTAGCTTGTTTATAATTTGCAGGTTCTATAGTGTTCATTACTTGAGACATCAAAGCATAATCTTTGTACTTGATAGGTGTATGAATCAGACGAGATGTCCTCCTTGGAGTCTTGGTGCTAGCATCTCTTCTTCTACTTTGAGGTGTATTTCTTTCAACCTTTTCTTGATCCTGACCCTGTACCTGTTCCTATTCCTTCTCTTGATCCTCTTTTTGTACATGTGTTACATCTGCATCTTCTACAATATAGTCATGAGGAATGTGCCATTCACTATGACTATCTACTTTATGAGCTGTATCTTCATGGAATAATACATCTCTGCTTGGAAATACTTTATGCATGTTAGGATCAAACATCTTATATGCTTTATACTCATCATAGTAACCAAGAAAAATACACTTGATGGATTTTGCATCAAGCTTTCTTCTATCCTCTTTGGGAATGTGAGCAAAAGCTTTACTTCCAAATATTCTCAGATGATTCACAACAAGCTTATAGCCATAAAAAGCTTCAAATGGAGTTTTATGATCTAAGATTTTAGTAGGACTTCTATTTTTCAGATAAACAACAGTTCTAATAGCTTCAGCCCAAAAACCATTAGTGAGATTTTTACCTTGAAGCATACTTCGTGCACATTCAACCAAGGTTATGTTTTTCCTTTCTGCCACTCCATTTTGCTGAGGAGTGTGTGGTACCGTGAACTGTTGTAGAATTCCATTGTCTTTGTAGTATTTGACGAAAGCCCCAGATCTGTACTCTCTCCCTTCATCTGATCTGAGAATTTTGATGTACTTGCCAGTTTGCTTTTCAACCAAATTTTTAAACTCCTTAAAGTATTCAAAAACATCACTTTTCTTTCTCATGAAATACATCCATGTGTATTTAGTGCAATCATCAATGAAAATAAGAAAATAATATGCTCCTCCAATAGACCTTGTCTGCATGGGACCACAGACACCTGTGTGCACAAGTTCAAGTATATCCCTCTTTCTTCTATCTATGTGAGAAGGAAACTCTTCTCTGTGTTGCTTCCCAAAACACACCCATCACATGCACTATGTTCATTCTTTAATAGTGGAAGTCCTTCCACCATGCCTTGTTTCTGAAGAAGCAACAAATCATTATAGTTTAGATGTCCATACCTTTGATGCCACAATACCTCTGTTGGCATCAATGTTGAAGCCAAAGCTTGATGTCCTTTCATCGTCACATCGAGCATGTATAGCCCTCCAACTCTGACTCCTATAGCAACCACTTTATAATGGTACATCCTTCAAAAGACAATGTGATTTTACAAAATCTACCTTCATGTCTTGATCTGTTATGGTGGAAACATAAATTAAATTTTTCTTTATGCCAGGTACATGCATTACATTTTGTATTTGTTTAACACTACCATATGGTAATGTAATAGAGATATCCCCATAACCTTTGATTTGATGTGACCGTTCATCACCAAGGTAAATGTTAGCACCATCATTAGTCTCACAATAACTGTCAAACCAGTTTCTATTACAAGACATCTGGATCGATGCACCATAATCTACATACCATGCATGCACATCATCTGTCTCAGCTGACAAAGAAGCATCTGATATGAATAATTTGTGGAATTCATCATTACCATTATCACCCCTTTCAACAAAATTACTATTATGTCTCGAATTTCTATATTTGTTCTCATGTTTATGATTATACCAACAATCCTTAGCATGATGTCCAACTTTTCCACAATTATAACATGAACCACTCTTTCTCTGATTTGTATGAGACCAAGGAGATGTCATACCTTTATGTTCTTTTTCATATTGAGGTTTGCCTCCTTTGTTGCATTCCCAAGGCTTTCCTTTACCCTTTGCCATCAATGCCGAATCTGAATGTGGAGGCTTTCCGGTGAGATGGCTTCTACGTTCCTCCTCTTGTAGAAGAATACCTGCAAGTTCTTCAAATGTCAGAGCATTCTCTCGAGCTGCAATACATATTATGAACATTTGGTAGTCTTCTAGCATGCCATTTAATGTGACAGTTACTAGATCAATGGGGAGACCTTTTCTCCTATGTCACCCAGTTTATCTTTTAAATCTTTGATTCTTGAAATGAAATTAGTAACATTTTCATTTTCCTCCATTTTGATTGAGAGAAATTTGCTTTTTAAAAACAAAACTCGGTTTGTATTAGCAGTTTGGTACAAACCTTTCAAGATGTCCCATGTCTCCTTAGACGTTTTGCAATCTCTTATATGCGGAATTATGTTGTCTTTTACAGACATTCTGAGAAAAACTTTGGCTTTGTTTTCTCTCTTCTCCCAATCTTAGGCAGTAGTAGCAGGCTTTGCCTCATCTCCCGAGACAATAGGCCAAACCCCGGATGCTTCCAGCACTGTTTGTATCTTAAATTTCCAATTTACATAATTGGATCCATCTAATTTATTTGATTAATTTATGTATGAATCAATTAAATAATTTTCCATTTTAAATTCTTTAAAACAACTCAGAAATTACCTTTGCTGCCACCACCAAATCTTTCTCCTGCCAACAACAATGCAACCGCTTCCTCGTTCACCACGCTTCCCCTGTGCCTACAACACTCTCATCTCACCTTGAATTGCTGATGAATCAAATGCACGGTTCAATGCCCTCACATTCTGCTACAGATTTTGACGTGCTCCTCCTCACAGCTCGAGTCAAATATCAACCGACTGATGCAGTGATATGAACTTCTCCATGTAGGTGCGATATGAGAATCAACGATCCTCTTTATCCAGTGAGGATATGAGCAACAATGATCCTCTAGAGCATCAACGATCCTCCACACAGGCGCGATCCGATCAACAACGATCTCAGGTCACATGCAATGTGTGCTCCTCCTCTTCACGCAGGCACCTAGGAAAGCCAGTAGCCACAACAGTCGGCAACGCAGACTCCTCCTCTTCACTCACAAACCAGCATACATCAGTCAGTCGAGGGATGGAACAACGACAACACTCATTCACAGCAAACGCTCCACCAATCAACGTACACTTCAACAGAGTGAAGGAACAACGCATCAATTCACAACAATCTGGTGCAGGAGAAACAACACAGTGATCTCATGCGTACAAGCAATAATCTCCACTGACATTGACAATTGACATCCCCAGCCCCAGCTCCTCATGCTCACGCTTTGGCAACCAATTCGTACAACTCCCTTCTCCTGAGTTCTGATACCATATTAAACAACAGATGTCGAACCAAACTGAAGACGTGAGCAGAGCTCACTTGATTTAATTATTGAAACCAATCAATTACATTTATAGCACAAAGGTGCTCACAACAACCTTGAACTGACCTTCTACAAAGGTGGATCTGAAACCACCAGCAAGCCTAAATATGAAAGCCACACAACAACTCACAACAACTTAGTTGTGTAGATACTAATTTCTACATTATTCCAACATTACACTCCAATTTTTCCCTTTAAATCCACCCCATAACTGCTAGTTTTCCCAAACAAACTTGATCATAATCTTAAATTTAATCTTGGTATGAAGTTCTACAATAAATAATTGTTGGACATGGATTCCTTTCAACACTTTACATGGAAGTATTGTGTAAACCACTTACCATGCAACAAAAACTTGACACAAAAAGATTTCGTCAAACATTTGTGGTGTAATCCTTTTGTCAAACACTTGAAAAGAAACTCCATCGTAACATGGAACCATGGAAATTTCAAAAGATATATTTAATTGCATGATTGCTTAGCCTCTAAAATCTCTCTACATCACAAGTAGAGATGGCAGTTATGATTCTAACTCACTCTACATCGCAAGTAATTTGATGGCAGTTATGATTCTAACTCAATGGCACTTATGATTCTTAAATTGGGTTGAGAATAAACATTAAACTTATCCCATTATAAATCCATAAATTAAAAAAATTAAATTAAAACATAAGTAATACAATTCCTAAAGATTTTTTTTTTTTCACTTCAAAGTAAAATTCAAAGATATGAATTTTAATTGCTTAAAAAAATTAAAATAAAAAATGTATTTTTTATTATAAAAACAAACAAAGTGTTACCCATTTTGGTGCTTTTACCTTTATATTATCTATTTTACTCTTTTCATCCATCTCTCCATGTATTTTTTATTATAAAAACAAACAAAGTGTTACCCATTTTAGTGATCTCACCTTTATATTATCTATTTTACTCTTTCTTATCCATCTCTCCATTAAGATATGACTTTTGATTGCTTAAAAAAATAAAAATAAAAAATGTATTTTTTATTATAAAAACAAACAAAGTGTTACCCATTTTAGTGCTTTTACCTTTATATTATCTATTTTACTCTTTCTCATCCATCTTTCCATTGTGCAAAGATATTAATAATATTTTAGTTGAATATTAAATTTTAAATTTTAAATATTTTATAAAACTTATTCTATATATATTTTAATTTTTTTATTTTAAATTAAAAAAATATAAATTATCTTATTTTTTTTTATCAATTTAATGTAGTATACCTAGGGAGGTAATATGGGGTACCTAGGAAGGTACTCAATGAGATTGTGGTTATGTATTATTATGTATGGAAGCCAATTATAGTAAATAAAGCCCTTGCAATAGTGTGAACACAATAAAGGTGATACTATTTTCTAGAAGGTTCCACCTACTAGAATATTCCTTCTCTAGAATGTTCCTAAGAGATAGAGAGTGTTATATAAATAAGTGTAAGTAATTTATTGGAGCATAATGAAGTATATTTTAATTGTATCAAGTATTTCTTTAAGAGTGTTATCTTTCCATAAGGATTAATATATGGTGTTACTCTACCTCAAGGGTTTTGCTTACATTCTTGTGTTGAATATTTGGTGAATGGTTTGGTTTATTCTTGTTGAGATTAATGGTTTATATTATGATTTATTTTCAGATCTGCTCAGGTAAATACATTTTTCTATTAGAGATAGGTACATAACATTTGGTATTAGAGTTCTTTCTTTAGCCAAAGAAAGGAATATTTTTTTGGTTCTTTTTGCAGATTTTTTCTAGGGGAAAAAGGGGGCGACACAGTTTAGACTAATTATGAAACCTTTTGCACAAAATTTATAGAAAAAAAATTGGTCGAAAAAAATATGGGGAGTGAATTTATCAACATTTTAAACTCAAATTTTTTTTAGGCTTTTTTTTCGAAAAAAAATGCCATTTGCACAATAAATTATTTTCAAAACCCTAGTTTTTTGTTGAAGATTTATTCTCAAGGAAATATGTCTTTTAATGGAAAAGTTGATGGTCCTAACATTGAATAATTTATACAGTTTGAAAAGTCAATATGGACAAATTGAAAATTTTGGATAAATTGTAATTTAATAGGTGATGCAACCATCTCGTGGTAGTCATTTGATCGTAGCAAGATGTTGGTCCACTCTGATGAAGAATTCTAAAAAGTGTTTTTATACAAGTGGTCTCGTGCCAAGAGTAAGGATAAAGAAAATATCAAGGTTTTATTTTCATGTGACAACTCTTTATTACAGGTTCATGGTTGTATTCATAAAGAAAATGTCATTGTTTCTATTAACCCTAGTTGCCAATTTTTTTTTATCAAGGTTTAGTTGGTTAATAGATTGCAAGTTTCGACAAAGAATATTCAAAGCGCATGGGTTGAGGGTGAAAATGTTCAATTTTTTAAATATTTTAAGATTTCCATGGATAACTATGTGTTGCATTCTAGTTTTTGTGCTTTTGATATGAATGACGTGGGTATTATTCTTGTATGGAAACAATTGGTACACTTAATTTATTAATGTGGAAAATAAGTTTTTGAAACTTTGGTACAAGAAAATAAAAGTTACATTGCAATATGTGTCTCTTAGTAAGAAAGAAGGGCTAGTGAGGGCAAGCAAAGAAGTTATTGTAGACTCTCGAGTTGCATTAGAGGAGTATTCTACAAAAGGACATGAAGCAAAGCTCGAGGAACGACAAAATAAAGAAGCTAAGGAGATCATTGGCTCAAATGACCATCATATTGCAAAGTTGAAGAAAAAATGATTGATTCCTAAAGTTCTTGTATATTATCATCCACACCATATAGAGAAACACCATTCATCAAGGATGAGGCATGCACATCAACACATTTATTATGAATCAATATGACACCAGAAAGGAAACCAATCAAGAGGCACATGGGGGAATACCAACACTACAAGAAAACATAAGGATAAATAAACAATCCCATGTCACCAGAATCATGATAAGGATCAATATCAAGGCGGAAAGGCAACAAATGTACATCATGTTTGTCTTACATTAGGATGGATAGATGGCTATACTTGGTACCCATTGGCTACATTGCTTAGTTGGTCATATTGTATGGTTTCTTCCCATGTTTCGAGAACAAAACATGTGAAGGGGGATGAATTGTAGTATCCCTAGGGAGGTAATATGGGGTTCCTAAGGTACTCAATGGGAATGTTCTTATGTATTATTATGTATAGAGGGAAATTCTAGTAAATAAATCCCATGTAGTAGCGTGAACACAATAAATGCGAGAAGGTTTACTATAATGTTCCACCTACTAGAATATTCCTTCTCTAGAATGTTCATAGGAGATACATAGTGTTATATAAAGAAGTGTAAGAAATGTATCGGAGCATAGTGAGATATATTGTTATTGTATTAAACATTGCTTGATAAATGTTATCCTTCCATAATAATTAATATATAGTGTTATCCTACCTCAAGGTTTTTGTCTGCATTCTTGTGTTGAATATTTGTTGAATGATTTGGTTTATTCTTGTTGAGATTACGGATTCATATTATAATATGTTTTTAAATCTTCTCTTGTACATAACATTTGGTATCAGAACAAGTTACATAACATTTACTCTATATAAAAATTATAAAAATATGAAAATTAAACTAATGATAGGAAACTTTATCTCTAAATTTAAGATTATAAGACTCACCAAAAATGACAATGCATGGTTCATTGGAAAAACAACAATATACAATATCATAATGGTGATTAAAAAGAAACCTAAACAATCTTTAAACCAAAAATTTAGGTATTTTCCACTTTACCAATGATGACACATTCACACTAAATATATGATCATTATACAATTCTCTAAATAAGTGGGTACATATATATATATATATATATATATATATATATATATATATNNNNATAGTAGGAAACCCTCTGAGTATTTCCTCACATTTAGTGAATGGTAAATGGGGTAAACCGATGATCTTGATTAGTGGGTCTAACATGTTGAGGACATTGAGTGAGGCCCAACAATATTAACAATTATCAACAACAGATGACCGAGGACTTGACCTCCATACCCCTCTCTCTCTCTCTATATATAATTTAAATTAACCATTTATTTTAATTTTTTCTTTAACCCTTGATTTCATATTTTTGTTTTCTTCCATTATTGAATTCTTTTATTTATCTCATTATTTATCTCATACTAAAGTATCATAATATTATTATTATTATCATTATTAGTCTATCTTAATAATTTACTCTATTTATTCATTAATGTTTTATTACCCTTTCCCAACCACTATCTTCATTTTCACTAACATTTTATTACAGTTTCCAATGACTTTTCTAATTTGTTTGTAATTTCAATATTTACATCACATTAAATTTAATCCTTTCATTATTATTATTCCAAGTCAACCTTTTATTTTAATACTCTAGGAATATCTTTAATATTTTATCCCAACTAGCTTTAATACTTACATATTTTCTAACCTAACAACTATCTTTAATACTTTTTTCCTCCTTTCTCTCTTCAAGAACTAATCTTTTCCTGTAAATTCAAACCTCAACACTCTTCTTCATTGTATTAGCTTCATCTGTCCCTCATGATGGGTGGAGTGTCCACTTGAAACATTGAATGTTTCGAAACTTCTTACACAACTTTTATCCAAATTTTTTTCTAACATTATGATTAACTGTAGAAACTTACATACTCAAATGATGTAGTTATTTTTTATACTCAATATCTATGATAAATCTTTTTAACCTAAGATGAAAGTAATATGAAAGCACCTCATCAATATACACATACATGTTATAGTGAATACTCTATTTATGATGATTAATATCTTCATAGTGGTCTCTTAAAGATATAATCTTAATATCAACTTTAAATCCTTAAATTGTTATTATTTTTTAATTGAAATTGGG
>JZKD02S1919581.1:879593-898489 GCA_000966675.3 Picea glauca | reverse complement strand
ACACACACACACACACACACACACACATGCTCTTACATAAATAAATGGTAGAACTATTTGTTATGTTCCTATTGACCATTGGATTACATATATATTGAATTGCTATTCAAATATGTACAAACACGACATAGAATAGATAGAAAGAATAAAATTTCGAATACATTCTTTATTACCACAAAAATATAGTGATGAATTCAAAGTATCTTGCAAAAGAAACCATTGTATTCAATCAATCACTGCTCAAAATATCATAGTTGGAGTACCATAGACCAAACTCCACAACCTCTTATATTGTAAACAAATCTCTAAGAAAGTATACACAAAATCTATATATAACCGAAGTTAATGCGTGCAAGGACATGGAACTCGAATACCATTCGAGTAAGATGTTTCCATCATCCGATTACACCAACTTGCGCAACCTGCAAAGGAAGTAAAATGGGGGTTTAGTAAAATATGCTAGCATTTTAATTCTATGGAGATAAAACAATAAGAATAAGTCAAGGACAATACTTATCTTAAGTCCTGTCGAAGAACCAGATCGCCTTTTGTTCCTTGTGCGACAATCTGTCCACGATCCAGGAGGAGGAGGAGTGGACCCAAAACTAACTGATAGGTACCCTTGAAAAACAGAAAAGGGCCCATCATTAATTTCATATATCCATGCATAGAACCTCACTTATAAAATAGAGAAAGCGACAGTAAATAATTAGCATCGAAATATAGAATGTGCATAGATTAATCAAACATGAAGCACATATACATTTTCTTCAAACCCTGTGTAGAGGACCAAATAAACAGAAGGATTCGACTGTGGCAAAACCATCGTTTAAACAAAGAATACCTTTTATTTCCCTGAAATCACACAATGAAATTTTCTGATTTGGGGTAACGATCACAATAAGGGAAGTATTAAATTATAAACATCCATAGAGGCGCACAAGATGTGACCCAAGTATAATCACAACAGATGGATTATTAAAAATTAAAAAGCAATACAGAAAGGTAAATTACGCAAGTTGAATGCATACAAATTTACAGTAAGAACCCAGTACTTAGGTTAAAGCCTGACTCAACAAAACAGTTCGAACCCTACGTTTTCATTCAGCATACACTCAATAGATGAGGCAACGTATGGTTTTATGCTTAGGTAGGAAGTTAATAAACAAGGATACTCTCTCCTCTGTTAGTATAGAGTGGTCGACTCAGGAAAACCATTTTATAACGATTTAATTCTATAACTGTATTTAGACGAGAGATTAAATGAAGGGGGCTGCTGAGGTGGCTATGGGTTAAACCACGATTCTTCCCGACAAAGGAAATATTTTTACAATCAGAGGATACAAACAAATTTTCCTTTCAAAATGAATAAAACCCTATTATTGTTGCTTTATTTACATAGAATGTAAATTACAAAATTTCGGAGAGAGTGTTAATATTGCTATATATTTACCCAGAATGTAAATTTTGAAATTTCCCAGAGAGGGTTAATATTTCTACATATATATACAGAGTGCAAATTACAAAATTTCCTATGGAGTTTTAACAACAAACAAGTCTGAATATTAGCAATCAGCGTAGAAAGTCTTAGGATCTTTGGACGAATTCTAGAGTATAGGAATAACAATGTTATAATGATGAAATGAGAAAGACCAAGGTTTAACTTTAAAGCGATTTGGGCCATGATTCGACTAGGAAAGGATTGTAACAAGTATAGGCTATAAGACTAACATCCAACCGAGAGGAAAACACAACAAACCTCCAATCCCAAAACCATAAATAAAGTGGAATACCAGGAGGAAAACACATATGGAGGCACACTGCCATACATTGCCAACCCTCAAACAAATAAAAGAATTCTGTACATTGAACCTCTCGTTTATCTACTTTGAACCTCTCAGTTATTTTACATCGCACCAAACAAAGAAGACATTACATAATACGTCTCACGGAAAACATAAGAGACAAAACGTTACTCACCTTGCACATAGAGGACTCGGATGTGCGTGCCTCCTTCCATCGCTCACCAGGGCTGAGCTTACCAAGTCACCAACCATACACAATGCAGAGGCAAATTTTCATATACAATGCAACGACAAATTTTCACATACATCGCAGAGAAAAATTTCTTGTTATAGTACTAAAGGGGCAACTACAAAGACCAAATTTCTACCTCGAGGTCCTCGCTAGAGGAATAAACATGGTTGGTACGCACCCTTACCTCTGCCATGTGAAGTCGAGGAGATGGCGAGCCTGCATTGGGCGTGTTTTCCTAAGTGTCAACCTAGAAGGTACGGGACAAGCTTCACCATTAATGAACCAGGCCAGGAGTAAATGCCTACAGGACCCGACTTGTCATCCACCATAAATGGTTTTCAAACCACTTAATCGTTGAGTTCTGTTCATAGTCCAACCCTAGAACGAAAGGAATATGTTAATATTCAGGTAGGTTTTACCAATGTTAGGTATAGGTTTATGTTCGTGGCGCTATGACAAAACAATATGTTATGCATAGGTACCTTCTCGTTGCACTATGATAAACAATAGATTGTTATGATATCCATATGATAGTCTATATGATAAACAATATATATTGTTATGGTATCCATATGATAGTCTATATGATAAACAATATATATTGCTATGGATAGTGTTATTGTTATGGTATCCATATGATAGTCTATATGACAAACAATATATATTGTCATAGATAGTGTTATTGTTAGGAATAGTCTATTAAATGATGTAATATGGATACCATGTCTTGACATAGACATGGTGGTTATTCTAAGGGCTATGATAGTCCTGGTCACATTTTTTCTTCAATACAAATAAGTGTATGATTCTAATCCAATAACGACGATAAATATGCTATGCATACAATAAAGAAATAAATATATATTTAATGGATTATCTCCGTGTCGCAATCAATGTTGGAGAGTCAAGGAACTTTAGTGTCCCCTAACATTTTTTTTTTTTTTGGGAAATTTGGGGTACATTACACAAGTTTCTCAAGGGAAACCTTGAGAAAGAAAAAGAGTTTTCAAATCCATCCTTCAGTCATGAGCCACTTCATTGATTTTGAGTCTCCTTGTCTTGATGAAGCAACAAGAGAACATGTATGGAAAGATGCCATAACATAAGAATACCAATATATCTTAAAGAATAATGTATAAGATATTGTTCAGAGACCAGAAGGGAAGTCTGTGGTGACTTCCAAGTGGATCTATAAGATCAAGCATGCATCTGATGGAAGTGTCGAGAAATAGAAAAGCAAGATCTATAGCCATAGGATTCTCACAAACAGAGGGAGTTGTCTATGATGAGACACTTGCTCAAGTAAGCCTGATACACTTCCATCCATACTACCATCCATGAGTTGGGAACTATATCAGATAGATGGATTCTTTATGAGTTTGGGTTTTAGCAAGAGTGTTGCCGATCCAAACCTATATTATTACAGTGATGGTGACGAGAGACTGATTTTGATGAATTATTCAGAAAGCCTTGTTGTTGGATACAAGTAAGCCTTGAATTTTGATTTCAAGATGAAGGATCTGAGTATGATGCACTAATTCTCGCGACAAGAAGTATGACAGAGGACCAATGAGATTTTCTTGAGTCAAGGAAAATTTACAATGGGAATATTAAAGAAGTTCAGTATGATAGAATGAAAAACCACCGTGATGGATTTGAAGAAAATGAATGATGATGATTCAGATGAGATTGATCCACAACTGATTGGATCATTGATGTATCTAGTTAACGCCAGACCTGATTCATGCTATACAGTGAATATGCTTAATCCATGAGCCAACCGAGACAGACTTACTGGATAACAGTAAAAGCATGTATTGAGAAATACACGAGGCACAGTTAGATATGGCCTGAGATATGACTCCAAGTGTGAAATTGAGTTTGCAGGGATATGCCGATGCAGATTGAGAAGAGAGTACAATGGACCGGAAGAGCACATCCAGTTGTTGTTTTACCATGAAGTTTTCCATGATTTCTTGGTGTTGCAGGAAAAAAAACTCTATGGCCTTGAGTACCACATAAGCATAGTATATAACATTGAGTGTGCGAAGCAATGTGGCTTCACAAGATTCTGACAGATTTACTTGATCATGAGATAGATTCTATGATGATCAATAGAGTTTTTTGTAAAGCTCTTTGAGAACCCAGTGGTTCATGATAGATTGAAACACGTTGAGATAAAATATCATTATATCAAAGACATGATGCAGAGGAAAATAGTACACATACAATACCTTCCTACACATGAGAAAATTGCGGATATCTTCACAAAATTAACTTGGTGAAGGATACCTCCCTAGTTGAGAGGGAGTATTGATGAATACAACCAAGACAAAGTTTAAAGTACATCCGTGTAAGACTTGGCATAATGAAGAATGCCTCCCTAGTTGAGAGGGAGTGTTGATGATTACAAATGCATGAGACATTCTCCAGGACACATACTGATTGATTCGACCTGAGATAGATCCCCTGATATGGGCGTGTGGTTCCTATTGTTAGAAATTAATGGATGTGATCATTTAACCATAGACAAAATAACAATATTGTCACCCAACCGTAGGATGAATCCACCCCCGAGATCCTTAACCTTGATAGAGAATGATTTTGGAAGAAAACCAATAGCCAACCATGAACAATGCATAAAGATAACCAAGAGTGATCATAAAGTCCAAAAATAACCAATAGAAAGTCTGAGCCTAAACCATAAATACATATTGCAACAACTGCTAGCTACAACTACTCCCCAGACTTGCGCACTTACTCAGTTTCTGCAGTGTGCACCTCTTCCTAGCTGAAATTTCAAGTTGTCTGGTACAAAATGAGGTCTGGCTACTTGTATTTATACTGTTTTCCTGAGTTGTTTGGTCCAACTTCTCATTCTGGATGATAAATACTTAATATTAAACATTTCCTTGAGCCGACTTGCCTCTTAGGGTTATGTTCAATGCTTTAGGGTTTCTTCTTGCTTCCCATAATATTCTATTCTCGTCAGGGTTACACGTGGAGGTAAATACCTCCTGCAACTACCATAATATCAACACTCCCTCCTAGCTAGGGAGGTATTAAAGGAAATGGTCTTGAGCACACACATACCATTGAACCAATAACATCATTATAGTCGTACATACTATCTCATGATTAGATTACGAGCACCATCATCACTATCATATGATAGCAGCAATTGCATCATCTCTCGAATTCATACTTTATCTGAGTAGTTAGGCATGGTGCTGGATAAGTCACTCACTCCACAGAGTGATACAAGGATCATTCTTCTAATTTGGACATACGTCCTAGAAGAATGACTATCCCAACAAATGTTAAAAACTATGCCATGGAATAGAGAGACCATTCCTATAGGAATATAAATCTATGACTATTTTCTAATCAAGTTATAAAGATCTGTCTCAAACTATATGCCTTAGAAACTATTGATCTTTGAACCATTTTCCTAATCGGGCCACAAACTATGCCTTAGGAAAATAGTGGTCCATGACATGTCAACAAACTGTCAACCTGGACCATTCTCCACAGAGAGAATACCTGTCCACCAGCAATTTGTTCTATCTTGGACCATTCTCTGCCCATAGAATGTTTGTCCACAAGCACACTGATTATCCATATAGCTGATAATAATTTTGAACACTACTAATAGTCTACATGGAAATCAGAACAATGCCATTCAATAGAACACAACTGTGTCTATCCATAGTAGTACACAACTACAATCAATGGTACACTACTACACCAAGTAGCACACAACTAGTTAATCAATGACACCTAGTTACAACCAATGGAACAAATACACCACAATAGCATACATTTACTGTCCAGAGATATACAGTCTGCATAGAAATCATATCATCATATATCAACCTGCACAGAAAAACACTATCATGATATAAACTGAGTCATCTAAGCCATTCTTCCACTCACATCTGTGAGATATAGAAGAGTATCTTCCCTTAGAAAGTAAAACATCAACCATGAGATATCTAGACTATTCTTCTCAAGCATAAAAGAATATCTGTCCTAATTTTTGAGCTTGGACCATTCACCTATCTGGGTCATTCCTCTGGCACTAAACAAAGTGAAACCTGGAGAGAATGAGTCTGCCCTAGGGAATCCCTATCCCTAATTGCTGAACCTGGACCATTCAACTAACTGGTCCATTCCTTCGACACTAAACAAAGTGCAACTTGGAGATAATGAGTCTGCCCTAGGGAATGACTGTTCAGACCATTTCCTAAGGAAATGATTTTCCTGCACCAACCTCCAAAATGAACCATTCTTCGAAACTTCTCACAACTGTGAACTTCGAAAGAATGACTACCCGACGAGGCAAGCCATTCTACTTGACCACTACTGAGAGTGACTGTCAAGAAGAAATACTTTCCTAGACCATTCCCCCACACTAGCAACAAGGGGAATCACTGTCTATGGTACATCATCAATCTATCGAAACATTTTCATTACGAAAATGACTATCTGATATGGACCATTTTTCGAACTGGAAAATGCCTGTCCATCAGAAATCTCAGACCACTTTCCAAAATGGAATAGAACTGCTCATCTTGGACCATTTCTCGAAGTGAAAAATGACTGTCCATAAATCAATAACACATCAATTCTCCCTCCCAACCTGGGATTCATCTCTTCTCTTTTCAATAAGGAAGTTTTCTCCACGAGCTCCAACTTGTTTCTTGAGTACTCACACTTTTTCATCTTGGACAGAGGCTTTACCAAAATGTCTGCTATCTGCTCATCTATGGAGATATATTGGAGAACTGTTTCTCCTTTCTAGAACTCATCATGGAGAATGTAATGCTTGATCTCAATGTACTTCGATCTTTCTGGAACATTGGTTTTCTCTGAAGGCTTCATATATCTCTGATCATTATAGTATATCATAGTTGGATTCAACTCTTTTGTTTCCTACTAGCTCATGACATCGTGGCAAGATTCAAACTAGAACATATCCAAGTGGCACTTCTTATGTTATCATGAGAGTTTGTCATGGATTAGCAATCCATCATCCTGGACTTATGAATAACCATTCTGATACAATATCTCTGTTATAGAAAGTTTTCACCACACTTCTGATGTGCATGAGAGGCTTTGCACCAAGTTGTTTGAATCCATACAAGATTTTTTTCTATTTGCATACAAGCGTCTCTTTCTGGTATACCTCAAAACCTTGAGGTTTCTCTTCATACGCTTCTTTGTTCAATTACTCTGTTGAGGAGAACACTCCTTATATTCATCTGATGTAAACTCCAACCCATGGATAATGTAGGAGATATAATGGCTTAGGTAGAGGTATGTCTGGTTACTAGAACAAGATATCATCATAGTCTTCTCCCTCCATCTAGGATAACCTTTAGTTCTGGATCTCACAATGCTTCCATTCGTTAGTCTTCTATACACTGTTCTTCATCACAACTTCCATTTCTTCTGCTTGATTGTTTCTAGTGAGTTCAGACCAAGTTGGTAGTCTTGTGATTCTTGATATAATGACTGGTTGTTCTGGCTTTTCTTTCTCTCTTGGAATATTCATGTTCTTCCTCATGTTTCTCTTTGGCTCTTGGGTCCATGGAGTTTTTTTATAGATTCCATTCCCTGAAGATTCCAACTTCTTCCTTTCATTATGGGATCATGGATGTGGATGGACAATCAAGGATACTTTAAGGCTTCTTTTCGAGGAAGACTTCTTCTAAAGTCAAAATAAACACATGCTGCTTTTCATGGTTGCTACCATTGATGGGAACATGGATATATACTACATAATCCTCAATGGATCATATTTTTTAGGATTATCTCCCTCCTAATCCTTGCTTCATGCATGAATGCATGCTCTTCTTTTGGAATTATATAATTGACTCACTCCATCTAAGAGAGTCCACTCTTCCATATGCATCCTTATTGCCTTCTGCAAAGTGTCACAAGTCTTTTTCCAATTTCCTCTTGATTGCTAACTTCTTTATGTTTTTACTTCTTCTAGGTTTTGTTCAAGTTTGTTTCTGATTTCGGTTTGTCTTGCAGCTGTTACTTATGTTAATAGCTTCCACATGAATTGTTACCAGGGGTTGTCAATGTACTTTATCCTTTCACGTTTATTGCCTGACTTGTAGTCACCATGATAGAAATACTTATCTTGTTGTTCTTCCATAGGTATTGTTTCTCTTTGAACATCTTATCTTCTAAGAAATAGATATGCAAGATATGTACAAAAACTATGTACAAGAATTATGAAGAATATTGTTACCTTGTCTTAGAAGAAGAAGATGTTCAAAGAGAAACAATACCTATGGAAGAACAACAAGATAATGTTTTATCCTACTTGGACTTCTTTGAGGGTTCCCTTTCTTTGCAAACTGATGCTTCGTGTGTTTCCTTCCTTTTCTTTAACTTGGGACAATGATTCTTGTAGTGACCATATTTTCGACAATTGAAGCATTGTATTTTTGACATATATTTCTCTTGATTTGTTTTCTTCCTGGAGCCAAACTTCTTTTTATTCTTTTTATTCTTGAACCTTGTTGTGAAGGCTTGATCATCGTATTTCTTTTGGGGTTTCTCTTTTGCACTAATCCTTGATTATTCTTGTGCACATCAAGTACAAAGTTATTCAAATGTTGGATAATCCTTCCTTATGTTCATGCTTGAGGCAAATGCATCCCATGTCTTGGGAAGATAATTGAGTACTATATTTACCAGTTCCTTATCTGAAATGATCTCTTCAATAGCTTGTAGTTGATCTCTTAACTGAGAGATTCTCACAAGGTATGATGTTATGTTGTCATCATCATTCATTTTCATGTCACAAAGCTCATTCTTCAGAATCATTACTTGTCCAATGTTTCTGACTGATAAGAGGTTTATTAGGGCATCATACATCTTCTTAGATGAGTCAATATGGGAGATGTAGGGTATCAAGTGGTCTTTTATATATTCGATTATGATACTCATGGAATTGATGTCACTGTCTTTGAACTTCTCCATAACTGCAACGTTCTGAGGTTCCTTCTCTTTTCCTTCTTCGAACTGTGGTTCCACAATATTTACTTTCATGATATCCAACACTTTATTATTGGAAAGAATGAGGTAAATCCTTTTCTTACATGCTCTGAAGTTATAAGCCCCTTCTAACTTATTTTATGACTTCATAGAGTAAGTCATAATTTATTTGACTTGGTCAACCCTTGATTTTGACCAAAAATGCAAACTTGATGTCTTGACTTGCTGAGAGTACCAGGAGGTGCGCTAGGCTAGGGCGCACTAGGCTATCCAAAAATTAGGTCAATCTCTTCACTTAAGGTGCCTTAATGAGAGGGTTAGGGTTTCCTTGATGTAGAAAAAAAAGGTTGCAACTCCAACTGCAACTGAGCAAATCCTCCAAATCTATCTTCCAACAATTAGACTGTCCGAAGATAGTGTGGGCCCATAACCTGTTAGAAAGTAATGGATGTGATAATTTAACCATAGACAATATAACAATATTGTCACCTAATCATAGGCTGAAGCCACCCCCGAGCACCTTAACCTTGACAAAGAATGATTCCAGAAGAAAACACAATAACCAACCATGACTAATGCATAAATATAACCAAGACTGATCAGAAAGTCCAACCATAACCAATAGAAATTTCGAGCCTAAACTAGAAATATAGATTGCAGTAGCTGTCGGCTGCAGCTGCTCCCTAGACTTGCACACTTGCCCAGTTTCTACAGGGCGCACCTCTTCCTAGCTGAAATTTTGAGTTGTCTAGTACAAAATGAGGTCTGGCTACTTGTATTTATATTATTTTCCTGAGCTGTCTGGGCCGACTTCTCATTCTGAATGATAAATACTTAATATTAAACATTTCCTTGAGCCGACTTGTCTTATAGGGTTATGTTCAATGCTTTAGGGTTTCTTCTTGCTTCCCGAAATATTCCATTCTCGTCAGGGTTACACGTGGCAGTAAATACCTCCCGCAGCTATGATAATGTCAACACCTATCTGAGATAGAATTGGAACGTAGTGATGGCCTCCTCCTTATAGAGAGTTGAGAAGAACTCCAAATGATTCTCTTGTGTAATGCAATGAGAAAGGAGATCCATTGAGTTGGATGTGCCTGTGGCTGAGCACAATGTGAATGTGTGAATTCCCATAGAGCTAGGTGCATCGTCATGAGACAAATATGAAGACGATGTATTAGCCTCCTCTGAGCAGAGACTTGAGATGATGAACTCCAGATGACTCTCATGTGTAATGCAGTGGGAAAGAAGATCTGTTCAGTGGACATGCGTGTGGATGAGAACATGTGAACATGCCTCTAGTGGCTGAGCACTAGTGAGTGTGGTTCTCTTGTGAGACACAATGAGATAGAGATATGGACATCCCTATGGATGTTCCCCTAGTGGCTGAGAACTAGTGGGTGTATGAAGTCCCTTCCTATATTGTTCAAGAGTCAGACCTTCCTGTAACCCTAATTGTAATTTAAAGGGTACAGGTTAGCCCCACCTTAATGTAATTGATAATTGATGTAAAATATAATTAACATTAATTATATTATGAGATAAAGAGGTCGAACCTATTGTGCCAATAGACACTTCTATTGTCAGGTCTAGTCTAATATAAGTAAAGGTAAACTCCCCATTGAGGAATCAGATCTTTTGTGTGAGTTTGGAAATTTCAAGAAGTACATATTCTTGGGAAAAGTGCACACCTCTCTTGGGCGCTAGTCTTCTAGGGTTTGCAAGAACCCTCTTGTGTGTTATGTTTTCTTGGTGGTGAAGGTATTTCTCTTGAAGAATATAATAAAGGATTTGGCTGGGTTTTCTTCCCTTGTTGAGAAGGGTTTCCTAGGATACTTCTTGTGTACTTGTGCATGGTGTTTCTTCTTGTGATCTTGGTTGTTGCAACATAATTGGTTATGGTTTAAGTAAAATGATAAAATGGAATGAACTTCATGCTTAAACCTTGTCTATTGAAAAATCAACACATGCCTCTTTTCCTTTGAGCTGACCCATCATTTGGTATCTTTGTCTACATAACATTTGGCCAACCTTCACTTAAGGTGCATGCATCCCTTAGGTGAGTCGGGCCAACTGACCTAAGCGTGGCCTCCTCTCCTCTAGACGACTCATTCATTTTGTTGGGAACCCAAGTCATAACCACAATTGAACGTCACCCAATCAATGTATTAACATATTTCTAACTAAACCTTGGTCAAGCTCCCTTTTTTCTCACTGTGTGTCAAAGGCGAGCTAGATTTCCCACTATGAGTCTACCTTTGTTGATTGGTCATATTGGGCGCCCTGTCTGCCCACCCGTTTTGTGATTTTTTTTCGTTCAAGTGCACGGTGGTGTGGCGTGCACCTATCCTTAGTTCTTGAGGTCTTACTTTCTCCCCGAACCCAATGCATTGTTGTCCTTAGAAATCCTGGTGTTGGTTCACCTTCGTACTTCTCCTCAAACTCGTGGATCTTTTACTTCCACCTCCATAGTGCCTCTCGATTTTCCCAACAAATTCTTCCTCAGGTTTTTCTTTCCAACAAATAAAATAGTCATGTTGAAAATTCCTCCCAATCCCCGAATTATGAACGCCAAAATTTCTTCAACCTCCAATTATGGTTGGCCAACAATCATCACTAGACTGCGGGTGGGATTGAATCTATCCAAGTCCTCCATGTCCATTTGGAATGGTTTCAGTTGACTGAGATGGAGCCATCCTGGTTGGTGGTGTGAATTAGTTCCTGCCCAGCATGAAAAAGACCTGATCACGTCTCTCTTGATATTCCCAATGCTTCATCCTCCCGCTCTCATTTGTCAAATGTACATGAGCTAACTCCAATTGATCCTTCCAACTCTTCATGAATCCCAAGGCTGTTGGGTTCTTCCCATAGTATCCCTACATCACCATATGTGGGGTGATAGGTTGCTTCCCATTCCTCAATTCGAATGGACTATAGTACATTGTAGAACATTTTTTCAAATTATAATTGAACTGTGCCACATCTAACAAATATAGCTAGTTACCTTGATCCATGCTCACATAATGTTGCAAGTTACAGTCCATTAATTTGTTCTGTCTATCCATCTATTTGTGGATGGAATCTAGATCTCATCAAATGATGTTCGAAGGAATACCCCAATACTTCACTACGTGTTTGAAAAACATATGCACTATATCTTCTGCCCCACAAGTCCTCTTCATTAGAATGAAAAGTGCATACTTGGAAAAATGATCAACCACGATCATGATTTCACTGTACCCCTGTGTTGCTAGAAGTTGAGTGATGAAGTCCATCGAAACACTTTCCCAAGGATTATCCATAACTAGAAAAGGTTGAAATAGACCTTCTTGCATTATGGTATTAGCATTTTCTTGTTGAAAAATAAGACAAGTCTGCACATAGTCTTCTACATCTCACGCCATACACTCCTAGAAGTATCTAATCTCCAACAATTCCAATTTTATAAATTGTCCTGGGTGGCTAACCCAAGGCGAGTCATGACATTCCTTCAAGATATCTTTGTGGAGATTAAGTAAATTAGGAACATAGAGGCATTCATCGAAATAAAATATCTTGTCACAAAGAAAGAACCTCCTCATCTTCTCCTACTCTTCCTGCTTCATAATGTTCTTCACTGCTCGATCGACCTGTAGTCCCTCGTTAATCGTCTCTCACAACTCTTCCAACAAATGAATCTATCCCCCATATGTCGTAGTAGGCAATTATTCTTCCTTCTCATGGACTGAGTATCTTCATTCACAATCTTGTAGCTTCGTGCTCTCAAAATCCACGGGGTTCCCTTCCTTAATAAAAAAATCTCCTATGGAAAAGTATAAGGAATCCGTCTACACTTCAAATGATTTCTCAAAGTTGGATAACTTCAACACTCAGGCTGAGAAATTTCTTTGTTTCAATTCTTCGAAGGAAGACTTGCTCTTTTCCATCCAATTTCAAGATATCCCCTTCTTCAACAAATATTTTGTGGTGCAATGACCTTCGAGTAGCCTTCTAAGAATATTTGATAGTATTTGGCTAGTCCGAGGAATACCAACACATCATGCATGGTGCATGCCTCCTCCCAAGTCACAAAGATATTGTAGAGTCCATGCGAATGCTTCCATTTCCAATCCAATGGCATATGCATGGTATTCACAATTGATGCTTTCGCAATGCATCAAATAATACCTCCAAATTTTTCTCGTGCTCCTCCATACTTTATCTGAAAACCACAATGTTGTTTGGTCTATGCAATGCTCCAACCATCTTCATGGATGTGCAGAAGATGGCTGGAGCATTGCATAGACCAAACAACATCACTAGGAACTCATAACTTCCATATTGTGTCACCATTGTTGTCTTCTGTTTGTATCCCTCCGAAATATGAACTTGGTAATAACCATGCCTCAATTCCAACTTAAAGAACACCTTGGCTTTAGATATCTTGTCAAAATAGTCCGCAACTAGTGGCTAAGGATATCTATTCTTCACAATTTGCTTGTTTAATTCCCTGTAGACTACATTGTCTTCCTTAATATCCCCATTGACTACAACATAACCCTATGAATGAGAGTGTAGTGTCTCTCTCTTCATGCTCAATGTAGAGACAATCTGCACTCCACCCTTAGGATTGTTATAATGTGCTCATTTTACCATTGACAATATCACTATTGTCACCCAAACATAGGCTGAAGCCACCCTCCGAGCACCTTGACCTTGACAGAGAGAAGAATCTTGGTAGCAA
Source organism: Picea glauca (assembly GCA_000966675.3). Classification (NCBI taxonomy): domain Eukaryota; kingdom Viridiplantae; phylum Streptophyta; class Pinopsida; order Pinales; family Pinaceae; genus Picea; species Picea glauca. The sequence continues at coordinate 884,709 of JZKD02S1919581.1, read as the reverse complement.
TCCAATATCCAAGCAAGGCTAATTCACCAAGCAAGAAGTAACCAAAGATGATGAGAGAGTCCAACCCAAAACTAGCGCAACACCTTCTCCAGGACTTGCGCACAAGACTGCCAGACTATAATGCGCACAAGTGACTTGCTATAATTCTAAGAAGTGTGTCAAATGAAAGACTGATGCCCTGTATTTATAGTGATCCTGGCAGACTGCCTGGGCCGAATTCTCATTCTGGGTACTAATTAATTCATATTAATTATCTCTCTCAGCCGACATCTCTTATAGGGTTATGTTCAGTTCTTTTCTTTCTTTCGGAACATTCTAGTCTTGTCAAAGGTCACAATGGAGGTTCATACCTCGCGGAGATACCATAATATCAACACTCCCTCCTATCTAGGGAGGTATAATTGATAATGGTATTGAGCACAATCATAACATTCAACTGGTAGCATCACGAGCACCGTCATTATTATCCAACTGAATAATTTCCATGACAACTTGTACAAGCCAATTGATAGAACACAACTATGTTTATACATAGTAGTACATCAATACTCAAACCATGACACATAGTCACAGATAGTGGAACATATCCACCACAATAACATATCTCTATTCTCTCCATAACAATCATCTGATATCAACCTGCACATAAAATATTGTTATGATATAAACTGAATCATTTGGGCCATTCTTTCACTCACATCTGTGAGATCTGAAAGAGCATCTTTCCTCAGAGTAGAACATCAATGATGAGCTATTTGGACTATTATTCTCAAGCAAGGAAGAATAACTGTCCTGATTTCTGAGCTTGGACCATTCCCCACCCTGGGCCATTCCTCCGACACTAAACAAAGTGAAACCTGGAGAGAATGAGTCTGCCTAAGGGATGTCTATCCCTGGTTGTTGAACCTAGACCATTCCCCACCCTGGGCCATTCCTCCAGCACTAAAAAAAGTGAAACCTGGAGAGAATGAATCTGCCCTAAGGAATGAATGTCCGGACCATTTCCAAAGGAAATGACTGTCCTACACCAACCTCCAAAAATGAACCATTCCCCATGTTAACCACAATGGGAAATCGCTGTCTGGCGAGGTGGGCCAGTCTTCTTGAGTATCCATCAAGAAGAGAGACTGCCCTAGACCATTCCCCATGTTAACCATAATGGGAAATCGTTGTCCATGGTACATCAAAAATCCATCGAAACATTTTCATTATGAAAATGACCGTTTGATCTCGACCATTTTTCGAACTGGAAAATGCATGTCCGTTAGAAATCTCAAACCACTTTCCGAACTGGAAAGGAATTGCCCAAGTTGGACCATTTTTCAAACTTGAAAATGACTGTCCTCAATTCAGTAATATGTCAGTGCTCCCTCCCAACCTGGAGAGTCATTTCTTCCCTTTCAGCTATGGGATTTATTTCCACGATCCCCAATTTTTCTCGGAAATATGAAAACTTTAATCTGAACAAAGGCTTTGTCAGGATATCTGCTACCTGCTCATCTGTGGGGATATACTGGAGCTTTACTTCTCCTTCCTGGAATTTATCTTGAATAAAGTAGTATTTGATCTCAATATGTTTCGACCATTCATGAAACACTGGGTGTTCTGATAACCTTATACAACTCTGATTGTCATAGTGTATTATGGTCGAATATGGAACCTGATCAAATAAATCAGAGATTATCTTTCTCATCCATATTGCTTCTGTACATGCTTCACATGCTGTGATGTATTTTTCTTCTGCTGTGCTGAGTGCAATAGGCTTCTGTTTCCTGCTGCTCCAAGATATCATAGCAGAGTCCAAGCTGAAACATATTCCCGAAGTACTCTTTTTGTCTTCTGCACTTCCTACCCAATATGAATTTGTGAATCCATGAAGCTGTATATCACTAGATGAAGTATATCTTAAACCATAGTTTATTGTCCCATGAATGTATCTTAGAACATGCTTTGCAACTATCCAATTCTCATGTCTAGGTTCCACATGGAACTGGATTAGTGTGTTCATGACAAAGCAAATGTCTAGTCGAGTATTTACCAAATACATCAATGACCCAATCAATTGTCGATACAGTGAAGGATCTACTGGATCAGATTCTAAGTCTCTTACTTTTCTTATATCTGTGGTCATAGGAGTGTCCATGGATTTGCAATCAATCATTCCAAGCTTCTGAAGAATCTTTATTGCATACTTTCCTTGTCCAAGGAATACTTCACCACACTTCTGCCATACTTCTAGTCCCAAGTAGTAATGCATGAGACCAAGATCTTTCATAACAAACTAAGAAGCTAGTTCCTTTTTGCATTAGATGATGAGAGACTCTTCACCTGTTATGAATAGATCATCAACATATAGTAGTAGAATTACAGGTGCATTGTCCACGACTTTGTAGTAAATATTTGGATCTGCATGACTTTTGGAGAAACCAAGTCTCGTTAGATAGTTGTCCATTCTGGCATACCAAGATCTTGGAGCTTGCTTGAGTCCATATAAAGCCTTCTTTAATCTGAAAACATGAGTGTCTCTGTAATGTACTTCAAACCCTTGAGGTTGTTCAATATACAATTCTTCTTCGATTTCTCCATTGAGGAAAGCTATTTTTGTTGGCAAATGTTTAACAGGTAGCATATGCTTGTCATTGATGGCAAGTACAGAAATGAAGATTGCATGACTACAAGAGGAATGTAACAGACGGGCACCAGAAGTATTTTGGGAAGAAGCTGTAGAGCAACCTCGATAAGATCAGAAGAGATAGTGCAGAGGATGTTTAGTATGTTTTACAGGCAGCGTAATCTTGTCATTGATGGCAAGTACATCAGTAATGATGGCTTGAGTACAACAACGATGATCAACAGGAAAAGAGAAGATAAGTCCAAGAAGATCGAATGATTGAAGGCCCGAGAAGCATTTCTGATCGTTGGATCCCAGCCAAAATTCCCGACAGCATGAGGGCCGTCAGATCTGAAGAAAGACAAGAAGAGGGCGCTGAAGAGGATAATATATCTCAGGTGTCAGATATGAGCGTAGGGTCCGACCATCGTTGGATCAAGGAAAACCTGCACGTTCTTTAAAGTGCAAGGAGAAGAGGGCGTAATCGAAATATGAAAAATCGCGATGAATTCTGAGCCGTCAGATCAAGCTTTGACCTGGACCGTTGATCCCAGTCCTTGTCAGAATTTCGAGGATCGAGAGTTGGACATGTCAAAGTTTATTGACATCAGGAACCCCGAAATCGAGATGTGTGAAATCCCGACTGAACCTGAACCGTCAGATCAAGATGTGATCTAGACTGTCGACCCAACTCACGACAGCAGACCACGTCAGCTAGGGAAACTTGGCACAATCAGGTAATGACAAGTGTCAGACTGATTCAACATTTCAGGCACATGTAAGTCTTGAATCAGAGTGACACGTGGCAGTATTCAACACGTGTCAATTCACATGTGACGTCAACAGATGGATACCATATCGGAGTTTCGGGGATCGCGACTTGGGAAGGCAAAGAACTCAATGCATCAAGAATGTCGATTTCGCGATATGCGAAATCGCGATTTAATTGCAGCCGTTCAGTTAAGAAGTGATCTGGACCGTTGATTTTCTTCATGGAGTATCGGGGATCGGGACTATGAAGTGACAAAAACACTTGAAAACAAGAATGCCGAAATCACGATATGCGATATGGCGATTCAATCGCAGCCGTTGAGTCAAGATCATATCTGGACCATTGATCCAAATCCTTATCGGAGTTTTGCGAATCACGAATTCAAAAAGAAAAGAAAAGAATCCCGATTTCACGATATGCGATATCGCGATTCAATCGAAGCCATTGAATTGAGAATGAATCTGGACCGTTGATTATAGCTGTGTCGGAGTTTCGTGAATCGCGATTTCAAAAGGAAAAGAAACAAATGCAACAAGACTTCCGATTTCGCGATGTGCGATATCGCGATTCAATCGTATCCATTGAATCGAGATTAGATCTGGACCGTTGGTTCAACTCCGTGTTGGAGTTTCGTGAATCGCAATATGGAGAGACAAAACAAACAAAGCAACTTGAATTACGAATTTGCGATATGCGAAATAGCGAAAGCGCCTTATGCATAAGGCTATGGTCACAGCCCTTGGTCACGGTAAGAGAAGGAGCTAGTGCAGAAAAGTCCTGCATCGAAACTTCAGAGATCACGAAATAAAGTGTCAAGACACTCAACACAGAATTGCCAAATGCCGAAATGCCGAAATGAATGCAAGACCCCGTGGATTCAATCCAATGGTGCAGATGAATTTGAACAATATCGGAGGGCAACTGTAGCACGATACAGTGTAACTTCCAGAAACCACTGATGGGTTCTGCCAGAGGACTCGAAGACACTTCGGGATGACTGACAGAGGAGGTGAAGAGTCTCTGAGAGGGATGAAGATGCTCATGGAGGTGATTGACAACTGATGAGAATTGAGGCCTGTAACTGAAACAAAGAAGGTGAGTTCGACTGTCACAGAGAAGACAAAAAGTCTCAAACTGTCAGAGAGGCTGAGGAATCTCAGTATAACATACAATGATGCTGGACAAGCGGGGAGAACCACCAGAGAATCTAAAGAGTCACGATGATGATCAGACAGATCATTCGAGAGGTGGAGGATAATGGCACGGAGTCATCATGTAGAGGATTGCGCACATTGCATGCACAAGGTGCACAGAAGCTATAAGTGCATGGTACAGAGAAGAGATGGAGTGGATGTTGGAGGTTGCTTTGATTGTTGTAGGTGAAGGTGATTCATGTGTGAAGAAGGAGGAGAGTGCAACAGCTGAACAACACAGAAGTGGAACTGTGCAGTGAATGGACATGGCGCACAGAGCATAAATAGCAGAAGAACAGACAGAGCAAGTGATGTGAGCAGAAAGGCAATGAGGCAGACATAACAACGAAATGCAGTAGAACAGTGATAAGTCTGGTAAGCCACTATTGAACATCATATCACTGTAATAAATTTCAGTAGCAAAGATTTATATTTCAGGGTGGTTGGGAGGTGCTAGGGAGGATTGTTGTCCTCAGAGGTTCAAGTGGGTGCTTGAACACAGGGAGTTGTAGCTTCCATCTGGTGGCAGCCAGAGAAACC
>JZKD02S1919581.1:798553-861330 GCA_000966675.3 Picea glauca | reverse complement strand
GTTTCTGATAAAGTTCTGTGGCCGGGCGCCCGTGTCAATAAAATGCTGCGCGTAATCGTTCTGCTCGGCCCTTGTGGGCACTCTCCCATAACGAGAACGCGCCCGACTCTGACGGAGGCCCGTATCTGAATTAGAAGCACCTGGTTGTACAATATTCCTGTGGTTTGGAGCCGGAAAGGGCATCATCACATTGCTGGGCTGCAAGGGAAACCCTAATGGTCCGTTGGAATTCATCCGCGGTACAGTCCGCGGAAAAGTCAAGGGTCCAGAAGCGTTATAGGCTGCACCCACAGGTGCCTCCATTTGCCGTGATTCGCAATACTGATTATCTGGAGGAATAGATATATTATGGGATTCGACCCCTCTACGACGAGCTCGTGAAAACCTATTTCCCTGCATCTTCATTCCTCTGTCCTGCATATTGGGCTAGGCTTCTCTGCTAGAGGTTTCGCTGGAATTCGTTGAACTAGTTTCTTTTCCTTGATGGACTGCGAAGCGCGGGAGAAATTCGATCGCACATATGCATGCAAACTTTTTCAATTCTCGAAAACTTTTTTCATAATCCTTTTTGTTCGCTTCGAGTTTAAAATCGAGGTGGTGGTTATATAGCTTATTTGTAGGGTCCGCAAGGCCGACTATTAAGCGGCCTAAATGCACGAGGCCTTTGGCAGTCCAAACGTTTCATTTTGGCTATAGATTAGAGATAAAGTAAAACCTTTCATTTTTGGCATGTTTTAATTTGGTTAAATATTATTGGTAAACGTAGATAGTTATTTTATTATTTTTATGAGATTTTAAGGTTAGAGATCAAAATCTTTAAAGACAATTTCTTCATGGGTGGTACGTAGTGTGTAATAGTACTATGTTTGGTAAGCTTTAAATTAAAAAAAAACTCAGTTTGAGTACCTTTTATCTCGTATCAACTCGGATAATATAGGGATCTACGCTAAGAATTAATTTTAAAATTAACAATGTAATCTCTATTAGGGGTATTCTACTTATGTAATCTCTATTAGGGGTATTCTACTCTATAGGGATAGTAAAATAAATCTCTATTAGGGATATGCTAATGCAGAGGTATTCTACTCTATAGGGATAGTAAAATAAATCTCTATTAGGGATATGCTAATGCAGAGGGATAGTAAAATAAATCTCTATTAGGGATATCTTATTAAGGATATGCTAGATAGTAAAATAAATCTCTAGTATGGATATGCTAAAGTGATACCAAAATTACTCACCATTAATTTTAAAATTTACATTGTGAAAATACATCTCTAGTAGGGACATGCTAGAGAAGAGACATACTAAAATAAATCTCTAGTAGGGATATGCTAAAGAGAGATACTATGTGGGTATGATACCAAAATTACTCACCCACCATTATATCATGTGGTTTTTTATTCTTTGTGAACTTTGAAGTAGAAGGATGGAATTATGACTCATTAAGTGTTTATATTTGCCATTATATCACGTGGTTTTTTATTCTTTGTGAACTTTGAAGTAGAAGGATGGAATTATGACTCATTAAGTGTTTATTAAGTGTTTATATAGATCAAATTGTTAAAATACAAACTTAAAAATTTGTATATAGAAAGTTTTGATTACTTTTTAAACTTGATAAATCTTGAGTTAAGATGGATATTTATGTTAATTTATTCATAAAATAACTTTTATTATGTATATATTCATTTAGGTGGGTTAGCTCAAGTTGATGAGTGTTGTTCTTTGCTTGAATGAGGTTCCGGGGTCGAATCCCTTGTTTAGGGCCTCACTTGATGTCTCCATTTGGTTAGGCTCAGGTTTTTGTGCTGTATTCCTAGGAAAATTTAGTTAATATATATTTTTTGTTTAGCCTGATGGGATAGGTTGAGTGCTTTGAGTTTCACTCCTTAGGGTCGAGCCACCATGTTGGTTTTAACTATGTTGGGTGCCTCACTTGATGGGATAGGTTGAGTGCTTTGAGTTTCACTCCTTAGGGTCGAGCCACCATGTTGGTTTTAACTATGTTGGGTGCCTCACTCAATGTCCCTCTGAAGTTAGACATCGTAATAAGTGTTGATGTGTCAAGTTGATGTCAACATCATCAACCTCTGTTGGAATTCTTTAACGAGTGTGTCTACCAAAGTTGACCTTGACTTCATTGACATATATTAGACTTCATAATCTTATGTGTTAATTAAAGTTGACCTCTCCACCCTATGAAGGAATGAATTAAATGGTGTTACACCTTAAAAGCCTCACTTGGTAAGATCACTTTCCTCAACAAACGTTTAAAGTGTTTAGGGGATAATTGGGTCTAGACATCTCAAGATTGGGTTATGTGTTAAGAAGATCAAGGTTAGTGGTTAGAGGGTTTAGGTTAATGGATCATCAATTTGTTAAGGGGTAGTAGGTTAGGGGTTGTGAGTTAGAGGTTAGGTAGCTTGAGTTTAGTCAAGTAGATTAGGGACCATTTCATGAACTGTAGGCATGACATTGAAAATGATCACCAATGATGTTAGTATAAGAAATAGAGAATATGTGTAAAATGAACAACCTCCTCAACCTAGGTACTTGCACCCCAAAGGAAACTTCCAAATTAGTAGAGCATTGGTGTAAGTCATTTCTCTTAAATCCCTTTTGTCGCATAATTTTTATGCATGTGTGATTACTCACCCAACTCACACACCCATGGACATGGTATGAATAGAGATTTTGTTAATGTGGAATGCAATCCCACCTATAAAGGATATATCATCATAATAATAGCTTGAAACACATCACACAATAAAAACCAAAAACACATGGATGGCAACAATTGACTAGTAAACACCTAGCCCCCTAACCCCTGACCCATATCACACTAACAACTAAGCTATACCCCATAACTAACCATTGACCCACTTAGTATTAACTTGCATCATACATATGAGTCCATGCACATGTTGACTATTCTGTCTATAAAGTGGAGACACCTAAGCCACCAACCTAAAGTTTCACCTTGTTGGAAACCTCTGTAACCCCTGTTGGTACCCCTCGTGTAGTACCACATCCGAAAGAATATGTACAAAACCATCACTCCCACGTACCGACATGTATATTGAGAGTCCCCTAGGTGTCCTAAAACCATCCCTAGATCAACCGATCGACTGCCTAACTGTTATAATACCACTGAGAACAACACTCGTGAATATAATCTCTACTACATGGGTAATCAGATGGTATGGATAAGGGTACGGTCGAGCCTCCTTAGTTGGTTCCATGAGATATTGTGTTGAGTACTACTATTTGACTCTGAACGCATATCAAAGAGCTATAGCACAAGGAAAATCCTTGTTCGTAGACACCATGAAAACCCTAACCTAGGGGAACATACCAGAAAAAAAACAGAAAGGATATTTTGGTCGCGCAACATTTCCTCCTGCATTCTAGTTGCAAAGTTACTACACATTTTTTCCTATTAAGAATCTAGGCATTTCAACACTGCAGTATTATTCAGATCGGAGAATAACCATGTGTTATAACATATAGCTGTCAAAGGGTCACAGGACGACCCAGTCCATGGTCTACACAGAAGAGTTCAAACACAACATTCAAAAGCATCCCATTTCAGGTTGAAATATTGACAAGCGAGCGGATTCAATTTTCAGTCGTAGGATCTGAGCGAGAGAAAGACTAGTCATTAGATCAACAAGGTTAATTCACGACCATCAGATATCATCGGAGAGAAATCAACGGTGGGGAGTTATTGCGGGAATCAGGATGCAAATTAAAATTTCTGCAAGTTGTGAGCTCACAATCGCTCAGGATCGTCAATCTTTCTAGATCAACAAATCAACGGTGCATATCGATCCCGCTATGAACGAGCATCTTCGCATTTCAGGGATTGAAAAGGAAATTAAAGTATCTACTAGTTGTGAGCCCGCAATCGCTCATGGCCATTGATCTTTTAACATGGGACACATGTCAGGCGATCTCGTACTCCAAGAGAAAGCAAGCATAAGTTGAGTAAGTAAAGGACTTCCGAAGGCTCGAAGCCCAAACTCCCAAATCAAATCTCGGTCATCCAAATCAAGAGGCCACACATCACCAGATCTCTCACTTTGGGAATTCGACACTTTAGAGGATTGTGTGAACAATTAGAAGAAAAAGGCTCGAAGCCCAAACTCCCGAAGTAAATCTCAGCTGCCCAAAACAAGAGGACACACGACGCTAGATCTCTCACTTCGATAATTTGGCACTTTAGAGAGTTGCGCGAGAAAGAAGGAGAAAAAGGCCCGAAGATCAAACTCCCGAAGTAAATCTCGGTTGTCCAAAACAAGAGGACACATGACGCCAGATCTCTCACTTCGAGAATTTGACACTTCAGAGAATTGCATGAGAAAGCAGGAGAAAAAGGGCCGAAGCCTGAACTCTCGAAGTAAATCTCGGTCGTCCAAAACAAGAGGACACACGATGCCATATCTCTCACTTCGAGAATTTGACACTTCAGAGAATTACACGAGCAAGCAGGAGAAAAAGCCCCAAAGCCCAAACTCCTGAAGTAAATCTCGGTCATCCAAAACAAGAGGACACGCGGCACCAGATCTCACACTTCAAGAATTTGGAACTTTAGAGGATTGTAAGAGCTATGCATTGAAAATGCCTGAAGCCCGAATTCCCGAAGTAATTTTGAGCCGTTGATATTCGCAACAGGAAGCAGGGTCCATCCAAGAGTGACACATGGAAGAAAAAGAAGGTCTTTCCCTGATCACATATTGTGACCAGATTGACGACCACACTTCATTGTGGGGACAAAACATGGTCGAACGATAAAATTATTGAGTGGTCCCGCAATTGAAACCATGGTATAACAAAAGATCTACATGGAAAAAGGTGGTGGATTGCGGCCTCAAAGGCGGTGTGGATCCAAACTTCCTTTGATAGCCCCAAAATCACATGATTATATAGCATCTAACCCAAGAGGAACGTGTGGAGGCACCCTAGGCATTGAGCCTTGTCCCGATCCTGATGAGAGATCAGTTAATGAAAAAAGAGTGATGGTTGAAACCTCAACTCACTCCATAAATATAAGGCATGGAGGGTCTAGTCGTGGAGACAACACTGCCAGCCCTAGGTACCGTTATAGACATTTTTTCTGCAGGTGCATGCTGATCTGAGCTTGCGTCTGACAAAAGAATCACACACACAATCTGACAGAAGGCTGCACAGACGTAAAGCCTTGAATGGGATGGACAGATCACACTCCTCATAGTTGTGGACTAATCTAATGTAAATAGATCAGTTTAGTTTTTGTAAAGGGGGGGTGTTCTTCAGAGGCTAGGGAGCCAAGAGAGTTTTAGGAGAAGGGCTCTGTAATTTTTCAGTTTGTATGCCTAAGGGTTTGGATTGTAAATATATGTTATTGAATATTCCTTTGAGTCATTTTTATCAGACCATCTTCTTAGTTCACACGTTGTTTCTGTTTTCCTTCTTATCTGAATGTAATCTCTCTGATTTATGGATCCCCGAGGAAATGGAGGATCTGTTTCTATCATTACCATATTTCATGGTTCATCAGATATTTCTAGTTTTTCTTATTGTCTGAATGTAGTAGCTGTGATTCATGGATTCCTGAGGTGGTAGAGGATCTGATGTTATCTTTCTCATGTTCATCATTCATCACTCAGACCCTTCATGTTTTGCTTATTTTCTGGATGTTATCTCTATGATTTATGGATCCTTGAGGCGATGGAGGATTTTCTGCTATCATACCCATCTTTAATGGTTCACCAGATATTTTATGTTTTCTTCTTGTCTAGATGTAGTATCTCTCTAATCTATGGATTCCTGAGGCGGTAGAGGATCTGTTGTTATCTTGCCCATTTTTTATGGTTCACCACTCAGACATTTTATGTCTTCTATCTCCTTATCACCACATAAATCCTTTTTTCTTAAATGACTTCCTTATTTATAATAGTTATGACTCCATAACCCAATGGTCCCGAACTGATCTGCAGTTACTTTTGCTATCTTTTCCTCTCCTTGCAGTCTCACTGATCCACCTACTCAAACCATTTTAATCCTTTTACTTTTATTTTGATGGGTACTGGGCTTATCCTCTTGCTGTCTGAGTGCGACTCTCAATTTTAACATTAATGGTGCCACTGCCGGGGATGAAAGTGAAGATATCTTCCCTGGGAGAACGACAATGAATAGATCCAATTTTAGATGGTGAACTGAAGTTGGACATATTATTCTGACTGCTTATCTTTCACCATGGTGACTCCATTGTTCCAAAATCTATTAGTGAATCCATTGGTTTGAAATGGAAAATATTTTAGCTCAGAGGTATGCTTTCTGTGATTTTTCAAGGATAGTTGGTTTCCCTAATCCATAGCCTAGTAGAGATGAATGGGAAAGTAGCCTTCCTAAATTTCGAGGAGAAGAGTGGGAGGAACCAGTTGAACACTTGCTGGATTTTCAAGGTTTTATTCATCAAATTCATATCGTGCATGAGGACGTTCAGATTAAGCTTTTTAGGTATTCATTAGAGTGGATTTCTCGTGATTGGTGTAGATCTCTCCCAATTGCAAGTATCAACTCTTTCACAAGCTTTCATGAATCTTTTAATTCATTTTGCAAATACTATTTTCCATCTGAACGTCTTTTTGAGGGATGTTGTGAGGAGTTTTCTTTGCTCCATAAAGATTCTTCTAGTCGTGAAATCCATATTTTTGATGAAGCATCTATTGTAGAAGAAAACATTTACCATGAAGATCATGAGGTGTTGAATGATATTCATTATGATAGAAATAACATAGAAATGTTTGGCATCATATCATATGTATCTTTTGTTTTAAATGTTCATGAAGATAAACATCTTTCTTTTGAATATTCTGATGACAAAGAGAAAGTGTATTATGTAGTAGATATTTCTCCTAACTGCGAAGCTGAGATAGATGATAAGCTATTTAAAAGAACTAGGGAATATTTCTCTTTGTTTTTCCCTAGCTTTTCGGATTTGAAGGCAGATGTTGTTTGATTCTCTTATGGAGAAAATGCAGAGGATATTCCTGTCCTTGAAGCAGATGTTTTGGGCATCCCTTCTTATGATGAATAAGTTGTTTCAAATGCTGACCAAAAACAACCAAATTTTGAAGAATATCCCAGTGAAGATGATGAAGAGAAGAGTTTTTCCATGGCTTCTTTGGAACCTCATATCATGGTTCATGTATATGATGATTATGAATCTGATCCTTGAGAGGGCCATGAAGGAGAAAAGGAAGAGCTAAATTTGTAGCTTATCTGCTGTCCAATACTTGTAAATGAACAAATATCACATGAGATTAGCCAATATGCATTAATCCTTTATCTACCAGTACACTCTGAGAACACCAAACAACAGGTGAGCAATAATGAAGTAAAGGAGGTAATTTCTTATCAGTTTGGCATGTCTTATTACAAATTTTATGACCCCGTGGAGTTATATATGGAGTTGAGTTTTCCAAAAGCATTGGAGTGTAATGAATCTCTAAAATGACGTACAATTTTTATTTATATGTTTTCTTGTTTGTTTGGGGTCTCCAAACTCACTTAGTTTAATAACTTATAATAGAGAAGTAATGTTCACCCATGTTATGGATCTAAAACCATTTTCTCTACCATGACAACCTAAACAGATTCTAATTAAATACAAAACTTAATAAGGGGAAATCCTTTGAAAGCCCTACCATTTTTCATATAATGGTTTTATATACACACACTTAGGTCTCATGGTCCTAAGTCCCCTTAATACATAATTTATTTATTGGTGCGCCACGTTATCTCCTTTGACTTTGAAAAGGGATAACCACCAAGAGAAAAGGATCTTCAGAAGTCAAACGCAACACAGTAGAACACACACAGGGTCTACTACGATTAACATTAACATTAACCATTTGATTGATATTTTATAACTAAGAATTATCCTAACCACCCGAGAACATGACAGAAGTCTAAACGGAATGAAAGGAACCGATTAACTTCCAACTATATTCGTTTAGTTACTTTTCGAAAGAGATGCCCATTAAACTGTGTACTCTGAGTTATTAAGGGTATGATATGTACCTATCAGAGAAGTTAAGAATCTGTTCCTGCAATCAATGGAAGTTCTGTAAACACAGGTTACGATGGCCTTCTCGCATGTACTCCCTCTAATCTCATCTTTCCACGTTTTCCCTAGCACATGGCCCGACTAACCTCGACTTCAACATTCACTCTGGTACCTTTTTCGTAGTTTAGGTTTATGCGAGTTCTTGTCTCATCATTGAGGTTCTCCGAAATCGACTCTGTGTATTATCCTTCGGTGGGGAAGAGCTATCGTTCTAGAGGCTATTTGTCCAGTAATCCAGTCGACAAGGTCCATCTCACTAGTAAGTTTTCTAACAAGGCTATAGTATCTTAAATAGGGGAGATAGTTTCAGAGGTTTAATTTGGTGAATGTCCCCTTCTTATTTTGTAGATCCTACCACAACATTTATCTCCTGAAAGTTTAACGTTTAATGATCCTTAAGATAAATCTTTTCAGAATTCGACTAGGAGAATCTGTGCATTTCTATCTTTCTTTTTGGTCTCCTCGTTTTTCCAATTTCTGAAGCTTACCAGCTAGCTTCTTGGAAATTTTAGTTTAGGTACAATACACTCAAGAGTCATTCTCCATCGTGCTCCTCCAGTGATTGCATAACGAACCCGAAACTTGGCCGGATGAGGTTTCGTCAGGGAAATGGGTAAACCCTATGAGTAAATCCTCCTTATGATTTTGTTCTAGGGAGGTTGAGTCTACTCGACAATGTCATACTCAGAACCTTAATTTACCAAGAATCCTATAATGAGTTCTTGCTTGGTATAAATACAAAATCCATTTGAGTTGTATGCGCACAGTTTTCCTGGAACCCTCTCCTGGTATACGACTTTGAATTGATAGTTTTGTGCGTTCATTGCCACGAACATTTCCTTCCATCAAAATAAGTAAATCAATAGTTTTTCTTTGTGTTGGTGGTATTGTAAGTGCATGGCGACCTCTCGGGGTCTGGTTATGGCGTTCTCTATGTTGACTGCTGGATTCAATTTGATTTTTTGTACACTTGTTTTTGGAATGGTTTTAAAACCTATCCTTGTCGCAACTCAACTTATATGGTTTATGCACTAAAGAAAATTAATAGTGTTGTCTATTTCACTTTATTTAATTTCCTTGGTTATTGTAACTATCCCTTTGCTTATCTCCTTTCTCGTTTAAAGTGTAGGTGTAATTCACTAATGGTGAGCTTGTTGATGCGAGGTACCCACCAGGGATTTGTGACACCCTCTACCCTCGGCCCATCCGTCTACCCAGATAGCAGGAGACAAGGCAAGGAACCAGGCTGCGCATTGAAAGATGAGTGTCCCTCTGGAAACAAAATTGTTGGTTTAACGTTTTTTTTTTATCATGTTGATATTTTTCATTACTTTTCCCTCAAATATAAGCTAATAATTATGGGATTTACCTTTCTTTACAGAGTTGCAATCTGTGTAAGTCCCAGATACTCGCCCCATCTTCGGCGAAAAAGGTATTCGGGTTCCGAACCTATCATTTCTCCGGTTAGCTCCACAGGTTCTAAAACCACCAAGGAGATCGTAGACTTATCTAATGTCATTATAATTAGATCTATTTCGACTTTGGGAATGTTTTGTTGAGTAAACCCCCTAGGGTCGTGTTTCCATTGTTGGCATAACACTAGTTCTTGTATAAGTATTGAATCCAATTTTTTTGACCTCATATCGGTTCAAAATGTATATTAGACTTTCTTAATTTATTGAATGGCGAACTTGGTCGAAAATACTCAGAATGATAGGCTAAATCATAGTCAGTTCGTCTCTTGATTTTTGAATACTGAATTTCTTGTTTAGAATTGAAATAATGAAGTCTGTGTAACTCGACTGTGTTTATTTTATTCGATATGTTTCCCATAATTTAATTTATAGCACTAGAGTCACTAGCAGTCATTTTATTTTGTTGTGCTCGATCGTATTTGAAAGAAATGAAACGAGACTGTTGTGTAACTAAAACTCCCAACTCCTATCGAATTTTCAGAAGATAAAAATAATATATAAGACGTTTTCTAGCATTTCAACATCTGGAAGGAACCTATGGGTTTCCTACCTACAACATGTTATCTGGAGTTGTGGTTACACGTCTGTCAGAAAAACTTTGTTATACTCATAGTACATAAAACGCTCTATAAATATACAAATATGCAGGCTTGCTAAAGTAGACATTAGATCCTTGAATTTATCCTATAATGTCCAGGAAAATTCCCAACAATGAAAAGATATGTGATTTTCTATAGGTGATATAATTATATCGTGAAAGTAGTGGGTTGTGTTGGTTTAATCTCACACTCTGTGACATATATTCTTAATATCTTATTTACAAAAATATAAATACCCATATATATAAATATCTATACAGAATTAGTTTCCACTCTATTCATATATCGATAGTTCTGTACCAGGGACTTCGAAGTAATGGGAATTTCCCTACATGATCTAGTTACATAAATGATTACTTCCCAAATTCAATCATACCAGATCCTTTCGATTGTCATAACACTTTTAAGGGCAATTTTTAACATTCGTCCAAAATCAAATCCAATCATAAAGAGTCGCTCAAATATTGATTTATAAGATATTCTATCATCATTCTAGGCTTCATACATTCATATACTCGAACTGATTCACCGAGGATATTATATCACTTTGAAATTAATAGATTCACTACAACAATTATTTTATCATTTACCAAAGAAAAGAGGATACTTCAATTTCAGAAGTAGCAATTGCATTACATCAGATATATAATCATTCATCCAGAATTAACCTAGAGGTTTTCCTTTGATCGGATATTGGGTTCATAAACATTTGTCCATATTTTATCCATAACGATACTTTGATGAAGAATTTACAAATGTATTCTATCAGACATCTAATTTAACCAACAGTCATCCAAAGGAGGGGTAGGATAACATATCTGAACCAAATTCGTGGGAAGACAAAGGGAACAACCACGTTCCTTCCAACCATAGAACAGGGCAGCCAAATCACTTGTCCTGTTCACCCCCTAGCCTGACCACGAGTCCATGAGGGTTAGCTTGGAAACTCCTCCTCAACAATGACTTTCCTCTTGCCTCACACTCAATAGGTAGTGTTCATAAGAACAAGAGAGGAAAAAAAAAGCAGTAGTCTCCTTTTCCCTGCATACTCGACAACGTCATGCCTCCTCACATATGCTATTTATCAAAACAATCCCTTTGCCTAGGTCTTTTTCCCTCCTTGGGAATTTTTCGCAGCTTTCTAAATCCCTGATTTTTAGGGGCTGCGAATGGCCAAATATCTGATTGCCACTTGTAACAATCGGTCCATAGGTATTTCCAACATGTTTCCCCCTCATGGAGTCATGGTCAACTGATTTTAACATGGTTGTTCCATTTGTCCTCCTGCAATCAATATAAAATATTTTGTTTTCATACAAGTATCATAGTCAATTAGTTAGTTGGGTCAAATCAGATCTCTGCCCAATAGTCATAATAATTTAATTACAATTATCCAATTCGAAATTCGGAATTGCCATAAATGGCAAAAATTTTCCAAATTCAAATTTACTAAAAACAGAATAATATTCCAAAAAAAATTAAATTTCAAAAATACTTTATTTTGGGGGATGTCACATCCTTTCCCCCTTCAATAAAACACTGTCCTTAGTGTTCGTTCCTTTCTTGGAACATGATTGGATTAGATTTCCGCAAATCTCCCTCCAACTCCCAAGTGGCCTCTTCGGGACTAAAGTGCTTCCATTGCATCTTTACCTGAGCGACGACTCTGTTCCGAAGTGTTATTTCTCTCCGGTCTAGAATATGCAGGGGTTCCACTTGGAACTCACCTTCTTGTTCCACATGCACCAAGTTGCAATCAATCATATGAGTAGGGTCATGAACATACTTTTTCAACAAAGAAACATGAAATACATTATGAATTCTTAGATTAGTTGGAAGTGAAAATTGGTATGCTACGGGTCCAATTCGAGCTAGTATCTCGAAGGGCCCACAAAACCTGGGTGCCATCTTGGCACAGTTCCCTAACTTCAATGAAATTTTTTGGGCTTTGACCTTCAAATAAACATGGTCTCCCACTTGAAATTCCAAGTGTCTTCTTTTCTGATCTGCATAACTCTTCTGTTTGGACTGTGCTTCCTTTAAGTTCTGTTGTACCTTTCTTACCATATTCTCCATTTCTTGGAGCATCTTTGGTCCAACCATGAGTCTGTCAACCGGGTTATCCCAACTGATCAGAGTCGTACACTTTTTGTCGTACAGTACCTCGAAAGGGATTAACTTAGTTGAAGTTTGGTACCCATTGTTATATGCAAATTGTACCAAGTGTAGGTAGTCTTCCCATTTGTTTGGTTTTTTCCTTACGTACATGCATAACATATCTTCTACAATTTGGTTTGTCCTTTTGTTCTGTCCATCTGTTTGCGGATGATAACTTATACTGAAATTCAATTTAGTATTTATCCCTGCAAACAATTCCTTCCAAAAAGTGGATGTGAACTTTACGTCTCTATCTGAAATCACCATTTTAGGAATACCATGCAGCCTAAAAATTTCTTTCATAAATATTTCAGCAATGTTTATAGCTTTAAACTTAGACTTTACAAGAATAAAGTGTGCAAACTTACCGAATTTATCGATTACAACCATAATAGAATCATTATGTTTCTGAGTTTTAGGCAAACGTGTTATAAAGTCCAACGATATGGTCCCCCATTTCCATTCTGGCACTGGTAATGGTTGTAATAGGCCGGCTGGATGCTGGTGTTCGACCTTAACTTGTTGACAATCTTGGCACCTAGACAAGTATTCTGCTGCTTCACCCTTCATATTATTCCAGTAAAATAGTTTTCTCCATGCTGTTATCATTTTATGATATCCTGGATGACCAGAATATGGTTTCTTATGCATTTCGTCCAAGACTATTAAATTTAACTTTGCTGAATTTGGTATGTACAGTCTGTTTTTAAATCGTAATAGTCCCTTCTCATCGATACTTAGGTCTGGTTCATCTGATTTTGCGGTACTGTTTTGTAACTCTGCCATTATCTTAGTGTAATTCCCATCGTTAATACCTGCCATCCTTATTCTTTGTTCCAGATCACTTCCTGCCCTGCTGGTATTTATTTCAAATAACCCATGTATCCTTCTGCTTAAGGCGTCTGCTACTTTATTTTCCTTACCCTTGATATGTCTGACTTCAAAGTCAAATTCGCTTAGGAAGGCTAGCCATCTTGCTTGCCTTTTATTAAGATTTGGTTGGCTAAATAGATACTTCACGCCGCTATTATCCATTAATAGTAGAAATTTTCTACCCATTATGTGGTGTCACCACATTTTTAAGGCGTGTATTACCACTGCCAATTCTAAGTCATGAGTGACATAATTTTTCTCATGTTCTTTTAATTTCCAGGACTCATAACAAATCACGTGTCCTTCCTGAGTTAGGACACCACCTAGTCCTTCTTTACTCACATCGACACAGACGGTAAAGTCCTTGTCTGGGTCTGCTACCTTCAAGATGGGTGTCATTGTCAATAATTCATTTAGCTTGTTAAAACTGTCTTGGCACTTCTGTGACCAGTTAAACTTGGTCCCTTTCTTTTGTAACGATGTGATAGGGTAGGCTATCTTAGAAAACCCTTCTATAAATCTGCAATAATATTCGATGATTCCCACAAATGATTGAATATCCGCTACATCTTTAGGCACCGGCCATTCCGTAATGGATTTTATCTTCTCAGGGTCTACGACAATGCCTTCTGCTGAAATTACATGTCCTAGATATTGTATTTCCTTTTGATAAAAGTCACACTTATCAAATTTGGCGTATAGTTTGTGTTTACTCAACGTTTGCAGAACTATTCTTAAGTGTTTGTCATGATCTTCCTCCGTTTTAGAATAGACTAGAATATCGTCGATAAATACTACTACGAACTTGTCTAAGTACTGACTGAAAATAATGTTCATCAGGCACATAAATGTGGCTGGTGTGTTAGTGAGTCCGAAAGGTATGACTATGAATTCGTAGTGTGCATATCTTGTTCGAAAAGCTATTTTGTTTATGTCCTCGTCTTTTATCCTAACTTGATGATAATCAGATCGTAAATCCAACTTTGAAAAGATCTTATCCCCTCCTACTTGATCGAACATATCATTTATCCTTGGTAAGGGGTATTTGTTCTTAATATTCATTTTGTTTAGTGTTCTATAATCGATACATAGTCTTAGAGTACTCTCTTTCTTTTTCACAAAGAGGACTGGTGCCCCCCATGGTGAAACACTTGGTCTGATATACTCTTTGTCCAACAATTCCTCTAATTGTATTTTTAATTCTGTCATTTCTGGTAGACTCATTCGGTAGGGTTCTTTTGAGATAGGGGATGAACCAGGTAGTAGGTCTATGGAGAAGTTTATTTCCCTTCTATGAGGTAATTCTGGTATCTCATCCACAAACATGTCTCTAAATTCACGTAGGACAACAAAGTCTTCTAACTTTGGCTTATCTTCTTTTTCTAACAGATTCGTTACTTGGATGGCATAAACTTGACAGCCCTTTCTCATACATTTCTTGAGTTGCATTGCTGAAAATTTTCTGACGGATACAGGTTTTGGTATACCTTGGGCTATTCTAGTAGTGCCAAAATCGTCTTTATAGTTAAGTATCTTTGTATAAAAATCTAGTACTGCTTTGTGTTGTTCCAACCAATCCATAATGATAATCATATCCTAAGATCCTAGTGGTAGGATGTTCAGATTTGTTCTTATATTTTGACCATCTACGTTGAACTCAAAGTAAGAAATAAAGTCAACTACTTTCCTTTTAGTTCTTGTTGCTAGTTGTACCAACCATGATTTTCTGTTCTTTTGTTTCTTAAGTTTATTTGACTCTACTACATCAGAAGTAATATAACTTAACGTAGCTCCAGGATCAATTAAAACAAAAATTTGAGTGTTATTGATTTTACCTTCGATTTCTACCATAGAGGACTGGTGGTCAACTTGTCGACCATCTATGGCTGCATTTATTCGATGCAAGCTTTTGCCCATGTCACCCACTGTCAAGGCTTCCTGCAAATTATGAAAAATAGTTCAGTTTGCTGAAATTAAACGTGGACAGTTCCTCCTTAGATGAGGTTCTCCACATTCCCATTACTTTAATGGTTCGCGGGGGGCATCCCCGAACTTCTTCGTTCCCAGATTTATTGGTTTACCACTACCTTGCGTATTCAGATGGTCAGAGTGAAAATATTTTCTTGGAAATCCTTTTGCTTCATTTTGATAAGGAGCTGGCTGGTATCCCTTCTTCCGCTGGTTCATTCGTTCTTGTTTCTTATCCTTCCAGGCTTTGGGAAACTCTACCCATTGTTTATACTGGTCGTAGCACATTCTTGCTTTCTTGAGTACTTCACTCAAATATTTGGGGTTGTCAAACTCAATTCTGTCCCTATAGGACTATGGTAAACAACTCAAGAATCGTTGGATCTTTACCTTATCCTCCCTAATGTACAATATGAACCTTAGTAGTTCCAGAAATTTATTTATAAGGTCCTCCATCGTCATCTGTCCAAGTTGTAACTCGTAAAATTATTTCGTTTTCCTTTCATAATAGTTTTCAGAAAGGTAATGTTTCTTGAAATACTTCTTAAAGTCAGACCATTCCAGTTGTTTTTCCTTTAGGCCCTTGGCCAATTTCAGGTCTTGCCACCAAATGCTGGCCTTCCCTTTCAGATTGTAGATAGAAATTCTGACCTTCATGTTGCTGGAATAGTTGTAGATATGGAAGTATTTTTTGATGTCCAACAACCATCCCTCAACTTCCTCTCCCATCGTGGATTCTCCATCAAAGGTAGCTGGTTTAATTTTTTTAAATTCTCCTTCTAGGTGGTCTACTTGTTTCCTTTTTCTGTCTGTTTTAGTTTTGTCTTCAGCTGAAGGTGATCCTTTAGATGAACTGTCTCCTTTTTCTATTTCTAGCCCAGAGTTCTTGGAGGCCCTTTTGATGACCTCTTCGTCATGGTTATCCTCCTTTGGGATTTTCTTGGTCACTATACTACACAACATGACTTCATTTATCTCTTTTTGTTCCTGTTTTGCTTTCTTCAATTTCTCCTTGTCTACTTTGAAAACCTGCAGCTCAACAATAAGATTCCTCATTGTTTCCAGTACTTCCATAGGAGAGATTTTGTCACTATTCTGTCTTTGATCTCCATGAGGTCTTTGCTCTAGATTTCCTTCAACTCTGATTTCAGCATCATCCTGAGCTGCCATAATTAGCACAAAACAGAAAGGGCTTTCCATTTGTAACAATAAGGGTTTATTAGTTTTACATAAACAAAAATATATGCTAAGACAAATGTGGCCCTGTTCAAGGTCCAAGTGTTGTAACCTTGGCTCTGATACCATATGTAATAAATATCTAAAATGACGTACACTTTATTTATTTATTTTTCTATTTGTTTTCTTGTTTGTTTGGGGACGCCAAACTCACTTAGTTTAATCACTTATAATAGAGAAGTAATGTTCACCTAAGTTCTAGATCTAAAACCATTTTCTCTACCATGACAACCTAAACAGATTCTAATTAAATACAAAACTTAATAAGGGGAAATCCTTTGAAATCCCTACCATTTTTCATATAATGGTTTTATATACACACACTTAGGTCTCAGGGTCCTAAGTCCCCTTAATACATAATTTCTTTATTGGTGCACCAGGCTATCTCCTTTGACTTTGAAAAGGGATAACCACCAAGAGAAAAAGATCTTCGAAAGTCAAACGCAACACAATATAACACACACAGGGTCTACTACGGTTAACATTAACATTAACCATTCGACTGAGATTTTATAACTAAGCATTATCCTAACCACCCAAGAACATGATAGAAGTATAAATGGAATGAAAGGAACTAGTTAACCTCCAACTATATTCGTTTAGTTACTTTTCTAAAGAGACGGCCATTAAACTGTGTACTCTGAGTTATTAAGGGTATGATATGTACCTGTCAGAGAAGTTAAGACTCTGTTCCTACAATCAATGGAAGTTTTGTAAACACAGGTTACGATGTCCTTCCCGCCTGTCCTCCCTCTAATATCGTCTTTCCATGTTTTCCCTAACACATGGCCCGACTAACCCCGTACTTCGACATTCACTCTGGTAGCTTTTTCGTAGTTTAGGGTTATGCGAGTTCCCGTCTCGTCATTGAGGTTCTTTAAAATCGACTTTGCGTATTATCCTTCGGTGGGGAAGAGCTATCATTCTAGAGGTTGTTTTTCTAGTAGTCCAGTCGACAAGGTCTATCTCACTGGTAAGTTTTCTAATAGGGCGATAGTATCTTAAACATGGGATATAGTTTCAGAGGTTTAATTCAGTGAATATCCCCTTCTTATTCTGTATATCCTACCACAACGTTTATCTCCTGAAAGTTTAACGTTTAATGATCCTTAAGATAAATCTTTTCAGAATTCAGCTGGGAGAATCCATGCATTTCTATATTTCTTTTTGGTCTCCTCGTTTTTCCAATTTCTGAAGCTTACCAGCTAGCTTCTTGGAAATTTTAGTTTAGGTACAATACTCTCAAGAGTCATTCTCCATCGTGCTCCTCCAGTGATTGTAAAACGAACCCGAAACTTGGCCGAATGAGGTTTCGTCAGGGAAATGGGTAAACCCTATGAGTAAATCCTCCTTATGCTTTTGTTTTGGGGAGGTTGAGTCTACCCGATAATGTCATACACATACCCTTAATTTACCAAGAATCCTATAATGAGTTCTTGCTTGGTATAAATACAAAATCCTTTTGAGTTGTCCACGCATAGTTTTCCAGGAACCCTCTCCTGGTATACGACTTCGAATTGATAGTTATGTGAATTATTTGCCAAGAACGTTTCCTTTCGTCGAAAGAAGTAAATCAATAGTTTTTCTTTGTGTTGGTGGTACTGTAAGTGCATAGCGACCTCTCGGGGTTTGGTTACGACGTTCTCTATGTTGACTGTTGGATTCAACTTGATTTTTTGTACACTTGTTTTTGGAAGGGTTTAAAAACCCATCCTTGTCGCAACTCGATTTATACTGTGTATGCATTAAGGAAAATTAACAGTGTTGTGTATTTCACTTTATTTAATTTCCTTGGTTATTGTAACTATCCCTTTTCTTATCTCCTTTCTCGTTTAAAGTGTAGATGTAATTCACTAATTGTGGGCTTTTTGATGCGAGGTACTGATGAGGGGTTCATGGCACCCTCTACCCAAATCCTGTCCATCTACCTAGATAGAAGGCGACAAGGAAAGGAACCGGGCTGTGCATTGAAAGATGAGTGTCTCTCTGGAAACTAAATTGTTGGTTTAACTTTTTTTTTTTTATCCTGTTGATATTTTTCATTACTTTTTCCTCAAATATAAGCAAATAATTATGGGGTTTACCTTTCTTCACAGTGTTTCAATCTGTGCAAGTCCTGGATACCCGCCTCGTCTTCGACGAAAAAGGTATTCGGGTTCCAAACCTATCATTTCTTCGGTTAGCTCCACAGATTCTAAAACCACAAAGGAGATTGTAGAATTATCTAATGTCATTATAATTAGATCTATTTTGACTTCGTGAATTGACACAGACCACCAGACCCACAGGTTGGGATACACATAGGATCTTTTCTTTTCGGCCCCTGAGAGCTCGATTGGCTCTTTTATTTCCCTTTTGAAAAATCAACACCCATAACAAACCTTGAGGGAACCCCTCTTTTATTTTGGGATATTGGATTTCATGATTTCATGAATCTCGTGGTCAAGCGCCTTATCTCTTCGACCTTCGAAACCCAAAATACTAATACTTGTCTTTCCTGATGTCAATTTCGGCTTTTCGGCTTTCGCGAATTCAAGAGTTGTGATGACGTGAAACTCTGCTCTTGACCCCTGGATTCCCGAACTTCCAACCTCCTATTTACCAAAATGAAAATGTTCCGGTCCTCCCTTCCTCTTCACGGTTTCAAGATTTCAAACACCGAAAAGCGCTTCCACTATGTTCTCGGGGTCCTTGAACCTCCGAACCCTGAAATGCCGAAATTTTGTCTTCTGAAATCCTTTCGGACTTTCACGTACCAGAAGTTTGGTATGCTAAGGATCGAATTCTCTATCACTTCCGTCTTCTGGTCCCCGAAGTCCCGAAATGCCGAAATGGTATTTCTCCTCCTCTGCTTTCACGACCCTCGATAGAAAGTCTCCTGTCCTTCCACATGTCGCCTTTTTCTTGTTCGGGTTTCCGGGTATCGGGAGTTTGGAACTCTTGAACCACCTTATGTCCTCGTAATCCTTGATTTTCTGAATTTTGATGTTTCGAAACACGTATACTCTTCCCCACTCTTTCCACACACGAATACTTCTATTCGCGTTTCAGGGGTTCGATTAGCCAAGGATTTGACTTATAGTTCGGACTTTCGAACCCCGAAATGCCGAAATGATATGACGTCCCAATAAGTTAAGATCAACGGCCCCTTATCTACCTTACAACTCCTGTAGATCCTATGGTTCTCGCTATTTCGAGAATCCCCCTCAGAGAATTCTGATCTTTCAATCTCTAGCCAAAGAACCTTCTGGATCAATAAGACATGTGATCCTTTTCCTGAGCCTAGCCTCTGCACAGTGACCAAAACTCCTCTTCTGCTCTTCAACACTTTGAAAGTGATGACCCTCCTAAGCTTCCTTTCACAAACTCAAGTCTCCTAAAATACTTCTGCACATACTCCTTGCGACACTTCTTCAAATATTCCTAAATATTTGAATCTCTTGACTCTGTGCAACTCTGCAACAACATTCCTTCAATCTCTCAACCTTAGTCTATGTGTTCTAAGGTCTCGACCAGCCTTCACACACCTTGCATGAATTTTGTGCTTGTCTTGCACTTCAGTTGAAATGAGAACGAAGGTATCCGTCCCGAGCTTTTAGAGATGAACTCTGAACCTCTCAATGCACTCCTTGTGGACTCTTCACTGCACTCCTTGCAGGAACTCTGACTCAAGAAGAGAAACAATTGAAACTCATTTCCTTACTCTCTCAGACTTCAAACACTTAACATGAAATCATACATACATAGCATAAAATAAAATGCACAACAGAAAGAGTAAAACAACCATAGGCATAACATTCAACATGTATACATAGAAAACATTAGACCCCCATGAGCCTGAATCAAAGCTTTATGTATTAATTTCAGAACTTCTGTACATGGATTCTTCTCTACCACTCTCTGTTTCTCCTCTATGCTTATGTGCTTAATCATACAATCCCTCTTGATTGATACCATTGTACAAAGACGAGGGTGTCTATGGTCGGTTTTCCCTCCAGCTCCTAAAACTGTCTAATCTAGAATTTAAATCTATCTACTTTCATTAACTATGCATAAATGCCTCTACACCTTACAGATGAGAAAAAATCGCTCAAGATATGTTTACAATATGGAAGTACGCCTTCTTAACTATTTCATTAGTGTCTACACATCCAAACTTTCAAAAACATTTCAAACATTTTCAACATGTGCCAAAAATGTGATGGCACTCATCCCTACTGTCTTCTGCCTCCATGCTTGCTTGCTACTGATGATGCTCCTGCATCATACTCCCTCTCTTGAAAATTTTCATGGACTCCTATTCATGAGCTCTTGTATGGTCTATCCATGCTTCTGAATTTGTGCTTCATTCTCCCAGCTGACATATTCAACTGGATGTCCCTTCCATTTGACCAAGTATTCAAAATACTCTTTTCTCCTGGTCTTCTTGCTGACTCTGTTTTCAAGTATACTTTCCATCTGTGGCTTTTCAGCTACAGGCATTTGTTTAATCCATTGAACCTCTGTTTTTCCACTGTCGCCTTCAACTTTGTAAGGGTACAAATCTGAGATGTTGAATATCGGTGAAATTCCGACCCCATCGGGTAATTCAATCTCGTATGTATTTTCCCAAAATTTCCTTATGATCTTACATGGTCCAATCTTTTTCATTTTCAGTTTGTTATATGTTCCTCTTGGGAACCTTTCCTTTCTTAGGTGTGCAAGAATCAGATCACCAACTTCAAATTGAAGTTCTCTCCCGTGTTGATCTGCTCTGCGCTTGTACTCTTGGATTGAGTTCTGCAATCACTCCTTCACTTGGCTGTGAAGTTCTTTCATTGCCTCTACAAAATCTTCTACACTAGCATTTCTAGTTTCATTCTGTTCTGAATCTTTCAATTCATAAACTCCCCTTGGTTGTATTCCATAAACAATCTGAAATGGACTCTGCGCCGTGCTTCTGTTGTATGAATCATTGTAAGCAAATTCCGCCTGTGGCAAAATGTGATCCCACTAACTGTGGTGTTCAGTCACTAGGCTTCTCAGTAAATCTCCCAAGCTTCTGTTCACAACTTCTGTCTTTCCATCCATCTGAGGATGATAAGATGAGCTAAAAGACAAAATTTTCCCCAACTTCTTCCATAAAGTCCTCCAGAAATGTCCGACGAACTTGGTGTCTCGATCTGAAATTATACTCCTTGGTAAGCCGTGAAGTCTGACAACTTCTTTGAAAAACAGGTTTGCAATGTGAGTTGCATCGCTGGTTTTCTGACATGGTTTAAAATGTGCCATTTTCGAAAATCTGTCTACCACCACAAAGATTGAATCAAATCCTCTTTGTGTCCTTGGAAACCCTAATATAAAATCCATGCTCACTGCACCCCACGACCTCTCTGGTATGGGTAATGGATGATATAACCCTGTGTTATGCATTTTTCCCTTCGTGTGATGACAAATTCTACATTTTTCCACAAATCTTTTGATGTCGGTCCTCATTCCTGGCCAAAAATATGAGCCATTTAATTTCGAGAACGTTTTATCATGATCGAAATGTCCGACCAATCCTCCACTGTGATTTTCTTTTAACAGATTCTCCCTCATGGAGCATTTTGGAATACATAATTGATTGTCCCTGAATAATAATCCATCCTGGATCATATATTCGGTCCATTGGCTTCTGTCCATGAGAATTGGATTCTCATATGCCTCATACGCCCCTTTGAAATCTGGATCATTTTTGTACATGTCCTTGAGATTATCAAAACCTAAAGTTTTGACTCTAAACTCCTGCACCAGAAAACATTTCCTACTCAAAGCATCAACAACTTTGTTAGCAGTTCTAGAAATATGTTTAATTACAAAAGTAAAATTCTGCATGTATTCAACCCATTTTGCATGCTTCTGGTTCAATTTATCCTGCTGAGTTACAAATTGTAAGGCATGATTATCAATGTACAAAACGAACTCTTTAGGAACCAAATAGTGCCTCCACTTCTTCAGTGCTTGTATGACCGCATAAAACTCTTTGTCATATGTGGAGTACTTAACCTTTGCCTCATTCAGTTTCTCACTGAAGTATGCGACTGGCCTGTCATCTTGGCTCAAGACCGCTCCAATTACAAATCCACTAGCATCACATTTGACCTAAAATGTCTTGTTGAAATATGGAAACACAAAAATTGGCTGTTCCGTAATCTTCCTTTTCAACAAATTGAAACTTTTCTCTTATTCTTCTGTCCAGTGAAAATATTTATGCCTTTTCTTCACCATGTCCATCATCGGTGCGCTAATTCCAATGAAATTTCTGATAAATTTTCTGTAGAAACTAGCTAATCCATGAAAGATTCTAACTTCAAATATACTCTTTGGCGATGGCCAATTCTTAATCACCTCCACTTTATCTGGATCCATTTTTAGCTTATTTGCAGAGCTAACAAATCCCAGGTAAATGAGCTCTGTCCTCATGAATGATGATTTCTTCATATTTATCAACAACTTCTCTTGCTGTAATCTTTTCATCACTGTAGCCAAATGCTTCAAGTTCTCTGTTTCTGTTCTACTAAAAATCAGTATATCGTCAAGATATACAATGACGAACTTTCCTATAAACTCCTTCAAGACTTCATTCATCAACCTCATGAAAGTACTAGGTGCATTTGTTAAGCCAAATGGCATAACAAGCCATTCATACAACCCTTCATTTGTCTTGAATGCTGTCTTCCATTCATCACCTCCTCTCATTCGGATTTGATGATATCCACTTTTCAAATAAATCTTTGAAAAAAATTGGGCTCCACTCAAGCAATCCATCAAATCATCCATCCTTGGCAATGGAAATCTATATCTGATGGTAATCTTGTTAATTTCCCTTGAGTCTGTACACATCCTCCATCCTCCATCTTTATTTGGAATGAGCACTGTTGGAACAACGCATGGACTCAAGCTTTCTCTAACCAATCCTTTGTCCATTAAATCCTAGACCTGTCTCTTGACCTCTTCATTCTCCCGCGGCATCAATATGTATGCTGCTTTGTTTGGTAAAATAGCTCTAGGTATAAGATCAATTTGATGACTTATACTTCTGATAGGTGGCAATGAACGAGGTAGTTCAACCACTACTATATCAACAAATTATTCCAGTAGTTGTTGGATTTCCTCTGTTAAATCATCCACTCTTGTGCTGGTTAAAACAATTCTAGGCTTCCTAACCACAATGAATTGTGTATCTTCTTTGTTCTTAACCTCCTTAAGAAGTTCCTTCCCACTCATGAGAAGTACAAGGTTTCTTACCTCTGTTATCACTTCTTTATCCTTAATTGGCAACAACATGTGAGTTCTTCCATTCTTCTCCAAGGTGTATGTGTTCTTTCTCCCATCATGAATCACATTCCTGTCATATTGCCAGGGTCTACCCAACAATAGATGACAAACATCCATGGGAATGACATCACATAGTATTTCATCCTTATATCCTCCTATTTTAATCTCAACTAAACATCATTTAGTGACATTTACCTGATTCCCTTTTTGTAGCCATGAAACTCTGTATGGGCTTGGATGTTCAATAGTCTCCAGCTCCAGCTTGTCTACCATCTTTGTAGAGACGAGATTGTCTGTGATACCACTGTCCACGATGACCATGCATACACTGTCTTTGGTCTTGCAAGTAGTCTGAAAAAGTATGTTCCTTTGGACTGGATTATCTACCTCCTTCTATGGCATTAAGGGAACTTTCCTCATCATTAGTGATCTTCCACCTTCAACATCTTCTGCCTCAACATTCCATCCCTGTGCTTCGACAATGTGAGTTTCACCTCCTTCTTTCTTCTTATCTAGACATTCACAGGATTAGTGTCCATTCTTTCCACAGGTAAAGCATTTTATTTCACCACCTCTGCCTCTGCCTCTTCCTCTGGTTCGAGGAAAAGTATTTCTGTCTGCATACTGTCCTCTCTGTGAGATTCCACCTCTCTCGGTTTGAGTTCGAGGTTTCTTCCACTCTTCCTTAGGTTTTTGATTTTTGTCTTGGGAAATTGTTTTGCCTCTGGCTTGACTTCTGCCTCACCCTCTTTGAATTTTCTTTCTGCTCATCTTCTCTTCAGCCTTCAGAGCCATCTGATAAGCATCTTCCCCCGTTCAGATGGTCATCATGCTCATCTCATCTTGGATGTCATATCTCAGACCATTCATATATATGGAAACCTTTTAATCATTACTTTCATGATGACTTGCCCTGATGTTTAGTTTGTAGAGCTCTTCAGTGTACTCTTTCACTGTCATCAATTTCTGTCTCAAATTCTGCATTCTCCGAAACAGAGTAATTTCATAATCCCTGGGTATGAATTTTTCCTTCATCTTCGTAGCCATTCTATCCCAACTCTTGATTTTCTGCTTGCCTTTGCAGCTCTGTCAGCCTGCAGTTCATCCCACCATAATGCTCCATGCCCTTTAAGTCTTGTGACAACATGTTTGATCTTCTTGTCTTCCTTAACATCCTCATAGTCAAAGTATTTATCCAGAGCTCTAATCCAGTCTAGAAGCTCTTCAACATCCATGTGTCCTTAATATACTAGAATGTCCATTTTTTCTCTAGCACCTATCCTTGCAACAACCCTGAACATTCGTTCTTCTATTGCATCTTCGATTGCAACTTTTTCATTTCCAGTTTCATTTTCACTTTCAGATTCGTTGATATCCCCAACATCAACTGTGCACCTCTATGCTGTCTCCATGGCATCAAGCCTGGCACGTAGTTCACGCATATCTCTTTCCCTTTCCGGATCAGGTAATTGTCTGTCTCTTCTCCTTGGAATTTCACTTTCCTCTGGTGGGTCAGGTATTTTCCTGTCTCTTCTTCTCGGCGACATGGCTGTAAAATTACTCTTTTCCTTGCTGCAAAAAGCAAAGAAATTTTTCTATGCTCTGATACCACAACTAACGTAGACCCCCAGACCCGCAGGTTGGGATCCGCACAGGATCTTTTCTTTCCGGCCCCTGAGAGTTCAATTGGCTCTTTTATTTCCCTTTCAGAAAATCAACACCCACAACAAACCTTGAGGGAACGCCTCTTTTATTTCGGGATACCGGATTTCGTGATTTCTCTAATTCCGTGGTGGAGCGCCTTATCTCTTCGAACTCCGAAACCCGAAATACTAATACTTGTCTTTCCTGATGTCAATTTCGGATTTTTCGGCTTTCACGAATTCGAGAGTTGCGATGATGTGCAACTCTGATCTCGACCCCTGGAGTCCCAAACTTCCGACCTCCGATTTATCGAAATGAAAATGTTCTGGTCCTCCCTTCCTCTTCATGGTTTCGGGATTTCAAACATCGGAAAGTGCTTCCACTATGTCCTCTGGGTCCTCGAACCTCCAAACCCCTAAATGCCAAAATTTTGTCTTCTGAAATCCTTTCGGACTTTCACATATCGGAAGTTTGATATGCTAAGGATCGGATGCTCTGTCGCTTCCATATTCCAGTCCCCGAAGTCCTGAAGTCCCGAAATGGTATTTCTCCTCCTATGCTTTCATGACCCTCGATAGAAAGTCTCCTATCCTTCCACGTGTTGCCTTCTTCTTGTTCGAGTTTCTGGGTATCGGGAGTTTGGAACTCTCGAATCACCTTATGTCCTCGTAATCCCCAATTTTCCGAATTCTGATGTTTCGAAACACTTAAACTCTTCTCCGATCTTTCCACACACGAATACTTCTATTCGCATTTCAGGGGTTTGATCAACCAAGGATTTGGCTTACACTTCATACTTTCGAACCTCGAAATGCCGAAATGATTTGACGTCCCAATAAGTCAAGATCAGTGGCCCCTTATCTGCCTTACGGCTCCTGTAGATCCTATAGTTCTCGCTATTTCGGGAATCATCCTCAGAGAATATTGACCTTTCAATCTCTCCCCAAAGAAACTTCTGGCTGAATCAGACCTACAATCCTTTTCCTGAGCCTGGCCTCTGCACGGTGACCAAAAGTCCTCTTCTGCTCTTCAAAACTTTGAAAGTGATGACCCTCCTGAGCTTCCTTTCACAAACTCAAGTCTCCTAAAAGACTTCTTCATGCACTCCTTGCGACACTTCTTCAAATATTCCTAAATATTTGAATCTCTTGACTATGTGCAACTCTGCAACAACAGTCTCTCAATCTCTCAACCTTAGTCTATGTGTTCTAAGGTCTTGACCAGCCTGCACACACCTTGCACAACTTTTGTGCTTGTCTTTCACTTTAGTTGAAATGAGAACGACGATATCCCTCCTGAGCTTTCAGAGATGAACTCTGAACCCGTCAACACACTCCTTGTGGATGCTTCACTGCACTCCTTGCAGGAACTCTGACTCAAGAAGAGAAACAATTGAAACTCATTTCCTTTTTCTCTTAGACTTCAAACACTTAACATGAAATCATACATACATAGCATAAAAGAAAATGCACAACAGAAAGAGTAAAACAACCATAGGCATAACATTCAACATGTATACATAGAAAACATTAGAACCCCATGAGTCTGAATCAAAGCTTTATGTATTAATTTCAGAACTTCTATACATGGATTCTTCTCTACCACTCTCTGTTTCTCCTCTATGATCATGTGCTTAATCATACAATCCCTAACGATTGATACCATTATACAAAGACGAGGGTGTCTATAGTTGGGTTTCCCTCCAGCTCCTAAAACTGTCTAATCTAGAATTTAAATCTACCTACTTTCATTAACTATGCATAAATGCCTCTACACCTTACAGATGAGAGAGAATCGCTCAAGATCTGTTTACAATTTGGAAGTACGCCGTCTTAACTATTTTATTAGTGTCTGCGCATCCAAACTTTCAAAAACATTTCAAACATTTTCAACATGTGCCAAAAATGTGATGGCGCTCATCCCTGCTGTCTTCTGCCTCCACGCTTTCTTGCTACTGACGATGCTCCCTCATCATACTCCCTCTCTTGAAAATTTTCATGGACTCCTATTCATGAGATCTTGTACGGTCTATCCATGCTTCTGAATTTGTGCTTCATTCTCCCAGTTGACATCTTCAACTGGATGTCCCTTCCATTTGACCAAGTATTCAAAATACTCTTTTCTCTTGGTCTTCTTGCTGACTCTCTTGTCAAGTATACTTTCCATCTGTGGCTTTTCAGCTACATGCATTTGTTTAATCCACTGAACCTCTATTTGTCCACTGTCTCCTTCATCTTTGTAAGGGTACAAATCTGAGATGTTGAATATCGGTGAAATTATGACCCCATCGGGTAATTCAATCTCGTATGTATTTGCCCCAAATTTCCTTATGATCTTACATGGTCCAATATTTTTCATTTTTAGTTTGTTATATTATCCTCTTGGGAACCTTTCCTTTCTTAGGTGTGCAAGAATTAGATCACCAACTTCAAATTGAAGTTCTCTCCCGTTTTGATCTGCTCTGCGCTTGTACTCTTGGATCGAGTTCTGCAATCACTCCTTCACTTGGCTGTGAAGTTCTTTCATTGCCTCTGCAAAATCTTCAACACTAGCACTTCTAGTTTCATTATGTTCTGAATCTTTCAATTCATAAACTCCCCTTGGTTGTATTCCATAAAAAATCTGAAATGGACTCTGCCCCGTGCTTCTGTTGTATGAATCATTGTAAGCAAATTCCGCCTTGGCAAAATGTGATCCCACTAACTGTGGTGTTCAGTCACTAGGATTCTCAGTAAATATCCCAAGCTTCTGTTCACAACTTCTGTCTGTCCATCCGTCTGAGGATGATAAGCTGAGCTAAAAGACAAACTTGTCCCCAACTTCTTCCATAAAGTCCTCCATAAATGTCCGACGAACTTGGTGTCTCGATCTGAAATTATACTCCTTGGTAAGCCTTGAAGTCTGACAACTTCTTTGAAAAATATGTTTGCAATGTGAGTTGCATCGCTGGTTTTTTGACATGGTATAAAATGTGCCATTTTCGAAAATCTGTCTACCACCACAAAGATTGAATCGAATCCTCTTTGTGTCCTTGGCAACCCTAATATAAAATCCATGCTCATTGCATCCCACAGCCTCTCTGGTATGGGTAATGGATGATATAACCCTGTGTTATGCATTTTTCCCTTCGTGTGCTGACAAATTCTACATTTGTCCACAAATATTTTGATGTCGGTCCTCATTCCTGGCCAAAAATATGAGCCATTTAATTTCGAGAACGTTTTATCATGATCGAAATGTCCAACCAATCCTCCACTGTGCTTTTCTTTCAACAAATTCTCCCTCATGGAGCATTTTGGAATACATAATTGATTGTCCCTGAATAATAATCCATCCTGGATCATATATTCGGTCCATTGGCTTCTGTCCCTGAGAATTGGATTCTCATATGCCTCATACGTCCCTTTGAAATCTGGATCATTTCTGTACATGTCCTTGAGATTATCAAAACCTAAAGTTTTGACTCTAAACTCCTGCACCAACAAACATTTCCTGCTCAAAGCATCAACAAATTTGTTAGCAGTTACAGAAATATGTTTAATTACAAAAGTAAAATTCTGCATGTATTCAACCCATTTTGCATGCTTCTGGTTCAAATTATCCTGCTTAGTTACAAATTGTAAGGCATAATTATCACTGTACAAAATGAACTCTTTAGAAACCAAATAGTGCCTCCACTTCTTCAGTGCTTGTATGACCGCATAAAACTCTTTGTCATATGTGGAGTACTTAACCTTTGCCTCATTCAATTTCTCACTGAAGTATGCGACTGGCCTGTCATCTTGGCTCAAGACCGCTCCAATTACAAATCCAGTAGCATCACATTTGACCTAAAATGTCTTGTTGAAATCTCGCAACACCAAAATTGGCTATTCAGTAATCTTCCTTTTCAACAAATTGAAACTTTTCTTTGCTTCTTCTGTCTAGTGAAAATATTTATGCCTTTTCTTCACCATGTCCATCATCGGTGCGCTAATTCCAATGAAATTTTTGATAAATTTTCTTTAGAAACTAGCTAATCCATGAAAGCTTCTAACTTCAAATATACTCTTTGGCGATGGCCAATTCTTAATCACCTCCACTTTATCTGGATCCATTTTTAGCTTATTTGCAGAGCTAACAAATCCCAGGTAAATGAGCTCTGTCCTCATGAATGATGATTTCTTCATATTTATCAACAACTTCTCTTGCTGTAATATTTTCATCATTGTAGCCAAATGCTTCAAGTTCTCTGTTTCTGTTCTACTAAAAATCAGTATATCGTCAAGATATACAATGGTGAACTTTCCTATAAACTCCTTCAAGACTTCATTCATCAACCTCATGAAAGTACTAGGCGCATTTGTTAAGCCAAATTGCATAACAAGCCATTCATACAACCCTTCATTTGTCTTGAATGCTGTCTTCCATTCATCACCTCCTCTCATTCGGATTTGATGATATCCACTTTTCAAATCAATCTTTGAAAAAAATTGGGCTCCACTCAAGCAATCCATCAAATCATCCATCCTTGGCAATGGAAACCTATATCTGATGGTAATCTTGTTAATTTCCCTTGAGTCTGTACACATCCTCCATCCTCCATCTTTCTTTGGAATGAGCACTATTGGAACAACGCATGGACTCAAGTTTTCTCTAACCAATCCTTTGTCCATTAAATCCTATCCCTGTCTCTTGACCTCTTCATTCTTCTGTGACATCAATCTGTACGTTGCTTTGTTTGGTAAAATATATCCAGGTATAAGATCGATGTGATGACTTATACTTCTGATAGGTGGCAACGAACGAGGTAGTTCGTCCACTACTATATCAACAAATTCTTCCAGTAGTTGTTGGATTTCCTCTGGTAAATCATCCACTCTTGTGCTGGTTAAAACAATTCTAGGCTTCCTAACCACAATGAATTGTGTATCTTCTTTCTTCTTAACCTCCTTAAGAAGTTCCTTCCCACTCATGAGAAGTACAATGTTTCTTACCTCTGTTGTCACTTCTTTATCCTTAATTGGCAACAACATGTGAGTTCTTCCATTCTTCTCCAAGGTGTTTGTGTTCTTTCTCCCATCATGAATCACATTCCTGTCATATTGCCATGGTCTACCCAACAATAGAGGACAAACATCCATGGGAATGACATCAGATAGTATTTCATCCTTATATCCTCCTATTTTAATCTCAACTAAACATTGTTTAGTGACATTTACCTGATGCCCTTTTTGTAGCCATGAAACTCTGTATGGGCTTGGATGTTCAATAGTCTCCACCTCCATCTTAGAGACGAGATTGTCTGTGCTACCACTGTCCACGATGACCTTGCATACCCTGTCTTTGGTCTTGCAAGCAGTCTGAAAAAGTCTGTTCCTTTGGAATGGATTTTCTACCTCCTTCTCTGGCGTTAAGAGAACTTTCCTCATCATCAGTGATCTTCCACCTTCAACATATTCTGTCTCAACATTCCGTCCCTGTGCTTCGACAATGTGAGTTTCACCTCCTTCTTTCTTCTTATCTGGACATTCATAGGATTTGTGTCCATTCTTTCCGCAGGTAAAGCATTTTATTTCGCCACCTCTGCCTCTTCCCCTTCCTCTGGTTCGAGGAAAAGTATTTCTATCTGCATACTATCCTCTCTGTGAGCTTCCACCTCTCTCGGTTTGAGTTTGAGGTTTCTTCCACTCTTCCTTAGGTTTTTGATTTTTGTCTTGGGCAATTGTTTTGCCTCTGGCTTGACTTCTGCCTCACCCTCTTTGACTTTGCTTTCGACCTAGCTTCTCTTCAGTCTTCAGAGCCATCTGATAAGCATCTTCCACCATTCAGATGGTCATCATGATCATCTCATCTTGGATGTCATATCTCATACCATTCATATATATGGAAACCTTTTCATCATCACTTTCACGATGACCTGCCCTGATGTTTAGTTTGTAGATCTCTTCAGTGTACTCTTTCACTGTCATCAATTTCTGTCTCAAATTCTGCATTCTCCGAAACAGAGTAATTTGATAATCCTTGGGTATGAATTTTTCCTTCATCTTCGCAACCATTCTATCCAAACTATTGATTTTTTGCTTGCCTTTGCAGCTCTGTCAGCCTGCAGTTCATCTCACCATAATGCTCCATGCCCTTTAAGTCTTGTGACAACATGTTTGATCTTCTTGTCTTCCTCAACATCCTCATAGTCAAAGTATTTATCCAGAGCTCTAATCCAGTCTAGAAGCTCTTCAACATCCAGGTGTCCTTCATATACTGGAATGTGCATTTTTTCTCTAGCACCTATCCTTGCAACAACCCTGAACATGCATTCTTCTATTGCATCTTCGACTGCAACTTTTTCATTTCCAGTTTCATTTTCACTTTCAGATTCGCTGATATCCCCAACATCAACTGTGCACCTCTATGCTGTCTCCATGGCATCAAGGCTGGCACGTAGTTCACGCATCTCTCTTTCCCTTGCCAGATCAAGTAATTGCCTGTCTCTTCTTCTTGGAATTTCACTTTCCTCTGGTGGGTCAGGTATTTTCCTGTCTCTTCTTCTCGGCGGCATGGTTGTAAAATTACTCTTTTCCCTGTTGCAAAAAGAAAAGAAATTTTTCTATGCTCTGATACCACAATTAACGCAGACCCCTAGACTCGCAGGTTGGGATCCACACAAGATCTTTTCTTTCCGGCCCCTGAGAGCTCGATTGTCTCTTTTATTTCCCTTTCGGAAAATCAACACCCACAACAAACCTTGAGGGAACCCCTCTTTTATTTTGGGATACCCAATTTCATGATTTCACAAATCCCGTGGTTGAGCGCCTTATCTCTTCGACCTCCGAAACCCGAAATAATAATACTTGTCTTTCCTGATGTCAATTTCGGCTTTTCAGCTTTCGTGAATTCGGGAGTTGTGATGATGTGCAACTTTGCTCTCGACCCCTGGAGTCCCGAACTTCTGACCTCCGATTTATTGAAATGAAAATGTTCTGATCCTCCCTTCCTCTTCATGGTTTTGGGATTTCAAACACCGAAAAGAGCTTCCACTATGTCCTCGGGGTCCTCGAACCTCCAAACCCCAAAATACCAAAATGTTGTCTTCTAAAATCCTTTTGGACTTTCACATACCAGAAGTTTTATATGCTAAGTATCGAATGCTCTGTCGCTTCCGTCTTCCAGTCCCCGAAGTCCCGAAATGCCGAAATGGTATTTCTCCTCCTCTGCTTTCATGACCCTCGATAGAAAGTCTCCTGTCCTTCCACGTGTCGCCTTCTTCTTGTTCGAGTTTCTGGGTATCGTGAGTTTGGAACTCTCGAATCACCTTATGTCCTCGTAATCCCCAATTTTTCGAATTCTGATGTTTCGAAACACTTAAAATCTTCTCCGCTCTTTCCACACACGAATACTTCTATTCGCATTTCGAGGGTTTGATCAACCAAGGATTTGGCTTACACTTCAAACTTTCGAACCTCGAAATGCCAAAATGATTTGATGTCCCAATAAGTCAAGATCAGTGGCCCCTTATCTGCCTTACAACTCATGTAGATCCTACAGTTCTTTCTATTTCGGGAATCCCCCTCAGAGAATTCTGACCTTTCAATCTCTCCCCAAAGAACCTTCTGGATCAATTAGACCTGCAATCCTTTTCCTGAGCCTGGCCTCTGCACAGTGACCAAAACTCCTCTTCCTCTCTTCAACACTTTGAAAGTGCTGACCCTCCTAAGATTCCTTTCACAAACTCAAGTCTCCTAAAAGACTTCTGCATGCACTCCTTGCGACACTTCTTCAAATATTCCTAAATATTTGAATCTCTTGACTATGTGAAACTCTGCAACAACATTCCTTCAATCTCTCAACCTTAGTCTATGTGTTCTAAGGTCTTGACCAGCCTGCACACACCTTGCACGACTTTTGTTCTTGTCTTGCACTTCAGTTGAAATGAGAACGACGGTATCCCTCCTGAGATTTTAGAGATGAACTTTGAACCCGTCAACACACTCCTTGCGGACGCTTCACTGCACTCCTTGCAGGAACTCTGACTCAAGAAGAGAAACAATTGAAACTCATTTCCTTACTCTCTTAGACTTCAAACACTTAACATGAAATCATACATACATATCATAAAAGAAAATGCACAACATAAAGAGTAAAACATCCATAAGCATAACATTCATCATGTATACACATAAAACATTAGAACCCCATGAGTCTGAATCAAAGCTTCATGTATTAATTTTAGAACTTCTGTACATGGATTCTTCTCTACCACTCTCTGTTTCTTCTCTATGCTCAAGTGATTAATCATACAATCCCTCTCGATTGATACCATGATACAAAAACAAGGGTGTCTATAGTCGGTTTTCCCTTCAGCTCCTGAAACTGTCTAATCTAGAATTTAAATCTACCTACTTTCATAAACTATGCATAAATGCCTCTACACCTTACATATGAGAGCGAATCACTCAAGATCTGTTTACAATATGGAAGTATGCCTTCTTAACTATTTCATTAGTGTATGTGCATCCAAACTTTCAAAAACATTTCAAACATTTTCAACATGTGCCAAAAATGTGATGGCGCTCATCCCTGCTGTCTTCCGCCTCCACGCTTGCTTGCTGTTGACGATGCTCCTGCATCAGGAATATTTTGCTAAGTAAACCCCCTGGGGTCGTGTTTCCATTGTTGGCATAACACCAGTTCTTGTATAAGTATTGAATCCAAATTTTTTGACCTCAGATCGGTTCAAAATGTATATTAGACTTTCTTAATTTATTGAATGGTGACCCTGGTAAAAAATACTCGGAATGATAGGCTAAATCGTAGTGGGTTCGTCTCTTGATTTTTGAATACTAAATTTGTTGTTTAGAATTGAAATAATGAAGTCTGTGTAGCTTGACTGTGTTTATTTTATTCGATATGTTTCCCAGAATTTAATTTATAGCACTAGAGTCACTAGTAGTTGTTTTATTTTGTTGTCCTCGATCGTATTTGAAAGAAATGAAATGAGACTGTTGTGTAAATAGAACTCCCAACTCCTATTGAATTTTTAGAAGATAAAAATAATATATAAGACGTTTTCCAGCATTTCAACATCCAGAAGGAACCTATGGGTTTCCTACGTACATCATATTATCTGGAGTTGTGGTTACACGTCTGTTAGAAAAACTTTGTTATACTCATAGTACAGAAAACAACTCTATAAATATATAAATATGCAGGCTTGCTAAAGTAGATATTAGATCCTTTATTTTCTCCTATAATGTCCATGCAAATTCCCAACAATGAAAAGATACGTGCTTTCCTATAGGTGCTATAAATATATCATGAAAGTAGTGGGTTGTGTTGGTTTAATCTCACACTCTGTGACATATATTCTTAATATCTTATTTACAAAAATATAAATAACCATATATATAAATATCTATACAGAATTAGTTTCCACTCTATTCATATATCGATAGTTCTGTACCAGGGACTTCAAAGTAATGGGAATTCCCCTACATGATCTAGTTACATAAATGATTACTTCCCGAATTCAATCATACCAGATCCTTTCGACTGTTATAACACTTTTAAGGGAAATTTATAACATTCATCCAAAATCAAATCCAATCATAAAGAGTCGCTCAGAAATTGATTTATAAGATATTCTATCAGCAGTCTAGGCTTTATACATTCATATACTCGAACCATTCCACCCAGGATATTATATCACTTCGAAATTAATAGATTCACTACAACAGTTATTTGATCGTTTACCAAAGAAAAGAGTATACTTCAATTTCAGAAATAACAATTGCATTACATAAGATATATAATCATTCATCCAGAATTAACCTAGAGGTTTTCCTTTGATCGGATATTGGGTTCAGAAACATTCATCCTGATTTTATCCATAACGATACTTCGATGC
The DNA here is from genome assembly GCA_000966675.3 of Picea glauca. Taxonomy (NCBI): domain Eukaryota; kingdom Viridiplantae; phylum Streptophyta; class Pinopsida; order Pinales; family Pinaceae; genus Picea; species Picea glauca. Next base: position 826,080 of record JZKD02S1919581.1, on the reverse strand, counting down.
AGAATTTACAAATGCATTCTATCAGACATCTAATTTAACCAACAATCATCCAAAGGAAGGGTAGGATAAAATATTTGAACCAAATTCATGGGAGGACAAAGGGAACAACTACGTTCCTCCAAACCATAGAACAGGGCAACCAAATCACTTGTCCTGTTCACCCCCTAGCCTGACCATGAGTTCATGAAGGTTAACAAGGAAAATCCTCCTCAACAATGACTTTCAATCTTCAACATACTCCTCTTGCCTCACACTCAATCAGTAGTGTTCATAACACCAAGAGAGGGAAAAAAAAGCATTAGTCTCCTTTTCCCTGCACACTCGGCATCGCCCTGCCTCCTCACATATGATATTTATCAAAACAATCCCTTTTCCTAGGTCTTTTTACCTCCTTGGGAATTTTCGCAACTTTCTAAATCCCTGATTTTCAGGTTCTTCCAATGGCCAAATCTCTGATTTTCCACTTGTAACAATCAGTTCAGAGGTAGTTCCAACATTTTTCCCCCTCATGGAGTCATGGTTAGCTGATTTTAACATGGTTGTTCCATTTGTCCTCCTGCAATCAATATAAAATATTTTGTTTTCATACAAGTGTCATAGTCAATTAGTTAGTTGGGTCAAATCAGATCTCTGCCCAACCGTCATAATAATTTAATTACAATTATCCAATTCGAAATTCAGAATTGACATAAATGGAAAAAATTTTCCAAATTCGAATTTACTAAAAACGGATTAATTTTCCAACAAATTTTAAATTTCAAAAATACTTTATTTTTGGGGATGTCACATGGAGCCTGCAAAATTATCTCATCATCATTTGGGGGTATTGTCAGTGTTTGAAAACATGTTTTCATTCTACTTTCATACTTCCCTTACCTTTTGTGGATCATTTGCAGTGAAAAGAAGAATTATATTACCAAACAATCTGGGTGGCTATGGTAGAAGTTTCCTTTGACCTAGCACATTGTAAAAAATATGTTAGTCTAGGATTGTACATAAATAAGATCCTTTCAGAGCACATGTGTTTGTTTTATTTTTTTAAGTAGAGTAGTGTACATGTCAGCATGTTGTCCTCAATAAGATGTATTTGATCTGTATTCCACAACCTAATAGCTAAGGAACTGGAACTGTGCATTCTTGGAAAATCGTAGGGAGCATGCCATCCCCCGTGGATCCAAATGTTATCACATATAGCTGTCAAAGGTTCACAGGACGACCAAGTCCATGGTCTACACATAAGCGTCCAAACACAACATTCAAAAGAAACCCATTTCGGGTTGAAATACTGACATGCGAGCATATTCAATTTTTAGCCGTAGGATCTGAGCGATAGAAAGACCAACCGTTAGATACAAAAGATTAAGTCATGACTACCAAATATCATCGGAGAGAAACCGACGACGGGGAGTCATTATGGGGATCATGATGCAAATTAAAGTTTTTGCAAGTTGTGAGCCCACAATCGCTCAGGATCGTCGATATTACTAGATCAATAGATCAACTGTGCATATCGATCCCACTATGAATGAGCATCTTCACATTGCAGGGATACGAAACGAAATTAAAGTATATGCTAGTTGTGAGCCTAAAATAGCTCGTGACCATTGATATTTCATCATGGGACACATGTAAGGTGATCTCATACTTCAAGAGAAAGCAAGACGAAGTTGAGTAAGTAAAGGACTCCCGAAGGCCCGAATCCTGAACTCCCGAAGTAAATCTCGATCATCCAAATCAGGAGGCCACGCGTCACCATATCTCTCACTTTAGGAATTCGGCACTTCGTAGGATTGTGTGGAACAATAGAAGAAAAAGTCCCGAAGCCTGAAATCCCAAAGTAAATCTCGGCCATCCAAAACAAGAGGACATGTGGCGCCAAATATCTCACTTTGGGAATTTGGCACTTCGGAGAATTGCGTGAGCAAGCAGGACAAAAAGGCATGAAGCCCAAACTCTCGAAGTAAATATCGGTCGTCCAAAACAAGAGGACACACGACACCATATCTCTCACTTCGAGAATTCGACACTTTGGAGAATTGCACGAGCAAGCAGAAGAAAAATGCCCGAAGTCCGAACTCCCGAAGTAAATCTCAGTCGTCCAAAACAAGAGGACATGTGGTGCGATATGTCTCACTTTGGGAATTCGACACTTCGGAGAATTACGTGAGAAAGAAGGAGAAAAAGGATTGAAGCCCGAAATCCCATAGTAAATTTCGATCGTCCAAAACAAGAGGACACGCAACGCCATATATAACACTTAAGGAATTTGGCACTTCGAAGGATTGTAAGAGCTATGCATTGAAAAGGTCTGAAGCCCGAACTCCTGAAGTAATTTTGAGCCATTAATATTTGTAGTAGGAAGCAGGGTCCATCCAAGAGTGGAACATGCCAGCAAAAGTGAGGCTTTCCCTGATCATAGATCCCGACCAGATCGATGACCACATTTCATTGTGGGGATGAAATATGCTCGAACGATAAAATTCTTAAGCAGTCCCGCAGTTGAAACCATGGTATAACAAAAGAGATACATGATGGAAGGTGGTGGATTGTGGGCTCAAAAGTGGTGTGGACCTAAAATTCCTTTTAAGGCCCCACAATCACGTGATTATATAGAGTGTAATCCAAGAGCAACATGTGTTGGACCCCTAGGCGTTGAGCCTTGTCCCGATCCCGATGAGAGATCAGTTAATGAAAAAGGAGTGATGGTTGAAACCTTGACTCACTCCATAAATAGAAGGCATGGAGGATTTGGCCATGAATATAACACTGTCAGACTGAGGTAGCCCTATGGACAGTTTTTCTGTAGGCCCATGTTGATCTGAGTTTGCGTCTAACAAAATAATACATGCACAGTCCGACAGAAGGATGCACAGATGCAAAGCCTTGAATGGGATGGCCAGATCACACTCCTGGTAGTTGTGGACTAATCTGATGTAAATAGATCAATTTAGTTTTTATAAGGGGGGGGGGGTGTTCTTCAGAGGTTGGGGAGCTGAGAGTGTTTCAGGAGCAGGGCTCTGTAATTTTTTAGTTTGTATGCCTGAGGGTTTGGATTGTAAATAGATGTTATTGAAGATTCCTTTGAATCATTTTTATCATACCGTCTTCTTATTTCAAACATTGTTTTTGTTTTCCTTCTTGTCTGAATGTAATCTCTCTGATTTATGGATCCCTATGGTGATGGAGGATCTGTTGCTATCATGTCCATCTTTCATGGTTCATCATATATTTCCAATTTTTCTTATTGTTTGAATGTAGTAGTTGTGATTCATGCATTCCTGAGGTGGTAAACGCTCTGTTGTTATCTTTCCCATGTTCACTGTTCATCACTCAGACCCTTTGTGTTTTCCTTATTGTCTAGATGTTATCTCTACGATTTATAGATCCCTGAGGTGATGGAGGATCTATTGCTATCATGCCCATCTTTCATGGTTCACCAGATATTTTTTATTTTCTTCTTGTCTGGATGTAGTATCTCTATGATCTATGGATTCCTGAGGTAGCAGAGGATATGTTGTTATCTTTCCCATTTTCATGGTTCATCACTCAAACATTTTATGTCTTCTTTCTCCTTATCATCAGATAAATCCTTTTGTTTGATAGGCAGTTTAAATGCCTTCCTTATTCATGATACTGATGACTCCATAACCCAATGGTCTTGAAATGATCTGCAGTTACTTCTGCTATCTTTTCCTCTTCCTGTAGTCTCACTGATCCACCTACTCAAACCATTTTAATCCTTTTACTTTTATTTTGATGGGTGTTGGGCTTATCCTCTTGTAGTATGAGGGTGACTCTCAGTGTTAACACCCCGCAGAAGTAAACAAAAGGTATAGTGGTCTTGTCAACACCCTTATTCGAGACCTATCCCATTGGATTCCTCTCCTTTTCCTGATTGCAATGGTACCTATTATTTTTAAGCCTTTTTTTAGTGGACCTGACCTCCTTCCCGACACCCTTATTTGCAACCTATCCCATTGCATTCCCCTTTTCACCTTAATCGTGGTGTTATCTATCAATTATAAGAATTTGTTGTTTGTGGTCCCACACACCCTTCTTGACACCCTTATTTGGCATATATCCCATTGGATTTCCATTCTCTCTCTGATCGCAGTCATATATCTCACATATCTTCCTTTCTTTAGTGGATCCATTTCCCATTACAACCCTCCTCTTCAAATGGCCAACAATTTCAACCAAGACCTGGAAATTTCCATCGACCAGAACAAGGAGAACATCCAACAAGTGATTTCTGACATTTCTTCCATCAATTCCCGATTTGCACAATTCCAGGACCAAGTCCAACACAATTTTGAATCCATGGATACCAAATTCATGAGTGAATTTGACACCCTCAAATATGTTTTCAACCATTTGTTGAATTGATCCGAGGGCCCTTCCTTATCGGAAACTTTGTCCCACTTAGATGGTGATGAATCCTCCCATTATATGTTCTTTCAATCCAACTCCTTTCATTGTCAACCCCATCTTCCTAGAAATGAGGTCAATAAATTTGATGGCTTTCATCCCACGGGTTGGGTCACTCAAATGGAGCATTATTTTTCTTTGCATAACATTACTGATGATTTGGAAAAACTTTGTTATGTTATTCTCTATCTGGATCCTGAACGCGTTCAATGGTGGAAATGACATAAAAATGCATGCTATGGGTATGTTTCTTGGACCTAATTCCCCCCTGTGGGAGAGATACCCCCTCCAACTACCACTACTCTTCCCGCTGACCCACCAAAAGTTGAACCATTGATTTTGCTGCATGCCCTCACTAGCTTCTCTGCTCCCCAAACCCTCAAGCTAATTGACTAAATTAAGCATAGGAAATTTATCATCCTTGTTGACAGTGGAAACTCCCATAATTTTATTCACCACCACATTTCCTAGGAAATCAATTGCTATATTCGTGTTGTCAACAATTTTCAAATCATGATTTCCAATGGAGATTCCATGAAATGTGGTGGGTGTTGGGAAAATTTTCACCTACAAATTGGTTAGTACCACCTGAAATCTCATATTTTTTCTATCGACATGGGCGGTTATGACATTGTGTTCGGTGTTGAATGGTTGCACACTTTGGGCTCCATTCCCATGGATTTTAAGGAATTAACAATGTAGTTCCAACATGAGGGATAAATGTACCAGTTCCAAGGAATCACTTGAGGATCACCTAAGATCATCAGTTGCAATCAGATGGAAAAGGTCCTCAAAAAAGGTCATTTGGATATTATTTCCAAACTCCATTCCATTAAAGCAGTTGAGACACCTTTTGTGCATCCTGACCTCCAATGTATCATATACATATTATTACAAACACCAATCTATATTTTCCACTCCCTAGGGACTTACCCCCTCCCGTGGTGTTCATGATCATTCCATTCCTCTTGTCTCGAGAAACCTTCGTCCTAATGTTCACCCTTATCGTCATCTATTTTCCTAGAAGAATGAAATTGAGAAAATTGTTCAAGAATTGCTTGAAGTGGGTGTTATCCATCCTAGTACCAACCCCTATTATTCTCTTGTGGTCATGATCCTCAAGGAAGAAGGCACTTAACACATGTGTCCAGACTTTTGCACCCTAAAAATACCCACCATCAAAGACACATTTCCCATTCATGTCATTGATGATCTCTTGGATGAATTGAGTGGTGCTTAGTACTTTACTAAACTTGATCTCTGTACTGGATACCACCAGATACATATGAAATAAAAATACATTCTGAACATTGCATTTAGAACTCATACAAGTCACTATGAGTTCTTGGTCATGCCATTTGGCCTGTGTAATTCCCCATCCACTTTACAAAGTCTCATGAATCATGTCTTCCATCATTTTCTCCTTCATTTTGTCTTAGTTTTCTTTGATGATATTCTTATCTATAGTAAAACTTAGACAACCCATCTTTCCCATGTGGATCAAGTTCTCCATCTACTCTCTCAACACCAAATTTTCCTCAAACAATCTAAATGTGCCTTTGGAGCCTCAAAAGTGGAGTACCTGGGTCATATTTTCGGTAAGGATGGTGTATGGGTATCCTAATAAAATTGATGGTATGAAGGATTGGCATTTCCATAAAAATATTAAGATATTGTTTGTTTTTCTGGGTTTAATGGCATATTATCACAAGTTTGTTCAAAATTATGAAAAATTACAACACCTCTCACTCCTCTCCTTGAAAATAATGCTTTCACTTGGACTTTAGTAGCTGATCAATCCTTCCACACCATGAAAGAGGCTATGTGCACGAATCCTATCTTGGCACTTCCAGACTTCACCAAGATTTCTGTCCTGGAATGTGATGCTTCAGGGAAAGGAATTGTGGCAGTCCTCATGCAAGATGGCATACCTTTGTCCATCAATAGAACAACACTTTCATAGATACATTTAGGCCAATCAATATATGAAAAGGAAATCTGGATATTCTACATTTCATGGATCTCTGTCGTATTTATCTCATGGGGAAACACTTCCATATTAAAATTGATCACCAGAGCCTCAAGTATTTTCTAGAACAACAAATTTCATCTGCGGAGAAACAAAAATGGGTGACTAAGCTATTTGAATATGATTATGAGATCGTTTACAAGAAGGGTAAATAAAATGTGGTTGTTAACACTCTTTCTAGGAATTATGAAGAAGAAGGGTCCCTCTTTTTCCTCTCTTTCATTGTACCAGATTGGCTCCATGTTGTTCACCAAGAATGGCTGCAAGAACCCAAAATTTCTCACTTGATTCAACAATTGCAAGACCATTCTCCAACTTCTCCAGGGTACTCTTGGAACAATGATGAGATTCACTACAAAGGCCATGTATTTAAGTAAACAATCACAAGTTAAATCCATGGTTCTTTCCGAGCTTCATATTTCACCCACAACTAGGCATTCAGGGTTCACCAAAGCCTATGAAAGGGTCAAACATTCTTTTTTTCTGGGATGGTATAAAACATGATGTATTCACCTTTGTGGCTAAATGTGATGTTTGTCAATGCAACAAGGGAGAAACAGTAAAATCCCTAGGCACACTCCAAACAATTCCAATTCCCCTTTCTATTTGGAGGGATATTTCTATGGATTTCATTTTTGGCTTACCTAAATTGGGATATAAGTCAGCCGTCGTGGTGGTAGTTGACCTTATTTCAAAATATGCTCATTTCTGTGCTCTTCAAAACCCATTCACCACATACACGGTTGCTCAAATTGTCATGGATAATATCTTCAAACTTCATGCATGTCTCATTCTATTGTCTTTGACAAGGATCCCATTTTCACCAACAATTTTTGGCAAGAATTGTTCAAGGTCCAAGGAACCCAATTGCATCTCAACACCAACTATCATACCAGATTGATGTCCAAACTGAAGTTGTCAACAAGTGGTTGGAAACATATTTGCGGTGTTTTACATCCGACAGAAAAAATTAGTGGGCTTAGTGGTTACCTCTAGTAGAATAGTGGTACAACACATGTTACAATACAACTACTCGCATGACTCCTTTTGAAGTGGTCTACGGACAAGATCCACCATCAATTCTGTCATACATGCCAGGTGTCTAAAGGTTCAATAAGTTGAAAAAAATCTTATAGTCTGAGAGACCATTCTCCATACCCTCAAATAAAATTTGGTCATGGCTTAGAATCACATGAAACAACAAGTCGATCAAGGTCGTTCTGAACGTCAATTTTTTGAATGGGACTAGATGTTTCTTTGTCTACAACCTTATAAGTAGATTTCACTCAAAGATGAACATTGTCAGAAAATTTCTCCCAAATTTTATGTTCCTTATACAATTATCAAGCGAGTGAGGCCTGTGGCCTACTAGTTATGTCTACCTAGTAATTCTAAGCTCCATTTTTTTTTTCATGTCTCATTCTTAAAGAAGGTGTTTGGAACTAAGTGAAAAACTCAAACTAGTCTCCATGAGTTATATGAAGAAGGTTCCATTTGGTTTCATCCCAAAGTAGTCTTGGACCAGTGCGAGCATCGTCTCCATCAACGCACCATCAAGGAAGTGTTAGTGAAGTGGAAAGATACAATTCCAAAAGATTCCACCTCATATCTAACCACCATTTTGTAATAATTTCCTCATCTCAAGCCTCGAGGACAAGGTTGTTTTTCAAGAGGGAGGGAATGTTAGGGACCTAGCCTCCCTAAGCCCTCACATAAGTAGAATAATACATTTTCCATGTAACAAAGGTCGACATTAGCTAATAAGGTCTATTTAATAACTGTGAAAAAGTCAATGTAAGAAGACCTAATAGAATATTTCGCTTCTAGAAAGATCTTTCTCTAGAATGTTATTTAGAATATAGAATTAGTATAAATAAGAGTAGGAGGCATGATAAGTCTTTTCCTTTCGATTTTTTTTAATAAATATCTATTCTACTGGTGGATGCCCCCTTGAAGAGGCAAGTGAACATTGATTTCTTTCAATAAAGGTATTATTGTTGCTATTTTTATTCTAAATATTTTACTGTTCCAATGGTATTTGCTGAATATTCTTGTTTTTTCATATTACATTACTAACATAGTTACCAACTTAACGAGAAATCTACAGAGTTCTCATTTTTTTGGGGGTCCAATTTTTTTACCCTTTTTTTAAAATTGTTTCTCTCAATGGCCAACCCCCCCCTTTTTTTGGTGTTTTTTCATTTTTTTAATTTTTTCAATCCCCAATATTTCCACATTATTTTTTTAATTGCTTATTTTTCATCTTTTTTCAAAATTTTCATTTTTTTTTGTTCTTTTTATTCAACGGTGTTTTTAGTAATTTTTCATGCTTCTTTCAATCTTAAAAATATTTTTCACCATTTAATTTTTTGAAGTTACGATTTTTCATAGATATATTTCTCCTTAATTAATTTATTGTTCCATACTTTTTAAATATAGTGAAAAACATCATTTTTTACACATTGTCTATCTTTACTTCAATACATAGAAAACAATTGTAGTTAAATAACACTATTTTTTAATATTTAGCAAAACAATATACGTTTTGTAGCCATATCTAATAAAAAAAACTATACATTTTGGTACCTATTCCTTTAAAATAACATGTCAAATAAAGCGTTTTTATGGACATAATTGGAAGTGAAAAGTTTATTAAAAATTATCATTTTCTTTCATATTTTTATACATTTGAAGTAAAAAATGACAACATTTAATAAAATTTTCCAATGTATAGTGATTCACATACAAATAAAATGAAAAATAAAACAATAAAATGATTCATCACAAAACAACAATAGATACATCTTCATTCTTATTTTAAAATCTGAAAGTCAAAACATTACAGCTATATCTCATAAACAATTTGCAAAATTGAGCATCATATTCAAGGGCATCTTAAAACTAATCAACAATATCATATATCCCAAATTCATCATTCTCAACAGACACATTATTATCTTCTTTGATGCCATTTTATGTTTCCATTGTGTAATTTTGTTCTTCCATTGGCTCTTTGATATCCACAAGTTCTCCAAAGTGATCATTTCCAATCATTCCTCTTGATGGTTCTTGAGGTTCCTTTGACATTTTTGCCACCTTTGATTCACTGAAATCTCATTTCCTGAAGCCAACTTCTTGCATTTCATTTTAAGAGTTTAATTCTTTGTTGAATAAAACTGCACTGCATTGGGTCACTTTCAATGGCTATGCAATTCCTTCCTTTATGTACGAAACACACTAATGTTGTACCTAATCACCAAATACAATAAATAATGAAGTTAGATACTGTAAAGAAAAACAAATTAAAAATAATATAAGATTGAAGTATGATTTCATAAATATTAGATCATAATTCTTACTGGAACTCGAGAACAAATCCAAAACCCAATATCCTTCATTTGAAAATGTATATATAAGATAATTAATTAATGCTTGTGGTTTTTGATAAATGTTAACCATATCTCCTTTCAAATATTTTTCCTCATATTTTTTCCTAGGAGTCTCTCCATCCTTTGCATTAACAATAATAGAATTATAAGAATCATCTTTTGTCGAGGTTGCAAGATGCATACTCTCTAAGTGAGGTTTAACTATTCATTATTGGAGCTCTGAATATTAGGCTTGTGCCTGGAACATAAATAAGTGCAAATTCAATTAACTTTTGAATTAATAAAATCATTTTCTAATCTTAATTGCTAAACATACACTTTCAATATCTTACCAAATAAACTGCATCCTTGTCTTTTCTTTCTCCTTGAAGCTTGATTGTACTAATCCTTATTCTGTTTGAATGGAATACTAGAAATATCCAAAATTATCATGTTTTAACTTCCATAAATCCCATAACCACTTTATTGAAATCTTGGTATGTATAAGGCTCAATATCATATCCAATGTTTTGGATATTATAACCATGAGGGATATCCACAATAACTAATGAGTATTATTTTTTAGGAACAATGTTTGCAAGTTGTTCACAATCACCTAATATCACTTTATATTGAACAATGTCGAGCCCATTCCAAATGTAGTGATCAAGGGTGCCATCAAATTGAACATTTTGAACAGTTTTCATTCTTTGTCTTTCAAACTTGGTTTTTTGAATAAAACTTTTGAAAGTTTCAGGTACTCCATCTACATTCTTCTTTGGCATCTTTAATGAAACAAACAAACATATAGTTATATATTTATAAATATTAAAATAGAAATAAATTAACCTACAAATGAATAATATGAATGAAATAAATCAACATACATTTTTGAATGCAACAAAAAAATGTTTCAATATTGTTGTAGAGCTTGAATTTGGATAGTTGAGTTTAACATCATCCTAACTTTCTTCATTCAACTTCTTGACCATTTTCTCTTTTATTCTCATATACACCTTGTGAATAAATAAAAAAATAATAATGTTATAATGATATATATAACAAAATTCTTAGAACATTGATATGTTAATCTGAAAAAATTGATTTTCTTGTCCTAACGTAAATAAAAATAACTCAACAAACTTACTTTTTAAATTCATCACACATTTCTTCCATTGACAATTCTCCCAACCTAACACGTGATAATATAGTTATGATAATTTTATCATCCTTCACTCCTTGTATTGATCTCCAAGGAGTTATAGTCATATCATTTGGAAGATTTTTTATGTAAGGACCTGTCTTACTTGTGCCACATATCAATGGTTTAGCCTTCTTAACTCTATGAATTTTTATACTAATATTTTACCATAGGGTGAAGATCTCATCTATAAAATCTCATACCTGTCCAGTTATAAATCCAAATTGAAAATAACTATCCACAACTCTAAATATATCACTTCCTTTGCAATTTTTCTTTTGTATTTTCATCATGAAGTGGGAATCCTCTTTCCATACAACATTTATTTCGAAACTTGGCATCAACATTTGATCTCTCCCCATGACACATTTCAAAAAACACATTATGGATAAATCTCACCCTTTGAATGAAATTCATAGACATTCTGTACTCATTATCTGTGGTACATGATCCCATGCCAATAACTTTTCTTCTGAATCTATTAAACCAACATAAATTATGCATTTGACTGTCTCAAAAATAAGATTATTGGGATATTCTTGCATCAATTCTCTTCTAGCCTCTGCAGAATGATTTCCTCCAATCACATAATATTTGTAGTCAAAACATTTTGATCTATCAAATTATTCCCTCGTAAGAACTTCCATTGGGTCAACAAGAACTAGTTAGTCGACCACATGTGCATATGGGTTTTACTTAATAAATTATTTCAAATTGTGAATATGCAAGTGATGTGGTTTTCTAATTTGATATTTTTATTTCCCTTCTGTGGGTTTATAAAGTTGTTTCACATTCAACTGAAATGTGTGGCCATCATCAACTAAGTTTGTCGTCCTCATTCTATTTTGAATGACATTTTATGTTGTTTTCATAATACCATCCTCTAGATCAACACTTTGTGTTATTATTTCTCTGCTACCTTTAGGAATTTCACTATAATACTCCGAGATCACGATGGCTTATTGAACACCATCAACATTTGTTTTCTTCCTCTTATGATTTACACGTGCTTCATCTAAATCAACAATTTCTTCATAATCAATAGGAATGTCCTCATCATCAACCATCACTCTTTTGCGTTTATCTTGTTTATTCTTTTTACGAGAAGGAGTGATAACCTCATTGCGACTAATGTCAACAAAATATTCATTTGGAGTTTCCTCATTTTCAAATGTAACCCTTTTAGGATTTCTAGAATGAGGATTTTTATTTCTTCTTTTATGTTCTTCCATTACTTTCTGTTTTTGTTTCCTTCCTTCTTGTGTCTTTTCAATATGAAAAGCATTGATAACGTCCATGATATTATTCTCTATAGATTAAATCCCCACTAACATATTGTAAATCCATTCAACAAAATCCCGTAAAAATAAAATATAACATTTTCATGTTAAATAAAACTAAAACATTACCATGATACTAAAGATAATAAACGACACAAAAACAAAAATAAAAAACTTGCATTGCCTTTCTCAATGTCATCAATGATGGATGCACATAATTCTGAAAAAAAAACTCATTCTTGTTATAATTGCTCAATTTGAAACAATATCTAAACTTGATATAAGTTATTCCTTGTTTGACAAGTGCATAAACAATATCTGTCACTGGTACCAAACATATATCTCGTAACAAGCCAAGTGCGTGATAATTTCCTTGCACATGTTCTAGTTCGACACAATACAAATATATATGATCTCTATTGTTTCCTTGCTTGTCTTTAACAAACCAAGAATATTCCAGTTTGTTTTCATGTTCCATAGATTTCCACTCTCTAACATTCTTCATTTCTGTTGATAGCTCAGGTGTTATGCTATCATTTTGTTTCCTATCATTCATGGAGGTTCTAGTTGCAATTTTGGATGCCATTATTGCAGGTCGTGATCTAGAAATATTCATAGATAATATCTTTCCTGCCATTTTTCCTATAAGGTAAAAAAATAAAATTAGGCCTTTTACATTATAATAAACTAAAAAAAAACATTGAATATAAGAACTAATATAAACAAAATTTAAACATTTTGACCGATATTTAATTTTTTTTGACCCATGGAGTTATTAGGCTTATGCCAGGACCATGCCTTGGTTGTGGGGGGTTGGGGCAATGTCGTGCATCACCCCAACCCCCATGGACAAGCCCCAGAAATTGGACGTGTGGGTTGGGGAGATGCTCGACTAGCCCCATGGCCAAGTTGTGGGCATGTCCAATAACCACCATGGGCCAAAACTAAAAAAACTAAGTAAAAAAAAAAGATAAATTGTTATACAAAACTATACCTAAATTTTATTTTTCTTCTTTTTTTCAAAAAATATTAAGGATTTTGTTTAATTTTTTTGAAAAAAGTCTCAATTTTTTTTAAAAAGTTGGGATTTTTTTAGAAAAAATAAAAAAACATCTAAGAAAATTTAAGATTTTTTAATTTTCGCATGAAAAATTATTATGTGATTCAAAGATGATCTTATAATTGTTGTTTTGGTAAATGGTAAGAATTTAAAAAATAACTAACCTCTGAAATGCTAGATTATCATTAGATGTCTTCTCGATGTTTCTCCCTTGTAGCTTGCTCCAAATCCTTTAACGAATACTGCCCAAGATATCACACAATGTAAAGAGAGAAAACAAGATTATGTATATATAACACATATGATATAAATTAGTGTTAGTGTAACGAATGTGGGATAAATAAAAATTCGGTATATTGTCTACATATATACCTAAAATTATATGGATCATCGATATGTTTAATGAATGTGGGATACATAAATAAACATGACGCATATTGTAATTAACAAGCAAATAACGAAATAAAAGAGAAACGTTGTTTTTAATTTTTAAAGGAAAATAATAAAGGGAAAAAATTGGGGGGAAATTTTGGAAGGAAAAATTTGAGGGGGAAATTTTGGAAGTATTATTTTGGGGTGAAATTTTGGGGAATATTTTGGGGGAAAATTTTGGAGAAAAAATTTGGGGGAAAATTTTGGAGGGAATTGTTTTTTTGGGGGGGGATTTAGAGGGAAAAAATCATTCTGCAAGTTATAAGAATGTCACTGGGAGGATGAACATTTGTATCATTATATGTTCTTAGAGAGAAGGGATGACTTTGTCAGATAAATAAGATTTTATTTCTGACACATCAACAAATTGTTTGCATACCTCTTTTGTTGGGACTAGGAAATGCAATGGGAATGCTTGTAATGTGAATGAGGCATCGTATTTTTTAGTTAGTCAGAAGTTTGATCATAGTGAAAGCAATGTTATTCAACATGTTCCTAATGAAATTCCTAAATCAAAAGACTTTGAAGACAATCATGATGAAGAGGAGGAATATATTGGTGATAAATCTATTCAACAGTTTAATAGTAATTAAAATGATCAAAATTTAGGTTGAAGTGGAGACTATGATCAATTTTTAAATGATTGGGATGAAAATTTTCGTCCAAGTGAGGATTTTCAAGGTACTGATGAATATTTCCAAGGCACCAATGAATATGATAAATAATTTTCCTCAAGTGGAAATTTTAAAAGTAGTGAAGATGATTATGACAATGGTGGACAATCTTTCCTGAGTGGGGAATTTAAATACATCAATGTTGGTGATGTTGAATTTCCTCCAAGTTAGGATTTTCAAGGTACCGATGAGGATAATGAAGATTTTTCTCCAAGTGAGGATTTTCAAGCCATTAATGAGGATGATGACGAATATCCATCAAGTGGGGATTTTCAAAGTAGTGAAGATGATTATGCCATTGGTGGCCACTCTTTATCGAGTGATAAATTAAAAGGAAACAATGTTGATGATGTTCATTCTCCTCCAAGTGAGGATTTTCAAGATAGTGATGAAGATTTTCAAGGCACTAAGCAAGATGGTGAAAAGTTTCACTCAAGTGGGGATTTTGAAAGTAGTGAAGATGATTATGTTAATGGTGGACACGATGTTGATGATGATTTTCCTCCAAGTGAGGATTTTCAAGGTACTAATGACGATGATGGAAAAGTTTCTCCAAGTGAGAATCTTAATGGCATTGACAGTCTTATGGGCGATGATGATTTTCCTTCAATTGAATATTTTCATGGAAGATGCAATGGCATTGGTGAGGATGGTAATCATGTTTCTAGTGATTTTGATATTCCTCTCACGAACAAGATTATCAATGAATATGATGGAACTAGGAATGAAGATCATGTTCTCAATCATTCAGCTACAACAAATCAAGGTGATCGACATTCTCTAGTTCAGTCTCTTGACAATGTTTTGCTTGATATTCCTTCTAGTGATAAGGAAAATCTTTCTAGTGAGGACGATGAAATAGTGGAGACATTGCAAAGAAAAATTATGTCTAGGATCATGACTAGACCTTTTTATATCAATCCAAATCATTCTAGTTATACAAGTTCTAGGAAATAATTTCTCACTAAATAAATTTCCATAAGTGAATTGATTTCAAGTGAATGTTGTCAAAATAATTGTTTGAAAAGCATGGAATACATGTATTCCTTGAATAAAAAGAAGACATATTTTTCAATGAATAAGAGCATGAAAAATTCATGTTTGATGGGGTGCATGATATCTACCAATACAAGATATGATTATGGCATTGAGAATATTTTACTTTGCAAAAAGGGTTTCAAAAAAATTCACTCAATTGGTAATATTCGTCTATCAAGAACCCAGACAAGGTTGAATAAATATCCTTCATTTTATTAAAAGGTACATCATGGACGAGATAGTGGGCCATTGAAAAACACTACATTGTCATGGATGCATGATTTCTTTTCCAAACATGGAGAGTGTATGCTAGATAGAGACACAATACATATTCTAGATAACTTTTCAAGGACGAAAATCTACAACTTGTACAAATGATATAGTGAAGGTGTTGAAGGAAATGGTAATTTTATTACATATGCATATTTTACAAGAATATGGAAGAAACAATTCAACAACATCTGTATTCCTAAGAAGTCAAGGATGGGGATTTGCAGTATATGTGCTACTCTTAAATCAAGAAGAGATAAATCTGAAGGGGTAGAAAGAGGTATGTATTTACTGTTTTTTTTTAAATTGAATAGTTATCAACTATGAAAACATATGATCAATATTTTCATTTTATGTCATGTGCAGATTCCATAGTCAAAGAACTTCAAGAACATCATAATCAACACTCAAGTGAGAGGAAAAAGTTGTACAAATATCGGAAGAGGTGTTATGATGCTCCAAACAAATATTTAGGTATGATAATTGATGGCATAGACAAGAAGAAAACACTTCTACCAAATTTTGTCTGTACATTCAAAAATTTACAGGAAGAGAATTTCATTCAATTTCACTTGGTTGGTTGTATGGTTTTCAATGGAAAAATATGTCCAAGGGTTTACTTCACAACTCCAAATATTTATAATGATTCAAATCATACCATCACCATAATTCATCATGTTCTCACTCACTAGTATGGAAATCTTCCTCAAGTTCTCTATCTATAGTTGGACAACACTAGTCGTGAAAATACAAATCAAATTTTGTTTGGATATCTAAGAATGCTTGTTGAAATCAGAATCTTTCAAAAGGTGAAAGTTAGTTTCCTTCTTGTTGGAGACACTCATGATCATATTGATCAAATGTTCAGTGCTTTTTCACTAACATTGAAGAGGGAAAATGTTGGAATCCTACCATTATTGATTGAATGTATTATGAAAACATACATTCTAGAGCCTTTTTTTCATATATTAGAAGAAATTGTTGACATGCGAAGATTTATTCAAGGATCACATCATGAAAACAAATGTATTTAGAATCTTAATGACATTATCTCCCAACATCAATTTTGTTTTAAAAAAATTGATGGGAAAACACTTATATGGGGAAAACAATATTCAACTACTAGAGAATGGGGGCCTTCATGAGGCTTAGAATTTTTGAAGTTCATTCTAGATGGTCGAATATTTGAATCAAAGTTATTATTTTTACAATCAATTCTGAATGCATGGAACAAATAAAAAATTCCATTAAGGATACATATGAGTACTTTGATTTTACTGATTCTGTTTGGTGGGAGTATTTTTTCAATAGTCAAAGTGACATAATTTTAAGATCAACAAATGAAGATACATTGTTGAAGACTCCATTTCATTGGCCACACAATATTCCAAATGAATTTGAAGAAAAAAACATTGTTGAATTTAAAAAAGAATCTCAAGGTGTTATTGAGTTTACATAAGCAAGGGAAAGAGAAATGTATCTTGGTTCTCAAAGGTCACCTACACAACGTGAAGTCATGGAATACATTTACATGGGTTCAATACAATATATTAAGGAGCGTAGAATGATTTCAGTCATAGCGACTGAAGATCCACATGGTTATCCATTCTGGATTGGAAAGGTTATAAATATTGAGAAAGAAAAGGATGATGTGATTTCAATTTAAGTGCATTAGTATGCAAAAATTACACACCCATTCAATGGTATGTGAAAGCTAGAGATGGTGGTTGAGAAACATGTCAATAAAAAGAGAAAAATAAGGGGTCAAAATGCAACTCGTCATCTCAATGACCTCTTAAAATTAGATGATGTTGACATACTCATTTATGAATTCAATTTGACAAAGAGAGGAACTCTTCGCTCCAAGACAACATATATTACCAAGAAGTTTATGCCACAATAAATAAATGCAAGGTGAGTGTTGAACCCTTTTCTTCACCTTGGTGAGAAAATAAGAGGTGCTTACATGCCCAGTTGGGTCCTGCTGAGCATGACAGCTGTAGAGGAAAGAGTTAGAGAAAGAAAAACAGAACTATAAGAAAGAATTAAACTAACAACAACAAAAATCATAAGCATAGGGACATAGAGATAACAAACACAAATAGACCCATGTCACCAATGTTTTCAGGCTGATCTATTGATGAAATCAAAGCACCAAGAAGAAAGGGGACTATGAGTCCCTTCTTCCTCCAAGGGAAGGCTCTTCGACCCTCACAAGCTTGCTCTCCTTACAACAAGAAAATGAAAATAGTGATGAAAGAACTCCTTGCACATCCACTCAATGGAGAGGTGGATTGCTCAATGAAATGGTGCCAATGCGTTCTTGTCAAGGATGGAGTCCTTAAAACAATCTAGGCAGCATAACATTACATGAAATTCCTTGAGAAAATGAGGTGCATTCATGGCTTTTTATAGCATTGCATTGGGTTATTGTGTAACTCCTTTGTAGTGTGAAAAGAGGCTCTTTAGGGCATTATTAGGTCTTTCACCAGCCCACCATTCGGATTCAGGCCGGATTTGGAGGTCAAATCGACATGGGAGATGAACCAGAAGTGGTTGGGACCACATTCATAAATGCACCGTTTAGCAGGTGCACGGATTTTTGTGCTAACAATCGCGCATCCTGCGCCTGTGCACGCTATATACGTCCTTGTTCCGCGCATGTGCGCACGCGCCCAACTTCTGTAAAGCGCTCTTCAATTTTTCATTACTTTATATAGTTTTTTCCCTTTTTGAATGCTGTGGTATTAATTCAAGTCTATGAATGAATTCATTACTGTTTTGACGATGCTGAGTTCTTGTCGCCATGTGCGGATGAAATTTCAGTGATAATAGATGCCCCCTGATGGATGAGGTTAGGAGCATACGTATAGCCGAAATCCATCAATGTTTCTTCTACTGAGAATGTTGTTGTAAGATAGAGAAATAGTGGGATCGTTCAGAGCAATCCTTTGGAGGAGAAAGGAACCGATAGGACCCGACCTTCCATAAGGTGCATAAAAATATACAACTATGTACAAACGAGGCAGGCATGCCCCATGCTCGTGTTATGTAACCCTGGAAAAAGATGACTGAAGTGTTGGTGTAGACAACTACAACGCCCTCGGGGGCGGTAGATGATAAAGGCAGAAGACAATGCTTCAAAGGAACATACTCTGAACATTAGGCAGTGATCGCGGTAATAAGTAGCAGCGATGATGTGGGCATTGATAGCCCAGCCAAGTTCAGAGGTCTTCGACAAATAATAGAAATAACTGCAATAGTCGCAAAGTAAGACCCACCATAACATGAGAAAGTGTTGGCGTCGAATGTTATGGGGGCCAATGACAGCAGGGAGCAATGGTGTTTCCCCCTGTGCCGTCCGAGATCTCTCATAAAATGGAAAATAAGAATCAATATACTGTCGCCCTCCTGGAAAATTGTGCTGATGTCGAAAAAAGGGGAACACGACTCCTAGAAGCAAAGGGCTTCATGGAATCTACTGAGGTGAGGAAGTGGCAGAGGTACATGGACGAAGTCAAAAAGTGGGAAGACTCAAGACTGCCCTTGGTTGAAGGATGTATGAAATAAAGAGCGACCACAACCGTGTGACAAGGTCAAGTGTCAGGGGGACGACAAGACCGGTGATAAGTTATGCCAGAGGTGGGACAAGGTGAACAAATTCAGAGGGTATAGGTAAGTGACCTGTGGAGTACTCTAAAGATATGGATGATGTCGACAAGGGCAGATGATAAGTAATGCTCCAACCAAGGGTGACATGGGTTGCGTGTGGCCAAAAGGAATTAAGTTGCCAACGATGACGACAAAATAAAATGTAATGACTGGAAATAAAGGTGTTTGTACAACAAATAATGAATAATTTGGCTAGAAATGTACAAATACAGAAACAGGTGCCCCAGTGTGATATGGGTGGTCCTCGTAGGGAATAATGTTTGTGGAAAATTGATGAAGGGTGGGGGCCCCATTGGTGAGTTTCTGTATGAGATAGGTGAAATGAAGATAGGTTTGCAGATGGGCAAACTGATGGTGGATGAAATGAAGGGTTCATGATACTGCGGAGGTGCAGGTAAAAAATCGAACCGTAAAGAGATAATCTGGGAGTCCATATGGAAAGCTAGAAAAATGAGGAGAAGTATGTGGTTGATTTGAAACATGATGGAAGACTATCAGGACTCCCATCCCTAAAGGGTAATGAAGAACAACATGAGTGTCAAAAAGTGGCCAAGGGTGCTATGAATAGGACAACTCATGTGGGTTAGAATGCTACTGGGTAACATTACCGATGATGCAAATGGAGGCGTGGGTACTGCAGAGCTGAAAATGGAGATCCTAGAGATAAACATCAGAGGGTGTAACTGGAAATGAAAGTGCAATACAGCGGCAAAGATTACATGCCAGTGCTGAGTATATACCTGAAGGGGTGATGCCGAGGGATGAGGAGCAAGTACCTGCACATATAAGAAACAAATACCCAAAGTGAACAATATCTGAAGAGAATCAAAGATATGCGCATGTATTAGATAAATATGACAATGCGCGTGCGTACCTAACCATGATATGAAAAAAGGGCACCTCGGGGGCTCAAGATGAAAAGTGACCCAGGGAAAGCTGTGATGTAGGGGGCGGGATGCTGATCCCGTGGTTGAAGATGGTTTGAAAAATGGACACCGTGGGCTCCCAGAATGGTGAGTGGAAGTTTGACAAAAGGCCTATATATAGCTGTAGGGCCCACATTGCCACCTCAGTTGTACCTGCTGCAACAGTGACTGGACAAGCAGTTTTCAGAGGAGATTTGGAGATTCGGGGAGGACGAGGCATCCGATCGACGTTGTGAAAGTATCAAGTTAGTGGTCTGATCATCCTGCATAGAAATAGGTTTTCAATTTTTTGGGCAGGGCTTGTACGGGGGCCGTACAGGGGTATTTAAGGGATGTGGGCCCCCCATGCACAGGCGACTCGGTGAGAGGCACGCATGCGTGCGTGCTTGTACACCAATTATACACACATGGGTGCACGATAGAGGGAATTTAAGGCGCGCCTGTGAGTTGAATAGGCGCGCATTAGTGCGTGCCTGTAGGTTTGACAGGCACGCACCGATGCGCGTCTGTATAATGAACAGGCACGCGTAAGGGCGCGCCTTTGAAGAAAACAGGTGCTCATTGATGTGCACCTGTTTAGTATACAGGCGCGCATATATGCGCGCCTGTATAATGAACAGGCGCACATGTGTGCGCGCCTGTGGGAACAAAAACCGCGCCTATGAGGCAAGGTTGAAGGGTAAAAAAAATGAGTCTTTTTGATGCTGTTGATGGTTGCATGAGATAATATAAGACTATGTGTTGTCTGCAGGTGGACCGTAGTGACGATGCCAGTGCGGTGGTGAGAGCGAGACCGGGCCCAGTTGAGAGACGCCGTGGCCATTGAGGGCCCTGGTGTGCGTGCGACTTTGGCAACCTGTGGGTTGCTAAAGTTCTTTGAGTGCTCGTTGATATGGGCACAGGAGTACTTATTGTAGTTCCTGATCCAGATGTGGAGTCTAGAGATGCACTGCTTCCTCGTGCAAGGAGAGCAGATCCCCTTCACTGCGGTGGAGGATATCTATTTTCTAACTGGACTCCCCTTTCGGGGAACGCCCCTACCGGCAGAGCCTTTGATGCCTAGGGATACAACCCTTGTCACGATTGGCCAACGATACTGCTCAGGTGAGAACTTCATGTCTGGGACTGTGGTGAGCATCAATGCTATAGACTCCCTAGCACATCGCTGTATTTCGGCGATAATTGTTCGTATAGATGGGTCACTTGTGACCCAGCGGATTAGTGGTGGCCAGCTGTTGGTGCTGGAGAGAGTGGTGGTCGACGAGCAGTTCGCGTGGGGATTGACGCTGCATGCACGGATGGTCGCGCAGTTGGATCGCTGTCGGTCCATAGGTGCAGGAGAGTTTTCATTTGGGTCGATCCTAGTGGCATGGTTCTTAGAGAGGGTGCCAATGTTGCACCCGAGGGTGTTACTAAAGATTCCAGGGACACAAGAGCTGCGATTGAGGCGGTGGTCGACCATTTTGCTTCGTCACGGTGGTGGCGAAGGTGGCCACTTCTTTTCAGCGGGGGCAGAAGGGATATGGCGACAGATGACGTAGGTTATACTTCGGTACCCCTATGTTGGGGTGGACTTCCGGGGGGACCGGGACATGGTGCTACCTCCAGGGGAGGCTTTTGACCATCGAGGTATGTTTAGTATTGGTGTGTATGTTTTGATCTATATTGTTTTGTGAGATATCATTCCATATG
Source organism: Picea glauca (assembly GCA_000966675.3). NCBI lineage: Eukaryota > Viridiplantae > Streptophyta > Pinopsida > Pinales > Pinaceae > Picea > Picea glauca. The sequence continues at coordinate 804,010 of JZKD02S1919581.1, read as the reverse complement.
ATATAGATGTTGATACTATCTTTTGTTGTTTTTTTTTGCATGTGCAGATGTGGCACCTCACGGGTGCGAGGTGGAGATGCAGAGAGCGCCGGCTCGTTGAGAGCCGTAGAGATTGCCGCATGGAGAGAGACGTCGGTGGGAGGATGCCGCGGGGTGACCGGCAGAGCCCGAGAGGGCAGCGAGGAGGCGTCGGTTCGATGAACCTGGTGCGGGGCCATCACACGCTCCTCCGACGGCGACCGGAGTGGATTTTGATGACATACGCCCTTGTCTGGAGACGGTGTTGCAGGATGTGCCTGAGGGCATGTGGACGTGTATCCAGGATGAGATCTTCCTGGAGCAGTGTGTGGGGGTGCCACACCATGGCGGGCCATAGTGCGGTGAGCAACAGTGCTTGCGGCGATGACAAGTGGACGCCTGCCACCGGGGCAGGAGGGTCCTGTGGGTGGTCCACCACCGCCTGGGGCAGGTGGTGGTGGGCCACCACCTCCTCCTGAGGGAGGAGTAGGTGGTGGTGCTATAGAGGCACCCTGAGGGGTGTATGATGTACATCCTTGTGTTTTTGTTGTATATAGGCTGGTGAGCCCATTTTTTGTACCGAGGTGCTTCATTGGCCTGCAGATACATGTATTTTTGTATGTAAACATTTGGATGGCCTGATGGGCCTTTATATATATATGAGTATACATGTTTGGAGATCCTGATGTTGTCTACATGTGTTTTTTGCTGATGATTTTGATAATGTCTATTCTGTATATATGTTGTGATAGGATTTATGAGATGTTTTATGTATGTGTAGCTTGATGTGATATATGCCAATATAACACTATGTTAGCTATTTGATCTGTTGTTTGATTCAATTGTCTTGGAATATGTGTAAATGTAATGGAATCAAAATGTCGAGATAAAAGTCTAACCTGCAGGTATTTGCGAAAGAGGCACGAATCGCGTACACGGTAAACATTGTTGAGCTGGAGAACGACTAGTTGAGAGTCGAGGAAGACGCTAAGGTGATGAATATGATGACGTTGGGCGTCGGCCAGGAGGCCAATGACCGCAGTGTATTCAGCTTAGTTGTTGGTTGCTGGTCCCAAACATATGCCGCTTGAATGTAGCATTTCCTGTGAGGGGGTGTAGAGAGCCCAAGAAGCCGAAGCGAGATTTTGCGTCCAACGGATGGCACCGTTGGCATAACCAATGTGGTAGGCTGGTGGAGGAAGCATCTGTCAATAGCACAAAGGATAGTTTAGACGAGAGGGGAGGAGAACAAATATTAAAAACACTAGAAAATAAATAACCTAAAGTAGAATGACTACTTTTAAGAATAAAAGTTCTTGAGATACAACCCATTGACGGGTTCTTTAAGAGAGAGGCCTTTGGGAGAGGCCAGGATATATGTGCCTTTGGTGAGGCAATGTTGGATAATGTAAGGGCCATGCCAAAGCGATTCGAATTTTCCGTGGCGAAAGATATCATGAGCGATATCATAAGCTAAGACAAGGTCGCCTTCGCGGAATGATCGAAGGTTGACATGGCGATCAAAGGTAGCCTTGGATCATTTTTTAGCTGCCTCGTTTTTCTGTAAGGAAGATCGACGATATTCATCCAAAGACTCCAAGTTCAGTAAGCGCTGCTCCATTGGAGCAGTGTCAGGTAATAGCTCAATTGCAGTGCGTAAGGTGGGAATTTCACACTCGATGGAAAGAGTTTCCTCGACCCCATGGACTAAATGGAATGGTGTGAAACCAGTAGCGGTCTTCACTGCCTTTCGATAAGCCCATAGCGTAGAAAATAACATATGATGCCAATTGGTTTTATGTTTATTAACCGTGCACTGTAACATGGTCTTGAGGATTTTGTTCACTGCCTCGACCTGTCCATTTGACTGAGGGTAATATGGTGAGGCAAACTCGTGAGAGAATCCTAACCGAGAGGAGAGTTCGACGAAGATCTCATTCTCGAAGTGTTTCCCGTGGTCGGAAACGAGTTGGAGGGGTACTCCAAAGCGGGATATGACATGGTTAAAGAAAAAACGCGCTGCAGTGTCAGCGGTGTTGTTGAAAGTGGGCATAGCTTTGATCCATTTGGTGAAGTAATCAACGATGAAAACAATGTATTTTTGACCATTGCTGGAGGGGGGAGTACAAGTCATAAAGTCGATGCCCCATTTACAAAAAGTGCCGGCAGTAATGACAGGGTGAAGAAGAGCGGGGGGAGCTCGGGCTTTGTTGGCATAGAGATGACATTGCTCACATCGTTTCATGGCATGAATGCAATCATGAAATAGGGTAGGCCAAAAGTAACCGGCTCGGATAATCTTTTGAGCCATGGATATACCCAAAAGATGGCCCCCACATGCGCCACTGTGGCAGTCGTTTAAGACTCTGTCGGCCTCGTCAATAGTCAGGCAACGACGCAGAATGGTATCAACGCCCCGCCAGTATAGGATGTCTCCGATGAGGAGATAGCGGGGGGCCTGATGGAGAATACGTCGTCGATCATCTAATGAAAGGTGGTTAACGAACTTTTGAGTTTGGAGGTAGACGAGGAGGTCGCCGTACCAAGGATCATCCAAAGTGATATAAAAGAGATGTTCGTCGGGAAAGTCGGTATTGACGGGGGCACTGGTGGTGTCAGAGGGGAGGGCCATGACATGTTCGGCGAGAATGAGGGCCTTCTTACTCTTAGGTGTTGAGAACTCGAGGTCGTACTCCTGAAGGATAACGATCCATCGAGCGAATTTTCCGTTAACTTGGCGACGACTGAGCAAGTACTGCATAGGGTTGGAATCTACGACGACCTCGGTGGTGCGAAGCAAAATGTAATGGCGCAGTTTATGGATTGCAAGGACAACTGCAAGAGCAAGTTTCTCTTCGTGTTTATACTTCAAGGGTGGTCCTGAGAGGTTCTTACTAACGTAGTAAATGACGTGTTCACGATTTTCATCTCCGAGCTGGATGAGGACGCCGACTACTGATACAGCTGATGCTGATACGTAGAGGATGTAGTCACGATTATAGTCAGGTGCACTAATTATTGGTGCATTTGAAAGTGCTGTTTTAAGATCATCAAATGACTGTTGGGCATAGTCGTCCCAGTGAAAAGGGATGTCGTGACATAGTAAGTGGAGGAAACCGTGTGCGCGTATGGCGTAATCGGGAACAAAGCGTCTAAGAAAGTTAGCTTTTCCCTGTAGACTCTGAAGTTGTCGTAAATTCCGAGGACGTGGAATTTCGGTGATAGCTTTGACTTTGAGGGGGTCCACGATAATACCGCTTTGGGAAACGATAAAACCGAGGAGGCGCCCTGCGGTGACGCAAAACACACACTTGAGAGGATTCAAGCCGATGTTGTACTGGCGACACCATTGAAAGATGATTTGTAAATCATCGAGATGCTGGGTCCGTTTATTAGATCGAGCTGTGAGGTCATCCAAGTAGGCGAGGATGATTTCAGCCAAATCGTGAAAGATGTATGTCATCGCGCGCTGAGAAGTTGCGCAGACATTTTTAAAGCCGAAAGGCATGACGTGATATGAACAAGTACCCAATGGGGTAATGAATGCAGTTTTATACTGATCGGCTGGGTGAATTTGAATTTGGTTATAGCCAAAGAATCCATCCATAAAGGAGAGAGCCTCGTGGCCGACGCAGTCGTCGATAATTTGATTGATGAAAGGCGTTGGAAAGTTGTCTTTTGGACATGCGTTATTGAGATCGCGAAAGTTGGTGCAAACGCGGATAGTGCCCCGTTTTTTGTCGACGGGTACAGGATTGGAAACCCATGAAGTATAAGCGATGGGGTAAATAAACCCGACCGTACATAATTTGTCAATTTTGGCTTTGATAGCCGCGGATTTAGATGGGTGTAGCGGTTGCTGTTTCTGGCGAACTGGTGTGATGTCAGGCCAGGTGTCGATGCGATGCTCGACAATAGAGGGATCGAGGCCAAGCATTTCTGTGTATGACTAGGTGAAAATATCCCTATATTCTTGGAAGAGGTCTTTATATGTGACGATTTCCTGAGGAGTGCAAGCAACTCCAATGATGATTTCTTCGACTATGCCATTTTTAACGGAAATGTCGATTTTGATGGTGGGGGAAATGTTGGCCATATTACCTTTTTCAAAAGAGTCGGGGGTAGGAATGGGATTGTTGAACCAATCTATAGGCCCTGACGGGATAAAATCTTTGGTTTCGACCACGTAAATGGGGTTTTGGTTAGGAGGCATGAGGGCTTCCTGTGGAAAGAAGAGTGCACGATGATGTAGTGCGTCCCAGGGAGAGTCCGGGCGATGTAGCTCTTCCAGTATTTCCTTGTCGCATTGGAAACGGTGGGAATATAAGGGATCATGAGGAGTGATCTCGGTGGTAGTGTGACTTCCCCCTAATGAAGAAATAGAGGGAGCAATGTTAGGAGATGGTGAGGGTTCACTCAACATAAACCATATATTGAAGTACTGAGGGGTACCCATGGTGGTTGGGTGGAGAGTGTCCATAGGGGAATGAGTAGGAGAGTTGGGGGGGTTGCGGGGTAAATCCTCAGAGACGTCATTTAAGAACCATGGAGGCGTTGGGAGTGCCTCGGGCTCCGGAGAAATGACATGAAGATCCGCTAGTGACGAGGTAAGGTCAATGGTCTCCTCTGCGGGTTGGTGAAGCAGGGCCAATTGGCGTTGCCTATATTCAAGCATCATAGGACACTGGTAGGTAAAATGAGCTAATGAATCACAGAGAGGGAAAGGGCATCTCATGCGTTCATTGACTGAAGTGGTGACATAACGGATGTTAGTGATATTTGTTGGAGAGGACGTAGCAGGGCGTGGGTTGTTCTGGAAGTTCTGGCGTACAGTGGCTAACATCTGCCGGAAGCGTGGCAGTGTTGGGCAATGATGGGTATAATGGCCGTACTCTGAGAAGATAGCACAAGCATATTTGGTACTCAACCCTTTACTACTGGAAGGGTTGGTGGTAGTAGTGGGATTAGCAGTAGTGACGGGTGGTGTGGGAGTTTGATTGGGGGGGATCAAATTCCATAATTCAGGTAGTGATGGAAAGTTGTTAGTTTGGTGGCCCTCTTTCTCACATAGTGCGCACGGTGGTGGGATGCATGGAGGAAGGGGAGCGGTGGGCTCATTCTTCTTTCTCCTGCCCCCAGCGGTAGCAGGAGGGTTAGTGAGTATGGGGGTAGTGGGGGTAAGGACGGGGATCGTCATGCGAAGGCCTTCCTGTGGGGGAAGTGATGGTCGAGGGACCATATCAGGTGGGTGTAAATACCATACTGCGATTTCTAACACCATATTGGGTAGTGTGAGCGTTGCAACTACCTGAAAAGCTTCTATTCCTGGTGGATGGTAAAAGAAGTGAGTTTGAGTGAGGGGTTGGGGAACTGTTTCCAAAACGGGACTATGCCCCTGAGGGGATGTGGATTCGTGGACTGTTGGGGTAGATGAGTGCG